>CM031628.1:40267886-40287886 GCA_018398815.1 Conus ventricosus
GCGAAAGGAAACGTTTATTCGCCGCACTCCAAAACCGGTCTTGAAGCCAAGCGCGGCTGGCCTCAACACAGTCCCAGCTTGACACTGGCTGACCTATTTGAGCGCTACAGGCAGTTGCGCGACCTACTTCAGTGTTTGGACTGTGTGTGTAAGCATCTAAATATAGTAACGATCATGATTGGTGTTAAAGAAGACGGTCGCGGTCTAGGCTAGACCGCGTGAAATGAATATCATGATCGATAGCAAATCTTACCAATTGCTGCTGACGTGATTCTAAAGTAACCCGGCTACCTACTTGGCAAGTTTGCTTACCTTCTTCGATGCCCTGCTACAGAGTGTACTTTATTCAACTGTCTTGTTTATTGAATCAAGCTTTTGAGAAATGCACTTGGCGGCTGCTTTGAATAATCTTCAGTTGACAGAGAGACCGACAGCCCCGTTTTTCTTCTTCAACACAAGCCAACGCACCCCCACACGCACCATCCCGTCTATTGTGGGAATGATTTCTGTGTGTATGTGCGTGTGTATGTGTGATCTAGATCATGCTATAAGTCACCCCAAGTTCTTAATCAAGTCACCCCAAGTTCTTAATTAAGTCACCCCAAGTTTTTAATTAAGTTCTTAATCAAGTCACCCCAAGTTCTTAATTAAGTTTTTAATTAAGTTCTTAATTAAGTTACTTTAAGTTTTTACTTAAGTCACCTCAAGTTCTTATAAGTTCTTGATCCAGTAACTTCTAAGTTCTTACTCAAGTTAGCTCAAGTTCATAACTAAGTTATTCTCTAAGTTCTACCAAGTTCTTATTCAAGTCAACTTATAATATTTATTAAGTTCTTAAAGTGTTATTGCATCTGAAATGGATCAAAATGATCTTTTGTTGGTGGTGGTTCTGGCATGCTTTTGTGTTCGGCTTTTGTATTTAGTGGTTGAGATTGTTTGGACTGCTTTGGTTTTTGCTGTCTTTGTTTATATATTTATAACCGTAATAACCGCCCCCAACAGCAATGCCGCCAAAATGACAATTGCTTTAAGAAAATATGAAGACTTTGGTGGTGTAGGCAACCCTGTTGTTGTAGACCTCGAATCAACTTGTTCTGGTGTTTTTAAAGCAGGCATTGAAACAACTGGCTGCGGCTCTGGCACTTTTTCATTCTGTGATTGTAACATTAATTTTTTTGTTTGTTCCACTCTGCTACTCTTTTTCCTGCTGCAACGCATCCAGGATTTTTACTGGTACTTTCCCACTGTTATCTATTTGTCTGCTCCTTAAAAAAAACCCCCGGTTTTTTTTTTTTTTTTGGGTTTTTTTTTTTTTTTATTTCCTGCTTTCTCTTACGGTGATTGCCAGAACACCCCCTTTAATTATTTGGAGCACCCCCCTAGCAAAGAAAGTGGTAATTACAATAAAAGTAGTAGTAGATAGTAGTAGTAGTAGTAGTAGTAGGTAGTAGTGTGGTAGTAGTAGTAGTAGTGGTAGTAGTAGTAGTAGCAGCAGCAGCAGCAGCAGCAGTAGTAGTAGTAGTAGTAGTAGTAGTAGTAGTAGTAGTAGTATTTATAGTAGTAGTAGTAGTAGTAGCAGCAGCAGTAGTAGTAGTAGTGGTGTATAAAGTTTTTTTTAGTAGTAGCAGCAGCAGCAGTAGTAGTGCAGTAGTAGTAGTGGTGGTAGTAGTAGTTGTAGTAGTAGTATGCAGCAGCAGCAGTAGTAGTAGCAGCAGCAGTAGTAGTGGTTGTGGTTACTAATAGTAGTAGTAATGATGAATAAACCAAATTAAAAGTTTATCTACATTGCATATTTCCTGGGAAAGTATATAATCAAAGAGCACGTTACGGCAATGGCACTTTTTAAAACAAGAAATATTAACAACAATAAAGGTTGATTTACATCGCGCATTTGATTGGAAACAACATGGTCAAAGCCCCTTAAGATTTGCCATAAGACTGCCACTACTGCTACTGCTGCTGCTGCTGCTGCTGCTATCACTACTACCACTATAATTAATACAATATACTGCTGCCACTGCCATTTAATATTTACTTTTCTTGTACTCTCCATTGCAAACATTATGGTCAGATATTACAGATGATGATGATGTGATGATGATGATGATGAGATGATAAAGATGATGATGATGATGATGGTCCCAACAACACTGCAAACTGAAGATGATGATGATGATGATGATGATGATGATGATAAATTGATGATGATGATGATGATGATGATGATGAGAAGAGAACTAAAAAATTTGTCTGTTCCAGACCATCCGCCCTAAACCCAGTTTCGGGCGGATGAATCTAAAAACAGACATTTATTAGTTCTCGCCAAGTAACACTTCAACAATGAATTAAAAATGATAATCCATCACACTTCTCTTTCAATAACCAAAAAAAAAGGGACCCTACAAACAAACATACTTGTAGGATTATCCGTTTTCAATACTAATTTACTAAACTTTCAGATTTTAGTTTTTGCTTAATCCTTTGTTTTTCCTGATCATTTTCAAAAACACATCATTTTCCCCGCAGACATTCATCAAATGAGTCTCTGTCTTTATAAATCTTTATAAAACGAAGTAGACAGACAGACAGACAGGTAGACAGACAGAAAACGCTAGGTAATGGTGGGGTGGGAAAACACACCATGGCTTTAGTCACTCATTATCGTCCTACCAAAAGGATACTGCACAGGCATGGAAAACAGAGACCCGTTATTAGGCAAACACCTGATCGTTTTTAATTTTAAAAGACAACGCCACGTGACCGGACATGCCGATCTAAAACCCAGCGCCTCTTAGTTTAGCAATGGCTCGTAATGCAGGCGGACGTGTTTGTTCACACAGGAACAGCTTTTTGCTATAGATGATCATGTGTTTTATTACAAGTGTATGAGGAGTATCTAAACAAAAGAAAATCAGGCGGGCCCAGTTTTTTACTTCCTAAGCTAAAGTGAAGTATTGCTTTTTTGGAAGGTGAGAGAAGAAAACGAGAACCTACTATTGATAAACTACACAAGCCTTGAAGCTTGTTGATTAAAGACAGAGATTTAGCTGATATATTTGAAAGAAAAGTTTTTAACTTTGAAAAGCTTTTAACTTTTGAAGAAATGATTTAAATTTTAAAAAATGGCGCTTTTTTATTAAAAAAAGCTGGGTCGCGAAAGGAAACGTTATATTCGCGCACTCCAAAAACCGGGTTTCTTGAAGCCAGCCGGCTGGCCTCAACACAGTCCCAGCTTGACACTGGCTGACCTATTTGAGCGCTACAGCAGTTGCGCGACCTACTTCAGTGTTTGGACTGTGTGTGTAAGCATCTAAATATAGTAACGATCATGATTGGTGTTAAAGAAGACGGTCGCGGTCTAGGCTAGACCGCGTGAAATGAATATCATGATCGATAGCAAATCTACCAATTGCTGCTGACGTGATTCTAAAGTAACCCGGCTACCCTACTTGGCAAGTTTGGGCTTACCTTCTTCGTTTCCCTGCTACAGAGTGTACTTTATTCAACTGTCTTGTTTATTGAATCAAGCTTTTGAGAAATGCACTTGGGCTGCTTTGAAAAAATTTCAGTTGACAGAGAAAACGCGCCCGTTTTTCTTCTTCAACACAGCCAACGCACCCCACAACGCACCATCCCGTCTATTGTGGGAATGATTTCTGTGTGTATGTGCGGTGTATGTGTGACTAGATCATGCATAAGTCACCCCAAGTTCTTAAATAAAGTCCACCCCAAGTTCTTAATTAAGTCACCCCAAGTTTTTAATTAAGTTCTTAATCAAGTAAACCCAAGTTCTTAATTAAGTTTTTAATTAAGTTCTTAATTAAGTTATTTTTAAGTTTTTATTTTAAGTCACCTCAATTTCTTAATAAGTTCTTAAATCCAGTAACTTCTAAGTTCTTACTCAAGTTAGCTCAAGTTCATAACTAAGTTATTCCTCTAAGTTCTACCAAGTTCTTATTCAAGTCACTTATAATTATTTATTAAGTTCTTAAAGTGTTATTGCTCTGAAATGGATCAAAATGATCTTTTGTTGGTGGGGGTTCTGGCATGCTTTTGTGTTCCCGGCTTTTGTATTTAGTGGTTGAGATTGTTTGGACTGTTTTGGGTTTTTTGGGCGTCTTTGTTTATCTATTTTATAACCGTTAAAAAACCGCCCCCAACAGCAATGCCGCCAAAAATGACAATTGCTTTAAGAAAATATGAAGACTTTGGTGGTGTAGGCAACCTGTTGTTGTAGACCTCAAAATAAAACTTGTTCTGGTGTTTTTTAAAGCAGGCATTGAAACAACTGGCTGCGGCTCTGGCACTTTTTTCATTCTGTGATTGAAACATTAATTTTTTTTGTTTGTTCCACTCTGCTACTCTTTTTTCCTGCTGCAACGCATCCGGGATTTTTAATGGTTACTTTCTCCACCTGATTCAATGTTTTCTGATTCTGATTCTGATGATTTTCGGGCTCGGTCGTTTTGAAGGGAAATAAAATCTATATGATTAAAAGTAATTAACCCCATGATTAGCGGCGATAATAATGTTCCAAATCTGTAATACAGTCACATCCTAGACCCTCTAATGACTTTTTTAAAAACTGGATCCTGCGTTAAATCAACAAAAAATCTTGTTCGAATAAATGGGAAAAAATCGGCCTACTAGTTTAGTGAACAAACTAAGAAACCGTTTGCTCGACACTTTTTACCATTCTTGATCCTAGTTGCGCTTCAACCTGTTATGATACTTTATAATGTCTTGTGGCGACATCTGTTGAATCTGTTCTATGCTGAATTCATTTGCCGAGGAACTGTTTTTTTTTTCCCACATGCTGCCAAAGAATACAACCTTTCTTTTTTTGGCATAATAGCTTGGTCATCATTTGGGGTCATTTGTAATCATAAGTTCAGGAAGGGTTTAGGCTGCCTGTAGCTGTAGTAGATCATCACCGTTCATGTTTTTTTATTAATTATAATTATATTTTAAAAATGAGCACCGAAAAAAAACTGTTGCCAACCTTGTTTACCATTCTGCTGTTATTGGGTGGTCTAAGTATAGGATACACAATGCTTGGTAAAAGCTTGTTAAAAATAAAACCCGGGCCCTGATCTTGGCAAACTAGACTTTGAGGATTCAGCAAAGCAAATTTTGCTATCATTGCAGCTTCGTTTGCTAGAAGATTTTTTAGTTAAGCAAGGAATAATTTCCAAACAGTATCAATAAGTAAAATTAAAAAATACATTTATAAATGCCTTTTTATAAAAATGGCTTCAATTCTAATGATGTTAGGCGCGCTGTGGTTAATGCGCTTGCTTTAGCGGAAGTAATTACGCATTTAGTAAACTGCGGGATGACGGCGAGAGAAAAAGACATAACAAAGCTTGGAGCAACTAGCAGTTGAACAATAATTTTATGAAAAGCAGAATTGAGCAGTTTAGATTTTATTAACAACAACTGAAAAAGCAGCTTAGACATTTAAAGATGTGGACAAGCAATAAAGAAATTATTTGTAACAGGCAACCCAATTCGAGACATTGCCCCCCAAATTCAGTGACTTTTATCAGCCATCAGAAAACAAAGATGCAAGAAATCGTGTTTATTGTCTTTGGCATGACCGTCGTGTTTTTGTTGCGCATAATATTGGCTGAATAAAGATGAACAAAATTCTATTTTTTCACCAAAAGGATATTGGAAGGGAATCACGGCAATAAAAAAGCTAACCCAAGCAGCGGGAGTCAGTGAACAAACAGGAGGGAATGGTTATCTAAACAAGCGATTTGGAAAATTAATTTACCTGCACCTAGACGAATACAGAGACCAACTTTGTGAATACAATCCCGAACGACACCATCAAATGGTCTTCTATATTTACCTCATGATACGATTAGACGAAAAGTTTAAGTAACGACTCACAGTCATTGACATAGCTTCAAGATAAAAAGATGGGGGAACCATTAACACAAAAGAGTGTTTTCTGCTGTTGCTGTTGCAATAAAACTGATATACCAACGAGGCCCGCTAACTTATCCTCGCATGATTAAAGTCGATGATGGGGAAAGAATTTAAGGCTGAGTGAATCAATTATTGTTTAAAACATAGAGTTACCATTAAAAGGGGCTTTCCCGGGGGAGTTCACAGATCACAGGCTTTATTTGAAACTTTAACAAACAGTTATCTGAAAGACTTTCTCCTCCCGTATCACAGAGAGCTTATTAAACAATTCTCGCAACCCCAGAATGGGTTAGAAGACTGCCCTCAGTTTTGCGCGCAATGAATAATGAAGAATTTAAAGGGCTAAAACCAGTACAAGCAATCAAAAAACAAACATAGATGTTGTTGAAGGAGAGTCTTCACCCAGCAAACTATTCCCGTTTGGTTTAAAAGTAAGGTACCTCTATTTACCGGGGAAGCAGAAGGGGACACTCGCATTAGGGCAACAGATCCGGTTTGGAGTGTTGATCCATATAAAAATAAAAAGAATTGTAAAAAATGAATCCGCCCGTGTATTATTTACGAGAAAACTGACACAACAAAACAACCCAGCCCCACAAAGATCTTTTGTGAAGGAAGAACTGCAGATAATCCCGCAAGTTACAGTTCCAGTTGCTTAATTAATTTTTAATTTACATAAATATATTTGAGTCTAAAATGGAAGCTCAGAAGGAAGCGCAGAACAAAAACAAGAATGAAAAAGAAAGAGACCGTGGAATTGATACGGAATCATATGATACGGTTCTATTATTAAGGAAAAAATTTACGGGATTCTCGGCACATGCTAAAACATCCAGATCACCTACACCCCAAAATCCCAATTTTGATTATCAATAGGGGGGAAAAGAATATCTTGAAATAATAAAAAAATTCGAGCGCATCAAGCAAACATGAAAAATAATTGGTTGAATTGGATAATGATATGATTGGAGCTTTTAAAAAAATTTTGAGGAAAAAATATGACAAAAAGGGTTTATAAAAAAACTTGAGGAAAAATATAATTATGCCGTTCTCCAGGCCCAATTGCATATGAAAATCTGGATTAACAAATACTCGTTTGTGTTTGTTCTATCTAATGACTTCTTTGTTACAACATTTGTGTTGATCTCATGTAGATAGATCGCAGTTTTACGTTGTCATGATAAAGTAGTTTATTGAATAATGCTTCTTTGAGTTGTCATGCGATATGTTTGACTGCACAACACTGCGAGATACCCCTTTTGCTTTCTTAAGGTTTTCTCCTGGCTAGAAATACTGTACATTTTCGACCTTAAACCAATAAACTCCTTGATCACCTTTCCAGATAATTCATCCTTCATCTTTCCTAAAACCTTCTTGTTAAAAGGTTGAATGCAAAGGCGAATCTTTAGGATAATCAGATGTGTCATACCATCCCACTGCCTTTAGCTACTTCTATTTCCCTGTCTTTATAGATATCTTCAGTAGGGATATCTATAACAAAACTATCAGTATCTGTGTAAAATACTCTGGCTCTGGGTACGAGGGTTTAAAGTAGTCATAAAGAAATTCTAACATCAAAAAGCTTTTATAATTCTAAAACAGTAAACCCAATAAAAACAGGTTTGTCTAATTTGACTTTCTTTTTTTTCATCATTATGCCAAAAAAACTGATCATGGAATCTTCTAAAGTCCTGATAATTAGGTTTTGAAGTCAGCTTAATTGCTTCGTTCTCTCTGGTGACCAATCTGACTTCTTTACGCTTGTGTGGATTTTCCATAGTCTTTCCGAAACAGCTGTTGTTCATCAGTTGAAAAGTCTTTTTCTGAAGCATCTGCGGATTTGGTTCTAAGATCAGTGTTCTTCATGATGTTTGGTTTCATGAACTGTTCTTGATCAAAAGCAATTACCCCGATGAACTGCCATCAACTTCAAACCATGTCTTAAATAAAATTGTAGAAGTCTGTAATGACAGACATAATTTTTTTTGCCGCGAAGATTAGGCACAAGTTTAGGCGGCTCTGTTTTTGCCATCTTTAGACCTTTGCTGCTAATGGATAGTCATTATGTAGGTCATGGAGTTCATGAGAATATCTAAGTCAACTTCTAGAAAAAAAGCCCCGATGGCGTTTAGGCGTTAAACTGTTCAACAACTTTAATGCCTTTTGAATATTATTCGTACCGCCGCCAGTGTACATTTTAAAGTTGCGTAATGGAAGTGATTGCGCCATTTGCCCAACCATACAGATTGTTTGCATCTAAATACATGAGATAGTTAGACCTTTTTTCTTTGGGTCATAATCATCTAGGTATTTGTTGTTGCTTTACAGTAATGATGCGACCCATACTAATTCCTCCACGCAATCCGTTTCAATCATCAGAATCATTGGTAAATCTGACAATAAATCAATCTGTACTCCAGTAAAACTTAAGAAAGCATCCCAACTCATCCCGGGCGCAGAAATGTAATGCGCGGGATCCAGGCTATAATGTTTTCATGCAGGGCTTTCTGTATTTTCAAAGACGTCCGCCAACAAACATACATCGGCCATCAAGTATGAATCATGATAGTCTCCCATCGTTTTACACTCTAACTTCTGCCACGCATCTTGAGATGCCGGTAATCAGAATCGCTGATGTCCTTTCTCTAAGACTAGAAAAGAACGCGCCTTTAGGTGGAAGTGTATCTTCGTCAAACCTTTCCCAACTGTTCATGTACCATAGGGTAACGCCCTTTCTAACAAGAGTTGGGTCAAAATATTTTTCTGTTATTGGGCAGGACTTTAAGGACATAGCCAGTGACTCTAACGATCCCTTTAGGTGTGCCTAAAAGTCGTAAAAGACATGTTATTTAAAGTGAAACACATGTACTTTTCTGATGACTGTGCAATGCATGTTATCCTGAAGGCGTCGTCTACTGCTTTCATTATAAGATGAGAGTCGTAACCTCGCAAGTTATGAAAGAAGATGGAAGCTTCCATGTCTTAGGATCAAACTTTAGTTGAAGATTGCATTTACTGTGTGCTGCTCCCCTGAACTTTCCGCTAATGTGATCATGGTCTCTTACTGTTGGATTCGCGCGTCCCTTTACTGTTAGACATTAGTTCTAAACCACAAATCCAACAATGTGTGGGTGAGTATACTGTTGTTGATCTTCAGGCGTCATCCATGATTTCAGATAAATTCAGATTATTAGAACAGGCGTTAGCAATTGCTGCATGCGTTTTAAGAAATATTTGCAGCATCTGGTCCTCTTACAATTCTGGTTTTGAATGGGCACCATCCGACCTGACAACAATGAAGGCAAATGAGCAAATCTGATGATTACTCACTAAGGCTGTTTTAGGAAGCTCTGGGGGTTGGCCCTTCATAGGGAACAATAAGCGACTCAAAGTCTGCGTAAATACGTATGGACTAGTTTGGGAGTTTTTTCCAGTTATTAAACTAACTTTACTGCCTTCTCTCGGCGTAATTAGTTCTGTATTACAGTTAACTGGGCTGATACAATGTTTTATATGTTCACTCCGCGGCTTGAACAGATGGAATTCTTGTTAAACATTTTCTACAGAATTTTGTTTGTGCCCATCTTTTGAAGTATCTGCATTAGGGTTTTCTCATTGTGCGTATCAATGTGTAATGTGGCAGCCCTGCTGGTGAAAACATCAGTAGTAAGAACATGATTTTTGTCTGGTTCGCCAAATTGATGGACTGTTTTGGCACTCTAATAGGCAGTAGATTTGTTTCCTCATCCCATGTGTAGATATTAACAGTTTTTGGTTTGTTTTGTTCTTCAAACTGATCAATGGAATCCACGCTAACAGGAAAGGATATTCCCCCAAAGTTTTAAAATCATTGCTGTAAGGCCCATAGTTAGACACTCTCTCTGCGTTTTTGCGGACGAATGCAGCCTTCGAGAACACACCACATAAAACATTTGTTGTCTGTATTCTTTATGTTTAAAAATGTTTTTTTGCAACTAATGGGGGAGGTAGTGGAATGTAAGCCTTACCAACAATCGGCGCATACTAGCCTGTTTTAAACTGATCTCTAGACTTCGCCTCTGACCAACCAGAGCCTCTCATTTTGGCTTCTTCAGCGGCCACATCAAAATGTGTGAGCAGTTCGTCTGCCCAACCCGGCGTTAAGTCATTAAAGAGAAAGAATAGTCTGTTGTTTAGTTGAGACCCAGACTTCTAGATTTTCTTCATTTTTTGTTACATAGTCAAATTTAAAAAAGCTAACATTACTTCAACGGCGGTCTATTGTTAGTTTACCTGGAACTTTAGAAATAGATAAGCAACACTTGCCTGTACGCTTGCTGAATCAATAACATCTAGCTGATATCATTAAAGCTTTTGATAAAAAATTCTTCCTTCCATTGCTTCAAACAATTCGTCTGGACCTTCATATATCTTATCCATGCGAGTTTCTTTTCTAACTCAAAATATTTATTTAAATTTTAAAAAAAAAAATTTAAACAGAATCAATATCAACGGTCTTTTTGTGCTTGGACTCAAAACTAAAGTATAAACGCCCTTTGTTGTTGTTAATGTGAGCTGTTTAGTTTAGTTTAATGTCTCGTTTACTTTTTTTAAACATTCCTTTTTTATCTGTTCGGTGTCTGGCGGTTGAGAAAAAACTTGCCCTTGCCTTTTTTTGAAGATTTAAACTTTTGTCTTTTATAGTCATCAAAATCGGCCTGTAAACGACTAAAATTTTCATCCGTGATGTTTGAGTCAACTACGCTTTATTTATTGGTCAGTTTGAACGAACTAGTTTAGCTGTTATTAGTTGAACCATAGCTGTGTGCTTTTGGAGTTTAGTTTTTAATTTTTTGCCAGCAGCACTTACAGCTAATGAACACAGACCGAGAGCTAAAGACAAAACCACCTAAAGGTAAAGCTGCGGGTGCACCTACGCCTGTTGCTAAGGGACCAACAAATTGTTCCTGCCGATAGTGCACTTATAGTTGATGTTCCGTATTAACAATATGTAACAGCATTACAGGCAGCAGAATACCTCGTTTGGTTTTGCTGTATTTTGAAAGGGCCTGCTCAGTTTTTGTTGGGATTTGTGTAATGTTTGCTAATCTGAAGGTTTTTATGTCGGGGGTTTCTACTACCCTTCTTTTGGCGACTCTGGCGCTGGTAGGTGCTTGGATAAACGTGAACAGACATGCTTTTTTAAAATAAAAATAATTTAGTATTGTAAAATCTTTTAATCTGTTATCTTGAATATTCAGCTGCGCATCATATATTAAAAAAAAATACATGTTAAGTGGTTTATCGGCCCCTTTTTCTTTATTTAATTTGAATGTTTAATTATGTCTCTAACAGTTCTCCCGCTTCCATGTAACTGATTATCCTCCGTTGCCCTTAGGTCAATCCATAAACCGTATTTCGCTGTTAAAAAAATGATCAAGTCTAACCCCTGGTGAAGATGTAGATCTTTAGACACAAGGTCAACTGTTGGATTTCTACACCTCCCACCTCCAAACAGTTTTCTTTATTTGATCAAAATGCTGATAAGGTTTAAGCCCCCTAGCGTAGAAATTTTGGGTTTGGACTGCCTCAATTGTACATTGCACTTTCGTTATTTTGGGATTAACAAAATTTTCAGTTTGTCTTTTGAATGGTTCTTCATTTTCACACAGCAATAAAATACCTTTAAGCGATCTGCTGCGGCCACTAAAACTAAAATTCCATATAGTGTCTGCCCTGCTTTTAGGATATTTTAGAATGAAAAATCACTCTTTCGTAATATATTGCTAAATTTTTTACTGATATTGTTGCTCGATCAGCCTCGCTAAGTTAGGGTTGCTAACGATGTCAAACTCTAACGAGATGTCAGAAATGCTGTACTTTGCTTCGGTGTCTGTAGATATAATAACATATTTGTAGTCATTAAAAGTTAGTTTTCATATGACAATCTGTCTTTTAATGCCCTTGAAGTATGGGGCATGCGCTTTTAACAACTCAAAATCTAGGGGTATGAAAAAGCGATTCCATACGCATAACTTACGGCTACAACCTTTTGCCGTTTTTTAGCATCTTCAGCGCCTATTTTATGTTTTAGTGCTTCTTCATTTTCGATTCCTTGAAACGCAAGATCAGCCCTTTCATTCCCGGTTAGCATAGATCAGAATAGTTAAAAATATGTCTGCATTGTGTAAAGAAAATATTTCTTGGCCCTCAAGTTTTATAGGGAAATTTTCTTAACGATTGGGCCCCCCCCAAATTTTTGTACAACTGTCCTGTTGGGGTCTGTTGTTGAAGTGAGTTCTATTTTGAAAGTAAGGGCGCGCAGAGCCTGGCACAATCACTTCATCTGCTCCTAGGTCTGGAAATTTAACAGTAAGAATTTGATCCGCATCAATAGAGACGGATTATTTGGAACAGTAATATTCCGCTTATTTCCCTTCACTCCAAAGGGCTCTTTCAGTCTTCTATGCGGGTCAAGAAAACGAGCCATATGTTTGTGACATTTTTTTAAAACAAAATAAAAAGTTTAATTATTAAAGAAACATGGCAGGCATTGAAGATTTTGATGTTTTTGATCCTGAGACGACATGAGTGAAATGACTCCTTTGAACAGCAGCTCGCTCAATGATCTCATTGCGACGTGAATTAACAGAAAGTACGATTGGAGAATTTTACAAAAAATAGGGCCCAGAACCTCCCGAATTTATAGACCCTAATGATTTTGAAGTAAAAAGTGATGGCCATTTGTATGTGAAAAACGATCAAGAAGAACCTGTTCGCTTACCCAAATAAACGAGACCCATCAAAGTTTTATGCCATAGGTACAATTAGACAAAGACTCCCCGCGAGCGTACAAAATCGCCTTGGCATTGCTAAACCAAAAATTAGATGGGAGGCAGTTGCTAAACTCAAAACACACTACAGAACTCCCAACAAATATTCAAATGCAAAACATAGAACTTCAAGATTTAAGTCAAACAGCAGGGGAAATAAATCAAGCAATAGAAACCAGTTTTTCCGAAGAAACAGTACCAAAAACATTTGATGTTTCTTCATTGCCTATGAGAGAACTAGCGGCCCTTAATCGCATTTTAAACCAACCTTCAGAGGCGAATTAATAAACAATTTAGCAAAACTGAGTGAAATAGATAAGCGTATAGAAAGAGAAAAAGAAAAACTCGTTGAGGCTGATGACGCCAACTTAGGGCTTAAGGTTAAAGAAATAATAACCCAAAGAATAAAAGATCTTGAACAAGAAAGATCATTAAGACTAGCAGCGGCGTCTACTAACGGAGAAGATTACGAACTCAAGTGAGCAGAATAAGAGAAACTACCCAAAGAATTTTATATGAAAACACAACGCTAGCAGAAAGAATAAAAACGCTGTTTAGAGTGCAAGGAGTCACATTAGCAAGCGTTATAACGGCCTTAGGATTTGCAATAAGTACACTGGTGATGGCTATTACGGGTGGTGGTGGTGCTGGGCTAGTGCCTCCGCCGCCATCGCCTCCATCGCCGCCTGATAAATCATGGGTAAAAAAACAGCTTGATCATCTTGCGGGTTTATTAAAAAAATTAGCCGGTAAATGCCGTGGACGCTTTACCAGGTATATTGGGGGGTGTTGTTAGCTGGCTTTTGTCTACTGCAGGCAAAGTAGTTGGCTTTATGGCTGAGCACTTATGGACATTAGTTCTCTTAATATTGGGTTTAATATTTAGTAAAATAAAGACCAAGTAATCCTAGGCCAGTTAATCCAAGAACAAGCGCTGTCTTTTCATATTCATGGTCATTATTTTTTTTGACTTCTTCAACGGTCTTCGGGCTTTGGGCCACGGGGATTGGATGACTTATTCTTGGAGGGTCATCTTGTTTGTTTACTGCTTGCAATATTACTGGCTCAGAATTTATTTCGTTTTTTCCGACTTTCTGTTCATTGCCTGCCACAAGGATTTCATTATTGTAGTTTATTATTGTTCCTATCTGGAGTCTGAGGTCAGAAGGCAGCATGTATAAACCAGTGCCAACAGCAAAGTCTACTTTCGATCTTGCGTATTGTAAAACATTTTGGTACCTTTTAATACTTGAAGGTAAATCAACTGTTAGAATTAATGGCGTCCTCTAAATTTGCTAAGTATTGTTTTTGTGCGTCAAAGCCAGTAGAAGGATCAGTTATGCTCGATCTCGTTTGTGCTTGCGAACCTAGCAAACACCAAACGTAAGTACGACAGAGTCGTTTATTCGTTCTATTCCTGCTTTAGTTAGGCCCTTAGAAGTGTCTAATATAAATGTTGTCCATGCTGTTTTATGCTCTTGCTCTATGGACCCGAGGTGAACAGTTGTGCTGAAGAGAAAGATGTGTAAGGAGGATTCCAGTCATATTTATACTTTCTGTGCACGCCCCAAAATAAGGGGTGCCTAGACCATGATTAAGATCCAACTTTTGTCTAAAGTCTGTCTTAGCCTTAATATTGAATTCGTTACAGATCCTTTCAAAAGCCTTCATGTCTATTCTGTTGCTAAATGGATTAAACGGTTTGTCATTTGGCAATGGTTTCTTGCAGTTCAGTCAAAATACGTCTGAGGGTGTAATAAAAATGAAATATGTACACTGACCTCACCAAAGGATCAGGATGATTTAAGTGATCAGCATACGACACTCCACACCCAGTTGAAGCACAAAACACAGCAAAGTTTAACTGGTTCTGGTAAACACTGCATCGGATGACTAAACCACACTTTCGCAATGTAGTCTTTTTTAATAGGGGGGTTAAGATATCTGTTTAATGGAGTACTCACCTTTACTTGAAAAAGGCGTCAGACTGAGTCACAGAAATGTCAAGAGTATCAGTTGTTATATATTTAAGATTGTAGTGCGGCCCAACAGAATATTTTGCATTAGTATATTTGAATGCACTCATTTTTATTTCGTTTAAAAAATGTTTGTAACAATAACAACTCAAGACCGTCCTTCGTTTTTAGAACATGCTATTGATAACAATTGCGGGGCCAGAATGGTTGCACTTCATGAAATATTTTACAAAGTCGTATGGTTTTTAAAATAACCGAATCCAAGGAGAATAATAAGATTAAAAAAGTTAATAATAAAGGACAATTAGTTAGCCAGTTAACCATACCTGATGGTTATTACGGGTTTTGCTCACTAAAAGAAGCAATGAGTAACTTTGACATTACTCTCAAACTTAACAATGCAAATCTAAAAACAATGTTGACCATCAAAACCCGAAGAAGAAGAAGTAGGGTACTATTTTGATAAAGAGCTAGCTAAAATGTTAGGCTTTACAACTGCCGAACGGTCCATTCATAGTTTTAGAGTTGCAGCAAACAAAACTACTTATGAGGGAGAAAATCCGCTCGATCTTGCATTACATTCATTACTCTATGTTCATTTGGATGAGCTGAGCACTGATGAAAACTTGTATGATGGAAGGGCCCCCAACTGTTTTAAGAGTCTTCCATCTGGGAAAGCTGCATATTGCGATTATGAAATTATACAATTCCGTAATTTACAGTTTAAAACATTAGTTTGTGGAAGGGTCGGATTATTTAATATAAAATTGCAGACAAAACAGGGAAAGTCGTGAAATGTGATAACCTGCACATTGTTTTGGAAATAAAATAATAAGTTGTACTAAAAAATGTCGCGTGGGCCAGAAGAATCCGGAGTTACATTAGCGCCTGTGAGGTGTATAACTTTAGAATTAAAAGACCTTGCAGACGTTGCGGACTTTGAACAGAATGGTGAGATAGGCGCTTTGTATGGTTTTGAGTACACTAAAGATGGTGATTATATACGTAAAGAGGTTGGCGACAACAAAAAGTTTCCTAAACTAAGCAACTGCGCAATGTAGAAGCAAATAATGCTGGCCAGTATGAATATAAAATAGTTCGAAAACCTGACAGCAAATGGCACTTAGAACCATATTTAGAATGGGACATAAAATTTGAATTCATAAGCCCATTTACATTTTTAACCATCAAAAAATTTCAGAAAAGTATTCAACTCAGGTCCTTTACATGTAAGTCTTATGCCAGAGGACAATAGTCGAAAAGAGATTGAAATAAAGCCGTATGGGAATAAACAGTACATCCTCCACAGAAAAGAATCGGTTTTGAAAGATGCTTCTACAAAATTACAGTTCATTCCGCAAATGAAATTAGAGACACGTTCACAATGATATTTGAAATTTCTGTCTTAAAAGATGTGGAGAGGGATGGGTTGTGGGCGTTAGTGACGTCCTTCTAAAGGGAATTCTAATTAGCTGGCAAAACTTAGACGTTGACAGTCTTAAAGTTACCGTCGTCATTCTTCACAATGGTGAGGATATTAAGGTCATAACAACAAGCAACAAATCAATATTAGTCTAAATAGAAACAATCTTACAGCACTGAATTGGATTAATCTTACACATTTAGACCTTATAGGATTTTATTATACTGAACAAGTTTTGACAGAGAGCATGATAAAAACAATAACTGGATTAGATTAAATTCTGTTATAAAACTATGGAGCAGTTAAACTTTATGACAAAAACCCCTCATTGTTCATTAATTTGTGGACAGACTGGTTGTGGAAAAACAATATTTGTCCTAGACTTATTACAAACAGTTTATCGCTATAATTTTGATCATATTGTGATTTTCTGTCCAACACTTAAATGGAACAAAGCATATCATGATAAAAGGGTTTATATGGACAGATGATAACATATTTAGTTGATCCTAGCAATAAACTGAGTGATGTTTAGAACATTTTATAGACTGTTTGAAGGAACGCAGACACTATTTATTAAGATGACTGTTCGGCAGAAAGAGACATAGTTAAAAAGAGAAACACATTGTCAAAACTGGCTTTCAGTGGAAGACATGCTGGAATAAGTGTGTGGATTTTAGTCAAAAATATAACTCGGTTTAAAAGACTTTAGAGAACAGTTTAAAGACTAGTTTTATTTCACATGAAAGACAGAGACTCCATTGATGAATGTTTGCGTGAAAATGATGTTATGAAAATGGTCAGGAAAAACAAGGATTAAGCAAAACTAAAATCTAAAAAGTTTAGTAAATTAGTATTGAAACGGATAATCCTACACAGTATGCATGTTTGTAAAAAATCGTTATTTTTTTTGGTTATTGAAAAAAAGTGTGATGGATTATCATTTTTAATTCGTTGTTAAAGTCTTACTTTCAGAGAACTAAAAAAATACCAATTCCTGACTAAAAATCACCCGAAACTGGTTGAGGGTGATTTGAGTCAGGATTGGTATTTTAATAGTTCTCTTGATGATGATGATGGTACAACTACTACTGCTACTGAAGATGATGATGATGATGATGATAAATGATAGATGATGATGATGATGATGATGATGATGATAAGATGAAGATGATGATGACGACGACGACGACGACGACGACAACGACGACGAAAAGCACTGACTGAATTGTTAACGGCGGTGATGACACCAAGGAGAGACAATGAGATGATGATGAAGCGGGTAGTGACAATGATGATTTTGTTATCGACGTTGAGTTAATCATCACTTACCATGCAACAGCCCAGCACAGTGTTGAGACTGAAGATCGACCTGTCTGGATTGCCGCTCAAGAACATTATGATCATGGTCCTCCTCGTCATAGCCATTGTCTACATGATCTTACCGATACCGTCCTTCTTGATACCATGTCATAGCACGTATGATAACAGGCTAGTTGTTTACTCTCTCTCTCTCTCTCTCTCTCTCTCCTCTCTCTCTCCCCTCTCTCTCTCTTTTTTTTTTTTTTGTGGCATCATTTTCTGGGAAATCAATGGAGCACCTAAGGTGGTGATTTTTCTTCTTTTTTTTTTTTTTTTTTTTTTTTCCCTAAGGCCAAAATCCACCTCTTCATTTTTTGGTGCTTCACACTGTCCTCTTCATCTGCCAAAAAAAACAAAAAACGGAAAAAAAAAACCCAATTTCCACTACTACGTTTTTTTCTTGTTTTTTTTTTTCTCTCTTTTTTTTTCTTCTTCTTCTTTCTTTCACAACCAATCTCTTACACACCATGCATAGTCTGTATGTTCTCTTACAAATGGACATATTTTTGCTGATTTTAGTGTTTTGGCAATTGATACAAAGTGTCTGGGTTTGTTAATGTACTAATGTGTGGTGTACTGGCACACTCACTCTGATAATGTGTTACATTATACGGAAACGGAACCAACATAAACGAAACAGAGGACTTAATTATTTTTAGTTTTTCATTTTGTTTTAACACACACACACACACACCCGCACACACCCAAAATGCACAAACACGTGTATGTATTTGTAACTATGTTATCTCTCTCTCTCCTCTCACTCCTCTCTCCTCTCTCTCTCTCTCTCCCTCTCTCCCCATCTCCCCCCTTCCTCCCCCCCCCCTCTCTGTGCCCGCGTGCGCGCGTGTGCTTGTGTGTGCGTGCGTGTGTGTGCGCGTGTGTGTGCACAAGCGTGCGTGTGCACGTGTGTGTGCGTGCGTGCGTGCGATGTGTAAGAGTGAATGCATGTATGAGATCTCTTTATATTTTCCTCAGACGCATCTGATTTTCGAATATGACTGAAATTGGCAGCTTAGATTCCGTTTTTTTATAAATACTTATACACATCTTTGCAATAATCACAACATGGTTTATTTTCAGTAGTATATGTTTGTCAATATTTTCTTGTCTAAGAATTCCAAATAGCACAGTTTCTTCAAAAACACAATTCTTGTGTTGTATACAGCTAATATGTACTGACTGACAAATTTCCAAAACGAATTAACCTTATGACAGTGGAAAAGAAATTTTTCAATGTAATCAATTTCATCGTTGCAATATGAACAGTTTCGATTATCCCTGACTTTCATTTTGCATAGAAATTATGTTAGTCGGGTATATAATTTGTAAAATTTTCCATTGTAAAACTCTCAGTCTGGTTTCTTTTGTGCACAAGCGGGGTATCTTCCATACATTTTCATTTAACTCCAGTCCATATTTATTAGACCAAAAACGGGCTGCACATGGTTCTGTATAACCTAGGAAACACAAAGTGCACGGAAATCCTTGCAAGATATATGCTTTTTGTTACAAAAAAGAGGTGTTCTAAAAAAATCTATATCATATCTATCTTGTTCACTAACCCTATATTAAAAGAAATGTATGGCCGCTGACACTACATTATACTCTAAGATCCTTGCGGGGGAGGCTCCTGTCTTGTTAACCACGTCCTGGTATGAAAGCATCCCATTTGGACCATACATGTCACTAACATTTAGTATTTTGCCCTTTATCCAGTCAGGAAGAAAAGACATTTCCTCGATATTTTATGTATTGGTTATTCCACAGTAAAGAGGGAAAGGGTGAGACATCTTTATGTTTATTAAGATCTAGCCATGTTTTTCAGAGAAATTTTTCCAAAAGTGTGAATGTATCTTGTCTAAACCTTTGAAAAGTTGCGCTTTTAGTATTTGTATAAAAACACATGACATTCTCACCAAAGGGTAGAAATATTTTTCTGGGAATTATAGTCCATCTTTCATTGTTTGTGGCCTTACAAATTTTTACAACCCATGACAGGAGAAAAGCAGATTGCATCTGTCTTAAATTATCATTTCAATCCTCCTTTTTCATATTCACTGCACATTATGCTTCTTTTAACTTTTTCAAATGCCTTTCGATTACAATGTTTTTTACGCCAGAGAAATCTAAAAAGCATGCGATTTATATCTGATAAGATCTTGTCCGGAATCACAAATGTTTTGCATAACATAGACCATTGTGAAATAAGAAATGTTTTAATAATATGTATTTACCCATACACTAAGATCTCTTTTTTCCCAGGAGTGAATAATTCTCTGAATAGTTTCTATTCTTTGCAACCAATTATCCTCAACTAAAGATGCCGATTTATCATTCTCATAATAAATACCCAGAATCTTTAGTTTATTTTTCCACGTAAAGCCATAAAACTGTCTGCACTATGTTTTCTACTACCTAGCCACATAGCTGCTGAATTATTTCTATTTATAACCAAACCAGAAAACAAAGAAAAATCACTGAGTATAT
>CM031628.1:40292886-40295386 GCA_018398815.1 Conus ventricosus
TATCATTAATTATTTCACGTCCGTTTCATGGGGAAAGGTCTATCCTGGCAACCAAAAATATCGCTTTTAAATCTAATACTCTACCATCAATATTAACAACAACAATAAAGGACAACAACAACGACAACAACATCAACAACAACGACAACAACAACAACGATAACGACGACAACAACAACAACGATAACGACAACAACAACAACAACAACAACACCACCATCAATATCAAACCAACAACAAAACCGTTCAACCATAGTTTTCCCCATTGTGAAAAAGATTCGTTTGTCTCGAAAAAAAATATACAGTATGAGATGCACACAACTTATTCCACACATAAAAAAAATTCCAGACATTCAAGTAATCCGCAGAGCGTGTCAAAGATGTTCATGCAGCAGAAAGCAACGCCTCAGCGGAAACTCAAGTACGAGGAATATCAAAATTATGGGTGCAGGGATTTCGCAAGTGAGGCCATTCTCTCCCACCAGATCAAGTATTCGGCACGCTCATTTGGTAAGACAAGATTCAGATTCAACAAGACAGTGCAACCCTTGGCAGTGTAAATAAAGTTCGCAGTTTCTGTTGAACAATCAAAAAACTAAAATACTAAGAATTGGGGCTGCTCAGCCCTGGCAAGACTGTCCGTTTGAGCTTGTAGATACGATTAAAATTCTAGGCGCTGTTTTTAGCCGAAATAACCTGGCTCAGGACAACGAGGAAAATTGGCGAACACGAATGGACAGTCTACATAAATCGATAAGGGAGTGGAGCAAAAGGGACCTCAGCATTCAGGGGAAAATTGTGACAATAAAAACATTTCTCATAAGTCAGTTCGTGTACATCATGCAGTCAATAGGTCTTCCAGTTCATGTTTGAACAAAGATAAACACCGTGCTATACCAATTTCTCGGGCAACGGAAAACGTCTAACAAAAGAGCGTTCGAAAAGGTTAAACAGAAATCTATGGAGTCAGACTATATAGAGGGTGGAGTTCAAATGGTCAATGTGCTAGAACTTCAACAGATATTTAACTTGCAATGGATCGGAAGATTGTTCAAAGAACAAAACTGGACATGTTTGCCTAAATGGCACTTCAGCAGATTATCACTTTCAAAAATTCTTTAAAATTAACTGCTCTAGAAAGGAATTTATTGGAAAGGAGTATATAAAGAACACGTTTTGGTTGGAAGCTTTCTTGACATATCTAAGTCAAAAATCAAGGATTCTGCTCAATGAAGTCTTACAGGACAGAAACAGATTCTTCAACAAGACAGTACAACCCTTGGTAATGTAAATATGTTCGCAGTTTCTGGAGCGAACTAGAGTGTCTTGGGAAAGATGAAATGCTGTATAAAAGTGAAGCTTGATAATATAGAATAGTTATTTTTGTTTGGTAATGATGAACACATAAAACATACGAAGAATTTGACTAAAACTTCTTATATGTCTTAAATGCTGAATCTTTTTTCTTTATAAAGGCAGTATGTGTACACGTAGTCTATGCAAAACTTTGAATATGTTATGAACGAAATAAACACAAAATATGGAATCGAAAGCTATATGCACAGTTGGGAAACGTGAAACACAGAATTCGCTAGAATGGGTAATTCCCAAGAAAGAGTTGTATGTGTATATATGAAAAAAGAAAAAAAAAAACATTGAAAGTAACATATCAAAACAGTAATGCTTATAAATGGTAACCCCTCAAAAAAAGAAAAAAAGAAAAGAAAAGAAAAGAAAACAACAACAACAACCAACCAAGTTTCCATTATATATACGAATTCGCTTTAATTAATTTGCTGCCTGTTGTGTGTATATAAAAGCATTCCAAGTAATACATGGAAATAACAGTTATTCCACATCCATTGTGCGCCCCCAGTGTGAGGAGATGATTGTTTGTTCCTTCTTCTTTTTTTTTCACTGCTTTCAATGCTGTCTGTCTTGCCAGAGGAAGATCAAAGAGGTCGAAACGCGTCGTGTTTTGTTTCGTGATTTGTTTGTCTGTTCCGTTTGGGGGCACAGTATTTTTTTTGTAAGTTTGGGGTACAGTGTATTGTTTTTGTAAGTTTGGGGGTACAGTGTATTGTTTTTGTAAGTTTGGGGGTACAGTGTATTGTTTTTGTAAGTTTGGGGGTACAGTATATTGTTTTTGTAAGTTTGGGGGTACAGTATATTGTTTTTGTAAGTTTGGGGGTACAGTGTATTGTTTTTGTAAGTTTGGGGTACAGTATATTGTTTTTGTAAGTTTGGGGGCACAGTATATTGTTTTTGTAAGTTTGGGGACACAGTATATTGTTTTTGTAAGTTTGGGGGCACAGTATATTGTTTTTGTAAGTTTGGGGGCACAGTGTATTGTTTTTGTAAGTTTGGGGGCACAGTATATTGTTTTTGTAAGTTTGGGGGTACAGTATATTGTTTTTGTAAGTTTGGGGGCACAGTATATTGTTTTTGTAAGTTTGGGGGCATAGTATATTGTTTTTGTAAGTTTGGGGGCACAGTATAT
>CM031628.1:40307886-40310386 GCA_018398815.1 Conus ventricosus
AGAGGGGGCCTTTTAATCGCCTTCATGCTGGGTGGAAGAGGGGGCCTTCAATCGCCTTCATGCTGGGTGGACGGGGGGCCTTCAAAAGCCTTCACTCTGGGGGACGGGGGGGCCCCAAACGCCTTCATGTGGGTGGACAGAGGGGGCTTCAATTTGCCTTTATGTGGGTGGACGAGGGGGCCTTCAAAACGCCTTCACTGGGGTGGAAGAGGGGGCCCTTTTAATCGCCCTTCATGTGGGGGGACGAGGGGGGGCCCTTTAATCCTTCCGTGGGTGGAAAAGGGGGCCCTTTAAGCCTTCACTGTGGGGGGACGGGGGGCCTTTAATCGCCTTTATTTTGGGTGGACAGAGGGGGGTTCAATCGCCTTCCTGGGTGGACGAGGGGGCCCCAATCGCCCTTTATGTGGGTGGGCAGAGGGGGCCCCTTTAAACGCCCCATGCTGGGGGACGAGGGGGCTTCAATCGATTCTGTGGGTGGGGGCAGAGGGGGCCCTTCAATGCTTTACTGGGGTGACAGAGGGGGGCCTTCAATCGCCCTTCATGCTGGGTTGGGGGGAGGGGGGCCTTTCCTTTCCGGGAAAAAACCAACCCCAAAAGCAAAAAAACAAAAAAGCAAAAAAAAAACAAAAAATCGGTGATCTGAACCCCCGACCCTCAAATCACACCCAAAGCCCAACATTCAACTTGGGCCCTGTGGTAATGATTCCCCTTCCCCCAATTATTTACTCCAACAAAGCCCAAAAACCCTCTAAACCAGTTCATTACCATACTCCCCCCCAACAAACCTTTCCCCCCCCCAAAAACGGGGGGGGGTTTTCCTAATCCCCCCCTTTCCCCCCAACATTTAAAAATCCCCAACCCAACCCCATATCCCGGGCCCCCCCCCTTAAATGGGCCCGGGATCAAACCATAAAATCCCCAACCAAACGCCCTGATCATTCAACCAGGGGCCAACCAAACGCCGTAATCATTCAACCATGGGCCAACCAAACGCCCTGATCATTCAACCATGGGCCAACCAAACGCCCTGATCATTCAACCATGGGCCCTGTGGTACATGCATTACACCATCAACTCCACAACCAAAACGCCCTAATCATTCAACCATGGGCCAACCAAAGCCCTAATCATTCAACCATGGGCCAACCAAACGCGCTAATCATTCAACCATGAGCCAACCAAACGCCTAATCATTCAACCATGGGCCAACCAAACGCCCTAATCATTCAACCATGGGCCCTGTGGTACATGCATTACACCATCAACTCCACAACCAAACGCCCTAATCATTCAACCATGGGCCCCGTGGTACATGCATTACACATCAACTCCACAACCAAACGCCCTAATCATTCAACCATACTCCACAACCAAACGCCCCTAATCATTCAACCATGGGCCCCATGGTACATGCATTACACCATCAACTCCAAAACCAAACGCCCTAATTATCCAACCATGGGCCAACCAAACGCCCTACTCATTCAGCCATGGGCTCTGTGGTACATGTATTACAACCATCAACTCCACAACCAAACGCCCTAATCATTCAACCAGGGGCCCAACCAAACGCCCTGATCATTCAACCATGGGCCAACCAAACGCCTATTCATTCAACCATGGCCAACCAACGCCCTGATAAATCCAACCATGGGCCATCCAAACGCCCTAATCATTCAACCATGGCCAACCAAACGCCCTAATCATTCAACCATGAGCCAACCAAACGCCCTAATCATTCAACCATGAGCCAACCAAACGCCCTAATCATTCAACCATGGGCCATCCAAACGCCCTAATCATTCAACCATGGGCCAACCAAACGCCCAAATCATTCAACCATGGGCCCTGTGGTACATGTACGACACAAAGCCAGGAACTTTTGCTGGAATAACCCAGTGGTAGAGCGCGGGACTCGCAGTCTTGGGGTTCCCGGTTCGCTTCGGTACTGGTGGATCTCCTCAGAGTTAACATGGGTTCTGACTTCGCCAAAGGTCCTTCAAATGAGACCATAAACCGAGCTTCCGTGTGTGAAAGCACGCATAACATCTAGCAGACACGTAAACTCCCATCACCAACACTTTTGGAAATCTTTCTTTCTTTCTTTCTTTCTGCGTACTCAGGCTGATACTCCTGCGGACACTGCCTGTATAGAGGCAGTGGAGTTTTGTGTGTATGACCGTTCTTTATCCCGCCATTAAGGCAGCCATACTCCATCTTCGGGGAAGGTGCATGCTATGTGTCAGTGTCATCCATACCAACGGCCAAACTGGCCTTCTCTTCCGAAAGTTGGTGACGGGATTTTACGTGTGTGCAAGATGTTATGCGTGCGTTCGCACACGGAACCTCGGTTTATAGTCTCATTCGAAGGACTGTATGGGAAATGGAGTCAGAACCAATGTTAACTCCGAGGGAAAAAATCCCCCTGTAGCGAATTTCGAACCCGCAACCCCAGGATCATCAGTCCGGCGCTTTTACCAACTGAGCTATTCCGGCCCCC
>CM031628.1:40317886-40325386 GCA_018398815.1 Conus ventricosus
TGTGTGTTGTGTGTGTGTTGTGTGTGTGTGGGGGTGTGGTGTGTGTGGTTGTGTGTGTGCGTGTGTGTGGTGCGTGTGTGTGTTTTGGTGTTTGTGTGTGTGTGGGGTGTGTGTGTTGGTGTGTGTGTGTGTGTGTGTTTTGTGGTGTGGTGTTTGGGGTTTGTGCGGCGCGCGCCGGGCGCGCGGCGCGGTGTGGATGCGTTTTTACGCGGGTAATGAGTGTATACCGTGTGTGTGGTGTTGGGTGTGTGTTGTGTTGTGTGTGTTGTGTGTGTGTGTGTTGTGTGTGGGCGCGGGGGCGCGTCCTGTATGTGGTGTGTACTTGTGTCTGTGTTTGAGGGGGGGGGGGGGGGGGGGGGGGGTGAAGATTAAAACAGGAAAAGAAGGAGTTAAAGTGAAAAGGTGTGTGGATCCGGGGAAGGGACGGGGGGGGGGGGGGGGTGGGGGGGGTGAAAAACCCCCAAAGACGAAAGGCGGAAGGGGGTTGGGGGAGGGGGGGGGGGGGGGGGGGGAAGGGGGCAACGGCCCCTGCTAGTATCATGTACATCCGATGTGTGACACGTCCTTTTTGCAGTGGTACCTGCTCCCCAAAGGCAGTGTTTTCCCCTTTGTGCAGCCGCGCCACTCCCGGGAGGACACCGAGTCCCCGAGATTTAAACCGAAACCCCAGTCGCGCCAAACCCCGAGAAAGACCCAGCGCTTAAGTAATTAGGAACGAGAAGGGGGGCCCCCCAAAGGGGTATTGGGAAAAACTGGTTATTACACTTCCTCCGTTTTAAACAAAGAGGTGTTGATTTAAGCCGGGCGGGGGGGGGGGAGGGGGGGGGGGAAGAAGGGGGGGGTGGGTGGGGGGAAAGTGGGGTTGAGGAGAGGGGAGAGAAGGAGAGAGGGAGAGGAGGGAGAGAGAGGGAGAGATAGAGAAGAGGGGGAGAGAGAGGAGAGGAGGGAAGAGAGAGGGGGTGTGGTGGGGGTGTGGTTGTGGGGGGGGGGGGGGGGGGGTTCGAATTTTTAAAAGAAGTTCTTTCCACTGTGCCCCCCTGTCAATGTCCGCCCCTATTCCCCGCCCAGCCCTATTAACCCAAAAAAAAAATATAGCCCGGGCTAGTGGTGACGATCTTGAGGGTGGGGGGATTTTTGTGTTGTGTTGGTTGTGTGTGTGTGTGTGTGTGTGGTGTGGGGTGTGTGTGTTGTGTGTGTGTGTTGTGTGTTTGGTGGTTAGGGTAGGGTAACGGAGTTGGCAGTTGCGATGCCATTTCCCAGTCTCCCTGTTTCTGACTCAATACAAATAGCACTACAACCCTCCACCTTTCCCCTATTCCGTTGTAACGCCCTTTACTCCTCTCCCCTCTCCCCCTCCCCCCCTATTTTTTCTAACCGGTACAAATAGCCACCACCCCTCTCATTCCCCCCTGCCCCCCTTCCCCCCCCCCCCCCCCTCCCCCCCCCCCCCCCCCCCCAATCATCTTTTTTCTGATGGGAAAAATAGCCATAACCTTCCTTCCTCCTCTCTTCCCTCTTCCCATGCCCCCCCCCCCCCCCCTCCTTCCCCTTGTTTTCTGTCTAAATCAAATCCATATCCCCCCCCTTTTTTCCCCCCCCACCCCCCCCCCTCCTGGTTTTGTTCGAACGTTAGTCCCTGCTTCGACTTTCGTAAAATAGTCCCCCCCCACCCCACCCCCCGTCCACACACCAACAACAACACACCACGCAACACACACACACACACGCCGACGCACCCCAAAACAAAAAACACAACGCCCCACGCCCCCAACGCACGCACCACGCACACAGCACCACACACGACGCACACCACAAAACAAACACACACCCCCCCAAAACACACACACACACACCACACACCACACAAACAACACAAAAAAGCAAAAGTCGAGGGGTTAACTTTCATAAATTTTAGGAGTCATTTTTGACAATGATTATCTGGAATGATCACGATGATCTTGGAAAAGTATATAAAAAAACAGTTTATAATCAAAAATGACCTCCCTTCCCTTCCCCTTTCCCCCTTTTTCCCCTTCCCTCTCCCCTCTGCCTCTGACTCTTCAGTGAAACCCCAGCTCCCCTGCCTTTTTAGGTCTCTGCTTTTAATTCCTCTCTTCTGTCCTCTTTGTTTCCCGCCTGCTGTGTTATTATTTCTTTCTTTTGTCACTTTTGTTTCGCCCTTTTCGTGTTCTTTTTTTTTTCTGTATTCTTTGATTCCGTTGTTTTTTCATTCATTCCCTTTTTTTGTCCTCTTTGATTTCGCCTGTTTCATTCTTCTTTCCCCTTTTGTACTTTTGATTTCCCCCTGTTTCATTCATTTTTTTCTCTCTTTTGCATCTTTTTTTGCCTGTTGCATTCATTTTTTCTGTTTTTCTCATCTTTGATTTTTGCCTGTTGTGTTAAATTATTTTTGTCTGTCTCACTTTTGATTTGCCTTTCGTATTATTCATTCCCCCTTTTTCTGTACTTTTGTTCGCCCGTTGCATTCATTTTTTTGTCTTTCCTTGGTCGGATCTTTTTTTTTTTTTCTTTTTTTTCAATGGGACATTTTCTCTCTTTGTTTACACCTGTTGAGCTTTCCTCGATACGGTATAGCACGTCAATGTATGAGTTCCCCTGTTGAGGTATAGACGCACTGTAGATTCCTCTGATGAGGTTTTAGCCGTCACATGTTGAGTTCCCCTTTTAGCAGGTATAGCAGCCCCGTAGAGCTTTCCCTTTATGCGTGTTTTAGCAGTCCCTGATGAGCTTCCCCTGAGCAGTGTATGCACGTCACGTAGGCTTTTGATGCAGTGTATAGCAGTCACTGTTGAGTTCCCCTGTAGCGTGTAAGCACGTAATGTATGAGTTCCCCTTTTTTTGCAGGTATAGCCCCTCCCTGTTGGGGCTTCTCTGATAGCAGGTATAGGGACGTCACATTTTGAGTTCCTTGATGCAGTGTTTTGAGTAATGTATGAGTTCCTCTGGATAGCAGTGTATAGCACGTCACAGGGATGAGCTTCCTCTGATAACAGTGTATAAAACGTCAAAAGTTGAGCTTCCCTTGATAGCAGTGTTAGCACGTCAATGTATGGCTTCCCCTTTTAGCAGTGTATAGCAGTCCATGTATGAGCTCTTGATGCAGTGTTGAGTCACTGTAGGGGGTTCCCCTGTAGCAGTGTGTAGCCCGTCCTGTATGAGTTCCCCTGATGCAGTGTATAGCACGTTGCTTTTTTTTCTTTTTTTTTTTTTTTTATTTTCGGTCTTAGGTGGGGGAAATTGTTTGATTATCCCGGGACTTGGTGGAGGAAGTTTTTGATTTATCCGGTATTTGGGTGGAAGTTGTTGATTTATCCCGGACTTGGTGGGGAAGTTGTTGATTTTCCGGTCTTAGGGGTTGAAGTGTTTTTTACCCCGGTACTTAGGTGGTGGAAGTGTTTGTTTTTTCGGAAAAAGGTGGCTAAGTTGTAACCCCTGTTCGGGAAATGAAAAACCCGTCTGTTAACTTACCCCCCCCTCAGTGGGAACTTTGGAAAAACGCTTTGTTTTGAGTGTCCTAAACTCCCAGAGAGAGAGGGGGAGAGAAGGGGAGAAGAGGAGAGGGGAGAGGGGGAGAGAGGAGAGAGAGGGAGGAGAGAGAAAGAGGAAAAAGGAGGAGAGGAGAAAGGAGAGGAGAAAGAGAGGGGGGGAGAGAGGGAGAGGGGGAGGAGGAAAAGGAGGAGAGAGAGAGGGACGCGGGGCAGACAGCCCGACAGAGAGGCAAGAGGCGATGGCAAAAAAGAAAAGAAGAGGAGAGAGAGTGGGAGAGGAGGGAGGGAGGAGGGGGGGGAGAGGAGAGTGAGAGAGAGGAGAGAGAGGAGAGAGAGGGGCAGAAGCCAGCAGGAAGACAGACAAAAGGGGAAAGAGGCAGCTGACAGGGAAAGAGAGGAGGGGAAGGAGAGAGAGGAGGGAGAGAGGAGGGAAAAGGGGGAGAGAAGAGGAAAGGGGAAGAAAAAAAAGAAGAGAGAGAGGAGAGGGAGAAAGGGAAGGGGGGAGAGGGGGAGAGGAGACGAAGAAGACAGAGCAGGAGACAGACAGTTCGAGACGAGACGAGCATGCGAGAAAAGAGAGGAAAACGAAGACAGAGGAGGAGAGAGGAGAGGCGAAAGGGAGAGGGGGTGGGGGGAGGGGGAAAAAAAGAGCACGATTTCAAAAAGGGAAAAAAAACCGGAAAACAAAAGGAAAAGGCAAAAACGGGGAGATATTGGGAAAAGGAGGGGATCGGGAGAGAGAGAGAGGAGAGGGAGAGAGGGGAGAGGGGGAGGAGAGGAAGGGAGGGAGAGAAGGGGAGAAGGAGATAGATAGATAGATAGATAGAAAGAGAGAGAGAGAGAGAGAGAGAGGAGAGGAGAGAGAGAGAGGAGAGAGAGAAAGGGAGGCAATTTGCCTGTTGTGACTGGCCTGTCATGACACTAGGGGCGCTGTGGCCAGGGCCTCAGACAATGGCGGTGAGGGTGCACAGGCTGCAGCAACAGCCACTCTCCACACAGGAGCCCGCTGGGCTGATTTCACACTCACTGGATTGGAAGTCATGCATAATCCTCAAACTACACTGGTCCTTCACAACCAAGGCAAAGGTATGGATACCATGTAGTTTTACACACAGACACAGACACACAGACACACAGACACAGACACACACACACACAACACAGACACACACACACACACACACACACATACACGCACGCACGCACGCACGCACGCACGCACGCACGCACGCACGCACGCACGCACGCACACACACCACACCACACACCACACACACACGTGTACAGACTTAGTTGAATGTTACAAGTAAACAGCTGAACTTAACAATCCAGCGAAGACAGCGCTGGAAGGGAAACACTAAGCAAGATGGACGTACCAGCCTAAAAGTCGTTGCCTCATCCGCCAACGCTTAAGCCATCATTGTGAATGCCCGTGAAGAAATATAGGTTTGTTCTCAAAATCCTCAACCCTCAAACTGTCATATGGGCGATCAAATAAAATATAAAGGTTGAAAACAGTTGTTTCAAAAATCATATGGCTGTATGTCATTGGATCATGGAACTCATGCACGCGAAGGCAATGTTGTATTCTTTTACTACCAACGAACCACACTGATTTTGTTTTCAATTTAGGTAAGGGGAAAAAAACAAACAGAAGCCAAGACAACAATGTATAAACATCTTAAGATATGTATGGCAGATCCATATCTCAACACCTAGTCATTTGCATTCTTCAATATCATTCAGTTATTGATTGATTTATTTATTTGGTGCACCCATTTTGGATTTTTTAACCCATAACATCTACCTTATACGATTTTGGTAACAATACAGAATTTACATTGTGTTGATGCAGTGGGTTTTTTTTGGTTTTTTTTTTTAAATTTTTATTTTTAAAGAAAGATCCATTATTGTTAAAACAATGCAAAAAAATATTGTTACATGCATGCTGGTTCAGTGCTGTTTCATTCGCGTGGCTCACCTTTAAAAAAACTCGTCTAGTCTTGCTGGGTATATTAAGTAACATACCTGTATACATCACATCAATGGTTTGATCTTGACATAATGCAATGTTGCATTTTACAATTTCTCTTGCTACGCTATTTAATGTATCTTTCATAAATGTATAAGTCAGTACTTCCGATTGCATTTGTAAGAAAATGTCACTTCTGCATACTCACAACATTGAAATGAAATTAGTGTTGATGATATCTTCGTGCGTGAGATGCTAGAAAAGTCTTTTCAACATTTATGATTATACCATGTATTAACCAACCGCGCATGTAATTTATGAAAAATAATGCCGATGGCACGTTTACTATGGATACGCATTGCGCGCGCGCACACACACAGAGAGAGAGAGAGAGAGAGAGAGAGAGAGAGAGAGAGAGAGAGAGAGAGAGAGAGAGAGAGAGAGAGAGAGAGAGATGATTTCAGAGATATTTCATAGACTCACATCGTTTACACATGCCAGTCAAAACGACCAACAAACAAAGAAAACCCACAAGGAGATGACACAAGAAAACCCACAAGGAGATGACAACAAAGAAAACCCACAAGGAGATGACAACAAGAAAACCCACAAGGAGATTGACAACAAAGAAAACCCAAAGGAGGACGACAACAAGAAAACCCACAAGGAGACCGACCAACAAAGAAACACCCCCACGGCAGACGACACATAAAACTACAAGGAGACGCCAACAAAGAAAACCCACAAGGAGCCGACCCCCACACCAGAAAACCCACAGGAGCCCCCGCAACAAAGCAACCCCCCACACGGAGACGACAACTAAGAAGAAAAACCCACCAGAGACGACCAACAAAGAAACTCACAAGGAGCCGAACAACCAACGAACACCTTACCCCGATGCACAAACCTTGGCGCGACCGGCAACGGAGCGGACCTAGGTAAGGCGGCTAAAGGTCGACACGCTGGCGTCACCGTGGCACAGGCAGAGCGCGGCCGCCCCATACGATGGAACAGCCGCCAAGCCTGTGCGCCCACTCGCACGCCTCCCCGGAGTTGTGCGCGAAGGGAAAAGTCTATGGGGTCCCGGGACATCTGCGAGCGGGAACTCTGGGCCCAAAGTGGTTTAAGACTCTGCCGCCCTTTGGGCGACAGTGCGGATCCCGGTCCCGGCTCTGATTGGCCTCCCTTGGCAGCGGGATGGAGGTTGCCAGGCGGCGCCGTGGGGGTCGGGGTCAGCTGTGGGGAGAGGGGAGGGCACGTGCGGGGGATGGGGACGGATCTCGATGAGGTCCGGTCTGGCTTGGCTTCGGTTTTGTCTGTAGGTCATGAAGCCTCCGGAATTTTTTCTCCGCTTCTGGACCGATCTCGCTGAGGTCGTCCTCGTCGGTCTCGGACTTGTCTGTGGTGTAGTCATGGGTCTCTGGTTGGCTTTCCGTCCGCTTCTGTCGTCCAGTTGGTCACTGTCGGCCCGGCGTCGTTGTTGCTGTTGCTGTGTTGCGGTTGCTGTTGTTGTTGTTGTTGTTGTTGTTGTTGTTGTCGTTCTGAGATGTCTTTTGGTAGCTTGGAACCAGGCTGAGGACGACAGGCTCTCGGCGTTGTCGAGTTGTTGTGTGGTGGTGATGCTGATGGTGGGGGTGATAGCGAGGGAAGTAGTGAGAGGTAGGAGGGAGGGTAGTTGAGGCCGGGGGTGAAGCAGGGGTGGTTGTCCGCTGTGCTGCTGCGGTTGCTGCTGCTGCTGCTCCGCTCCACTCTTCCTTCAAAACCCCCCATGTTTGTTGCTGACTCTTGCTGTTTTGATGACGATAGCAATGACGCGCAAGGCAGCTGTCGCGGACCTCACGACGGGGGGTCGCTCTGTGGTGGTGGGGGTGGGGGTTGGTGTGGGGGTGGCGAGGACGGTGGGGGGTGGGTGGCGTAGGGAGGGGGAGCGGCGGGGAGGGGGGAGAGGATCATGTGCGCGGATGAAGAACCGAGGTCTTCTTGCAGGAAACTGCCGCCGTTGTGCGGCTGCTGCTGTTG
>CM031628.1:40334644-40365025 GCA_018398815.1 Conus ventricosus
GAGGGTCGGATCATTTAATATAAAAATCGCAGACAAAGCAGGAAAAGTCGTGAAATGTGATAACCTGCACATTGTTTTAGAAATAAAATAATTAGTTATTCTAAAAAATAATGTCGCGTGGACCAGAAGAATCAGGAGTTACATTAGCGCCTGTAAGGTGTATAACCTTAGAATTAAAAGACCTTGCAGACGTTGCGGACTTTGAACAGAACGGTGAGATAGGCGCTTTGTATGGTTTTGAGTACACTAAAGATGGTGATTATAAACGCAAAGAGGTTGGTGACAACAAAAAGTTTCCTAAACTAGAGCAACTACGCAATGTAGAAGCAAATAATGCTGGCCAGTATGAATATAAAATAGTTCGAAAACCTGACAGCAAATGGCACTTAGAACCATATTTAGAATGGGACATAAAATTTGAATTCATAAGCCCATTTACATTTTTTAGCCGTCAAAAAAGTTTCAGAAAAGCATTCAACTCTGGCCCTTTACATGTAAGTCTTATGCCAGAGGACAATAGTCGGAAAGAGATTGAAATAACGCCGTATGGGAAAAAACAGTACATCCTCCACAGAAGAGAAACGGTTTTAAAGGAAGCTTCTACAAAATTACAGTTCTTTCCACGCAGAAATTAGGAGACACGTTCACAATGATATTTGAAATTTCTGTCTTAAAAGATGTGGAGAGGAATGGAGCTGTGGGCGTCAGTGACATACTTATGAAAGGAATTAATATTAGCTGGCAAAACTTAGACGTTAACCGTCTTAAAGTTACCATCGTCGTTCTTCACAATGGTGAGGATATTAAGGTCATAACAACAAGCAACAAAATCAATATTGACTTAAATAGAAACAATCTTACAGAACTGAATTGGATTAATCTTACACATTTAGGCCTCATAGGGTTTTATTATACTGAACAAGTTTTGACGGAGAGTATGATAAAAATAATAACTGGATTAGATTAAATTATGTTATAAAACTATGGAGCAGACAACTTTGGTGTCAATGCCGATGTTAAACTTTATGATAAAATCCCCTCATTGTTCATTGATTTGTGGACAGACTGGTTGTGGAAAAACAATATTTGTCCTCGACCTATTACAAACAGTTTATCGCTATAATTTTGATCATATTGTGATTTTCTGTCCAACACTTAAATGGAACAAAGCATATAATGAATCTATGATAGAAGGTTTATATGGACAGATGATGACATATATTTGATTGATCCCAGCAATAAGCTGAGTGAGTGTTTAGAACACTTTTATAGACTGTTTGAGGGAACGCAGACACTATTTATTATAGATGACTGTTCGGCAGAAAGAGACATAGTTAAAAAGAGAAACACTTTGTCAAAACTGGCTTTCAGTGGAAGACATGCCGGGATAAGTGTGTGGATTTTATGTCAGAAATATAACTCCGTTTTAAGACTTTAGAGAACAGTTAAAGACTGTAGTTTTATTTCACATGAAAGACAGAGACGCATTTGATGAATGTATGCGCGAAAATGATGTTATTGAAAATGATCAGGAAAAACACAGGATTAAGCAAAAACTAAAATCTGAAAAATTTAGTAAATTAGTATTAAAAATGGATAACCCTACACAGTATGCATGTTTGTAGGGTTTACTAGTTAGAGAACGTATAAATACCAAGCCTAGGGCAACGAAGATGAGACATTAGAAGAAAAGGGTCTCGTGGCTATGACTCGGTGGATGTCTGACCTACGCATTAGCCCAACGCGCTGGTCAGACCTCGAGTGCCTACCAGCCATGTTTTTGTGTATGTGTAATGAATGTACACATGTGTCTATGATGTGTGGGCATGGGTCCTTGTGTGTAAGTGGGCGCATGTGTGTGTGTGTGTGTGTGCGTGCATGTGTGTGTGTGTGAGCAGGTGGGTGTGCACATTTGTGTGTGTGTGTGTGCGTGTGTGGTGTGTGTGTGTGTGTGTGTGTGTGTGTGCACGTGTGTGTGTGTATGCGTGTGTGTGTTTGTGTGTGTGTGTGTGTATGTGCCTGCATGTATGTGCGCGCATGTGTGTGCGTGTGCAAAAGTGCGTGTGGTGTGTGTGTGTGATTTGTTGGTTTGTGTGAGCACACGTATCTAGGCTATATCATATAGTATGTGTACATATCTGTGCGTATGTGTGTGTCTTTTATGTGGGCATGTACACATGTTCGTGTGTGTGTGTGCATTTGTGCGCTTAAGTGTGTGTGCGCACATGTGTGGGTGTGGACGTGCATATGAACACATGTGTATATGTGTGTGGGTAGGAACGTGCGAACGTACGCGCACATGTTTGTATGTGTGCATGTGTGTGAGCATGCACGCGTGCGTGTGTGTGTATGTGTGTGTGTGTAGTGACTGCATGCGTGAATGTTCAGAAGATGACTTGGGATCAAGAACAAGAACAAGACCATCAAATACAACATATATGTGCATGCGCACACGCACGCGCACACACATACACATAACAATAAGAACAACTCCTCCTCCCCATCACACACACCCCACGCGCAATCTCACATTCTTCAAAGAGGGACTTTCTGGTTCTGTCGGATTCGCTGTCAGCTTTGGAGGCCATAGCTGGCCGCAACCTTCAGCATCCAGAACTTTTACTTTTTTTTCGGAACTTTTTAGCAAGTTAAAGGCGGACGGTTACAACATTACTCTTGCTTGGGTTCCTGGTCATGTTGGCATCGGCGGGAACGAAATGGTTGATCGTTTAGCCAAGAATGCCACAAGAGAGAAACTGTCCAACACTTTTATCCCCTGCTCAGATGTGAAACCCAAAATTAACGATTAATTTTGTTATTCGTCTGTGTGTTCCAATCCTCCTGCCAGAGGTCTCTCACATAATGATTATGTGAGAGACCTCTGGCAGGAGGATTGGAACACACAGACGAATAACAAACTCTTTCAGATCCGTCCAAACCTTAAGGACTTCCTCCCATCTACGTCGGGTGGTCGTAAAGAGGAAACGGTTCTGTGCCGGCTGCACACCGGCCATTCGTATTTTACCCATTCTTACCTTTTAAAGAGTGAAGAAGCTCCGTGGTGCATTCCATGTCATGCGCCACTCACAATGAAACATGTTCTTTTAGAGTGTTGGGACTTGCACGATGTGAGACACAAACATTTTACAGCGGAGTCCTCTGATTTAAGATTTTACGGCAGAAAGATTTTTAACAAAGTTTCTGGTGCGTTTGTAGACGATGTCATTTAAGAGATGGTGAAAATTTTTTTTTTTTTTTTTAAAAAGGGAGGGTGAGTTGATTTAACGTGTGACAGCCCTGAGGGCCCCTTTTGGGCGGGGCCCCGGGCAAAAGCAACATTTCTTATTTTAACTTGCACACCTACCCGGGACTCAAATTTTAAACACCTGGCATTCCCCCAAATGAGAACACACACTCGGCACACCACACGCATACCACACACAGAACACTCACTCATCCACACCACACACACAATTTTGCCACTCATGATTCAGGACTTTCTATAAACCCAGGCATCACCCCATGATGGACAACACCACGCACACATGTCTCAGGGGGTGCTGGAGCCCAGATTTTCAAAGCTTACCTCAGTTGACAGTGTTTCGCTTTTGTCCTTATTGAAAACCCCAGTATGATTTGCCCCAATCTCTAGGGTTTTCGCAATTTTGGGCCCTTTTAGATTTTTCCCAATTTTTGGGTTGGTTGGTGAGTTTCTTGCTCTTCCTTAAACCTTCCCCGGACGGTGTGGGCCCAAGGGACCCAAAGGGGTTTTAAAAAATCCCAATACCGTATTTTTGATATTTTTCAATAAAATTTTTAAATATGCTCCAAACCCCAAAAATTTCCTCCTTGTCCAAAAATTTTCAAAAATATAGGAAAAATTTTAAAAAGGTAAAAAAAGGGGTGACATTTATTAGTCATTAAAACGGTGTGGGCCCGGGTGGCCCCCAGGGGCCGCAAAGAGGGAAAACTGTGTTTTAACCCCTCCGCGGCCCGGTGGGGCCGTGGGACCCAGGCTCAAAAGAAGGAAACGTAACTGATACGGGCATTCTCGGAAGATAAGTAAGATAATGTTGCTTATAGCCCAGCCGACCGAAAAAGGGCCCACATCGGGTTACATTCCGGAAAGCTAAATAAAAGTAGCAAGTTCGAGAACCGCGGGTTTTTCCCACTTTCTCTCCTTGCTCCAATCTTTCATGGGGGGGCGACACCGAGGAAAACCCGAACTTTTTTGATGCCCTTTTTTTCTCTCTCCGCGGTACACACTACCTTACACCACAAAACCCTGTGCGCGCAACCACCACACACACACACACCCCACATTTGGGGGCTTTGGTGTGTTGTGTGTGTGTGTGTGTTGTGTGTGTGTGTGGGGGTTCTAATACACTTAAATGAAAAGCTTTAAAATTAAAGAACGAACGAAACCACACACACCACACACACACACCCACACACACACACCCCAACACACACGACGCAACACACACACACACCACACAACACACAACACAACACACACCAAAAAACCACACACAAACCCCCACACACACACCCCACACACCACAAACACCCCCAAACAAACCACCACATACACACACCCACACGCGCGCAACAAACAACACACACACACAACCTTTATACAAGAAAAAGCTCTTTTGATGGAAATCGGGGTACCCAAAACGTTTACGAAAAAAATCCGCCTGTAAGTTGGTAAAAAATTTAATTAAAACATTTTCCATGTTCGGAAAGAAGGTATGTGGAGGATTTCCTCAGGGGCTAAAAAGTTTACAAAAAATGAAAAAAGGGGTTTTATCTGAGTTTTCTGTCCCGAAAATTGGGCTTATGTAATTGGGTGTGTGTGTGTGGGGTTGTGGTGTTTGTGTGTTTTATCCTTTTAAAGTGAAAAAAAAATTTAATTAAAAACGAACGAACACACACACACACACACAAAACGCAAAACACCCACACGCACACACACACACGCACACACGCCAACCCCCACACACACCACACACACACAAACACACCACTACAACCACAACAACCCACACCGCCCGTCGCGCGCGCGGCCATACACACACACACACACACCACACCATTTAGTACAAAAAAAGCCTTTTGATGGTAATCGGGGTACTCCTACATTTACGAAGAAAACCGCCTGAATTTTGGTATGGTTTTAATTTTCAAACAGTTACATTTTCAGAAAAGAAGTGTAGGGAGAGAAAATATCCAACTACGGGGACTAAAAATGTTTAGGCGTTTAAGAAGCATAAAAAAGGTTTATCTGTTTTCCCTCTTGCCGTAAATGTGCATAAGTAAGTAAGTGTGTGTGGTGGTGTGTGGGTGTGTGTGTTGTGGTCAAATTTCACTTAAAGTGAAAAGACTTTAAATTTTAAAGAACAACGAACACCCCCACACAACACACACACCACACACCACACCACACAACACCACCACACAAAAAACGCAACACCCACCCACACCACACACCACATACCCCAAACACACCACACACCAAAAAACACACGCACATCACACACCCCACACACAAACACCACCACACGCGCGCACATACACACACACCACACACACACACACCAACACCAAAACACACACACACACACAAACACATTTAGTCAAAAAAAACCCTTTTTGTTTGGTAATCAGGTACTCCTACGATTTACGAAAAAAAACCGCCTGTAATTGGTAGGAAATTTAATTCAAACATTTCACTGTTCAGAGAAAAAATGTATGGGGAGTTAATCCTAATTTAAAACGGGACTAACAATAGTTTGGGCTTTTTAAAAATGCATATAAACGTTTATCTGATTTTTCCTCGTCCGAAATTCATATTTTAAAGTAAGTGTGTGTGGTGTATGTGTGTGTGGTGGTTGTGGTGTGGTGTTTGTGTGCGTGCTGTGCGTGTGCGTGTTGCGTGTGCGTGCGGCATGCGTGCGTGCGTGCTTTCGTGCGTGCGTGCTGTGTGTGTGTGTGTGTGTGTGTGTGGTGTGTTTGTGTTGAAATATCACTGATCCGAACGGGAGATTCGGGGCCCACATACGATCTTTTTTTGATTTTCCCATTCTCTGAAACCCCCCCATTTTTTTTCATCCTGTTTTGAAACTTTGTTAGAAAGATCGTTACGAAATCTCATTGAAACCTTTGAATCACCCACTTTCGGCTTCTTTTTCTCAGCCACTGTCACGATACACTGTGCCTCGCATAAACCCCAGCAGGGGACAGACAGAGGACAGGCAACAGATCACAGACAGTCAATAACAGACAAATAAGCATAATATATGCAAAGACGGGGATTTGGCAAAGAAGAGGGACGCAGAGAGATAGAAACAATATCGAAAAAGGGGGAAGAATTGGGTGGGGAGAATCAGACAACAGAGAGGAGAAAAGGAGAGAGAGAGGAAGAGAGGAGAGAGAGAAAGAGAGAGAAGGGAGTGAGAGAGAGGGAGAGAAGAGAGAGGGAGAGGGAAAAGGGGGAGGGGGGAAAACAAAGACAAGAGAACCACAGAAACAGAGAGAGAGAAAAGGAGAGAAGAAAGAGGAGAGGAGAGAGGGGAGTAGAGAGAGAGGAAGAGAGAGGGGAGGGAGAGAGAGAGGGGGAAAGGAGAGGGGGAGGGAGGAGAGGGGGAAGAGAAAAGGGAGAAAAAGAAAAAAGGAGAAAAAGAAGGGAAGAGAGAGAGGGGGGGGAGAGAGAGAGAGGGAGGGAGAGAGAGAGAGAGGGGGGGGAGAGAGAGAAGCAAAGACAGACAGAGAGAGAGACAGAAAGAAACTCTGTTAAAGGGCGTCTATGCAATGTATGAAAAATAAAGCTCTGCATGTAGAAACGCCTATAATTTTGTTGGGCTTCCATGAACTGGTTAAAAATAACAAGCACCGTGTAATGTGTATGGTCAAAACCCGAACAATGGAGTGCCTAAAGACTGCAGGCAATATGTAAAAGGGCTGCTTTTGTGGATCCCCGTGGCTGTGGACATACATGAACAAAACCCCGGGAAACGAATTTCAGGCAATAAACTGCAGAACTCTGATTGTGTGTGTGTGTGTGTGTGTGTGGTTGTGTTTTTTGTGTGTGTGCGTGGGCGTGTGTGCGTGCAGTGTGTGTGTGTGTGTGTGTGTGTGGTGTGTGAGAGAGAGAGAGAGAGAGGAGAGACAGACAGAAAGAAGAAGAGAGGAGAGAGGAAGAGAGGAAGAGAGAGAGAGAATTGCACTCCCAATGTGTGGTGTGTGCCCTTTCGGTACCATGATCCTTCAAAAACACCGCACCTTTCTCCCAACTTTATTTGATGATCATCCCCCTATCATCCCTCGTCATCAGGAAGAAGCATCACAATTTAAATGGAAAAGGGGGAAAAAATCAACATGGGTTTTCATTTTGATACGTTGACGGCCATGGGCCCACATGGACCCACACCGTTTTGGGGAAGGGTGGACTGTTTTTCCCCCTTTTTGGGGAAAAGGGTCCACATGGACCCCACCGTCTGGGGAAGGGTGGACATGTTTTTTCCCTTTTGAGGGACGGGGGCCCAATGGCCCACACCGTCTCCTGATAGTCAAAAGCACCGTCCGGCAAGGTTAAGTCGGGTATGCGGCCATCCCTCTCTTGATTTTCAATCGAAAATTCTCTGGCTTTGCTCTTTTTTTGTTTAAAGTTTTTTTCAGGTTTTCCTATCACATCAGACGGCCAAGCTTAATCCAGTTTTTTATTGTTCCTTTGCCACCATATGTTGCTCTCCTTTCCTTAACTCAGCATGTCTGGGCAGTACATCCATATAGTCCTTCAAGGGAAAGGGCTGCTATTTTTCATTCCAAGGGGGGGTTCCCATACCACTTTTCACTTTCTAAGTAGGTTCAGGGAGTCAGTCATATCAGGCTTTTTGTTTTTGAAACTGGCTTGTGGATGAAAGCGGGGGATGCTTTGCACTGTTTACCTCCATTTTTTAGACTTCAAGTTTTACCTTGTGCCCCATTGTCCCCCTGGAAAGTTGTCCTTTTTGCTTCACTTGTACCCCCCAGCCTGTCTTACCTAGGTGACAGAACCATTATTATTTTGAAAATCATTTTGTGAAAAGGTCTTTACCGTTCTGAATTTCTGCTTGGTTTTCCCCCGGCCTTCTCGAAAAGCTTCCGATTCCCTCCCACTTTTGATCCGTTGATCCTTTAAAACCCTCACTTAAATTAAAACTACTCTCTTCATTCCAGTTGATGTTCCTTCATCCCTCAAACCCACTGCTGCACGAATGGGTGTGAGTGTGTATGTAAAAAATTGTGTGTGTTTGTTTGAGTGGTGATTAGGAAGGTTGCAGGGGTGTGAATCATTCTTTTTAGTTTTTGGTGGTCCATCTTCTGTGCCCACCTTGGTGGCATTGCCCCCATGCCATTCAGTTTCCCTACCACACCAAAAGCCGGTCCACCCCCAAGCCTCGGCCCCAAAATAGTTGTCCCGATCAAATACACAGGACACACCTACTAACCAGGCTCGACAACAATATTTGCTTGATCAGGCGAGGGCGGGGCTGGTAAAACCCCCCTGGGGGGTGTCGCCACATCCATCCAACAACACCCCCATTTTTGCTGATACTTTACCCCCTTTGAGCCAAACCAAAGGGCACAGACATGGAGGTACATCGAAATGAGGCCCCCATGAAGCAGGCATAAGGGCCACAAATTTGTTGTTTTAAAAAAAAAAAAAATTTTTTTTTAAATATGTTTGATAAGCAGAGGGGATGAAGTTGATATGGCAGTTTTCCATTCGGGCCCCCGAGCTGCGTGACGGGTTTTTTCTACACCCAAACTTTCATGATTATATCCAGGCATCGACCAGGCCGAGAATACGAACCCTGCATTGTTGTTGGGAAAGTTGCCCGACGTTTCAGGGGTGAACCCTTTAGTGGAGGGCACTCCCCATATGGTCCCAGCCCCCCAACGACCCCATAAAAATTAACTGGGGGTGGGAGCTGGGGGGGGACAGAAAAATCACATATAACCTGAGGGGAATTAAACTGTTTTTCCCCCCAGCCAGGATGGGTGTTTAAAAACCACATGCCACGGAGCGGTGTGAATTGATTATGGTGAGTGGATAAAGCATTTTGATGCCTGCGCTGTTTTGTTTGTGTTTTGTTGTCCTTTTCTTTGCATTTTCTTTTGAAAAGTTCGGATTTATTCCGTCTTCCCCACCTGAACCACAGCACATCCATTCTGGGTAGGAGGAGCCGACATAGATAGTTGTCTGTGTTGTGTGTCTTCTGTTTTCGAAACGGGTCCTTTTCTCTAGGGGTGACTACAGAGTCCCGTGTATTGTTTGGTATATTAAGAAAAACTGAAAATTCAACCTTGAAAATCATTTTGCTGGTTTCCCTTTTTGGTTTAACCCTAAAGGCACAAAACCCTTTACTTCAATTCTGTTCCGGGTTGTAAAAGCCCAAAGACAGGCATCCTCCTCTTCATGAGTTTGGGGTCACACTTTCCCAAAACCAGCAGTTGAATACACTAAAAACTGCCCTAAATGGATAATCGGGGCCCCTTTTTTTGATGGGCGGGCATAGTTCCTTTGAAGTTTGGTGCCCTTTTGTCTCTCATCTTTTTCTTTTTTCCCCCCCCCCATTTTTAACGTATTATACACGTATTGCCCCGCACAAAAGATCATGGCAAATAAGGAAGGGCGGCTTAAATGATACAAGGCAGGAAAGGGGTTAACTGGGGCTGCTTTTAGTTTACAGTATTGGGCTAACTCACTTGCAAACCATGCTGCAAATGCGGAATTGTATGACAATGTTCGCTCCAAATCCCCTACGCAAATCAGATTTTGAAAATTTGCGCTGCCCGGTGACGATCATGTACAAAACTCAAGAACGGGACAGGCCTTATTTTTCCCCTTCCCAACTTTTCATTCATTTGAGCCGTGTTGTAAGGGGCTCCTCACTAGCCGACAAAAACAAAGAGTCCCATCGTCACTCTGCTTCATGATTTCCTATTGGAATTTAGGGCACTAAACAACAGAAAAACTTATCAGCTTTTGGAATTAACTTATAACAGATTTGTGTGATGTGTGTGTGTGGTGTGTGGTGTGTGTGTGTGTGTGGGTGTGTGTGTGTGCAATTTTTTTCATTGTTCACAAAACAAAAAGGGGAAGACGTTATTTTGAAAGGGTTTCCATTATTCAGGGTGCAAAATTAAATTTTATAGAAATTTGAGAAAAACCATGTTTTTGAAAGGGACCCTACTCTTGATGTTGCAAAAATCCCATGTTTTGAAAGGAGCCATACTCTTGACGTTGCAGGTTCAATTTAAAATTAAAGGTTGGATAGCTTTTATATTTTCCCAATAATAAGTTTCCTCCCGGGGGGTTTGCACATTGATACATACAGTTTATATAGATGGGTGCTCCTCCCCGGGGTTTGACATTGCTCCACGAGATTAGTCTGAGGTCGAACGCATTCAGTTTTTTGAAGATCAGGGGGGAATCGGGACATATGAAATGACTCGAACAAAAGAAATGTAAAATAAAAGGGAAAGAGAAAGATAAAGAAAATTAAAGCGTGATGAAACTTGAAAATCGCAGGCAAAAGCACTGAGCAATCCCCCCCCCCCCCCCCCCCCCCCCCCCTTTGCCATCATTTGGGGTTGTGGAAATTTTTGGATGTTTAGGGTAAAATTTCTCATTTATGCTGCCCAAAGTAGACTGTGATCTACAGAATTTTAGTCTCTGCCTCTTCTCCCAACAACAAATGGGATCTGTTGTCATCTTAGGTTTAATTACAAAAAAGTCTCGAATGATCGTGGGGATCATCATGGCGTAGCCTGTTGCATATGATTTGTCATTCAGACACAAAACTAGAATGTGACAGGTTTAGAAAGAAAAAAAGAAAAAAAAAAGAAAAAGAAGAAGAAGAAGAAGAAAATTTTAAAAAAGGCACAGACTATTTAAAAAGAAGAAGCATTTTTTTACCATACCCCAGTACCCGGGAAATTTCTGTGAATTTCTTTGTTGTCCCCTAACCAAGGGGGCAACGTGTTCATCTGTTGATGATTTGGGGGTTTATCAACATGAAAAAATAGGGGAGTCCATCTGCTTTAGTTGGTGTGTTTCAGAGCCTTAAATAGACATGTTTTTCAAATGTTTCATATAAACAACACTTAAAAGTTGACATAAGTTTGTGACAGATGTCTGAAGTGGAAGGGGGCTGAGATGGGGGGGGGGGGGGGGGGGGGGGGGGGGGGGGGGGGGGGGGGGGGGGGGGGGGGGGGGGGGGAAACACCCCCCCAAACAAAAACAACCAAAACCAAACAAAAAACAAGAAAAGAAAAAACAGCAACAACAAAGGGGCAGGGTTTCATTAACCCAAAATTTTTTTATGAATCATTTTTTTTGTTTTCCCTTTTTTTTTTTTGTTTGTTTTTTTTTGAGTTTTTTTTTCCTATAATTGCGTTTTTTGGTCGTTATAAATTTGTTGATAGTTTTGATTTTATTTTTTTACATTGAATGAATTTGATGTTTTTCCGCATTTCCTTACTGGTCCTGTTCTGTTTCTTTTAATATTTTTTTTACCGCCCTTTCCCACCAGACTGACTGACCTCTTTCCCCTCTCCCCTCTCTCCGCCTCCTTTCTTTCTCCCCCTCCTTTTCTCTGCTCTAGTCTGTCTGTCCTGTGCCTGCTCCTTTACATTGTTTACATTCATGCTATGGGCACGGTCTCTGTTTTGCTTTCCTAATTTCTGTTTTCACTGAAAAAATATGTACGGCTCCTTTAAAAGGGCAGTAACACTAACAGTATGTAAGTAAGACAAAGGCTTTTTGGTTCGATAACGAATGAAAAGATTTATCAAGGGGAGAATGAATTTTCCCGAGAAGGGGTAAAGTAACAAACTAGAGTTTAAATTGGGAAAATTTTTTTGTAAAAATGAGGATCAGAGTATTGACAAAGTAAAGTAAGAAAGTTTTAATATTTTAATGATTTTTAAAAAAAAACAAAAACTAACAAACTTTAAAAATGTTTATGAACCGCCAAGAGAAAAGTGGGAAAACAGTCACAAAAAAACACCACGTTTTGACCTCTAAGTCTTCTTCAGCAAGACACAGACAAAAGGACAAAGAAAAAGAACGAAAATTGGGCACTACTTAGTCCTTCAGCGGAAAGGGGCGTTGAATAACTTTTTCTTGGGGGTTTGCTAATTTTATTTTAAAATTTGTTTAAAAAAAAAAAAAAAAAAAAAATTCCCCCTAAACGTTTGGTCAAAGGGATGCCGAAAAAATTTTGTGGCAAATTATAATAAAAAGGGGTTTGCCATGACAGTATAGTTCAATAATGTAAACGATGAAAATTTATAAAATTTTAATGTAAAGAAAGCAAAAAGATTTAACTGCTTTATTACCCAGTGTAAATAGATGTTAAAACCCTGTGCACCACAAGATAATGAATCTGTTGATTTAAAAATTAAAAAAAAAAACGCGACTGTTCTTCAAATTCAAAATTTTGAAACTAAATCTGGGCGCTTAAAAGCATCTGGATTTTTTTTCACACTAGTTGCTGACTCCTTTTTAACTCATTCTATACTAGGGGTTTTCTCCCCTCACTTTCCCCAGAAAAAACCCCCATTTTTAAATTTTTGGGAAAAAAAACAAAAACAACAACAACAAAGAATGAATAATACAGATTTTGATTTTTACAAGTTATTTTTTTAAATGAAAAAGGAACCCCAAAAAAGTAAACAAAGTTATTTTTCTATTTATTTTTTTTTAATACAGTAGCAGACAAAGAAAATGATTTTGTATGCATGTAAAAATAATGGTGCGCACACCCTATGAACAAAAAAAAAAAAACACAAAAAAGTGGTTTTATGCTGTGAAATTATTCAGATTTTGCAACAAACAAGAGCCTCAGTCACATTGTATGGGGATTTGTAGTGTTTTTTTTTTCACCACGCAGCTTGATAGTAGCAACGGTCACTTTGCCCGTCAAGCCAAAACCCACTGGGGATGTGTGAAAAAACTCGCTAGCGAGCTTCGCTTCAAACCGCGTTCCCTAGGCCTGCAACCCGATTTGATGCAGGAGCATCTGAAAAAAGTGGTTTGTACAAAAGGGCATCATTCGAAGAAAAAAATTTCAAAGCTTTTTGACCCCCATATGCGGCCTTAGTTAAAAAAAAGGTTGGAAAAATAAGAACTGGGAATGCGGGCCCTTTTGGGGAAAAAGAGTTAATTGATTCTACTTTTTTCTTCCCTTTATAATCGTTCTTTCGAAGGAAATTCCCACAAAACTTTAAGAATAGCCAATTTTACATTGGGGCCGAGAATGGAAGTCAAAATGAATGAACACATGACAGATTATTGCTGATGTCCTCTCTCATTTTTTTGGTTGGTGAGTAAACGTTTAAAAAAAAGTGTGAAATTGTTATATCACTTTCTCAGTGAGGGTTTTTTTTTCGGGCACAGTCGTATTCATTCAAGATATTTAGCAAAACTAGCAGCTCACTGTCCTGTTTAAAAGAATGTAAAGAGCGTGACAAATCGTTTTAGTTCAGTCCAATTTTTTCAGTATTTTCCCAGCATTTGACGTTGTTGCACAGGGGCTCTCGGCCTCATAAACTAAAAAAATTGGCATTAATAGAGGTCCATTTAGCCTGGGGTTTACATTACAAGGAAAAGGGATTGGTCCATTGTTACGGGGGGGAACAATCCAGATGGAAAATGTTCCCCAAAGGGTACTGCAAGTTTCCCCAGGGCCATTTGTTTTAGTTTATGTTAAAGATAATATTTGTTACATTGATTCCGTTTTTCAAGATTTTTAATATATATGTTTGTAACATTGATTCTGTACAAACCATTTTGCAGTGAAATTTTTTGTAACCTTTATTTGTTAAAACATTTTTCAAATGATAAATTGTTTGTAACATTGATTCGTTACAAACCCTTTGCAGGATATGTTGTTTTTTTAAAATTGTTTGTATCAATATTTTCAGATGTAAATATTGTAACATTGATTTGTTTTCAAACTATTTTCAATTTTAATCTTTGTAACTTTATTCTGTTATCAAGCCCCTTTCGATGATATATTGTTTGTAACGTTTATTCTGTTACAAACATTTGCAATATAATTTTTTGTAAGTTGATTTCGTTTTCAACTATTTCAGAGATAAATTGTTTTTTAAATTGATTCTGTTTTCAAGCATTTGCAGATGATATATCGTTTGTAACATTGATTCTGTTACAAGATTGCAGATGAAAAAATTGTTTGTAACGTTGATTCTGTTGCAAGCCATTTGCAGACGATGATGTTCTTTGCCAGGGAAAATTTTTACAAGGGAAAAAGTGTTACTAGTTGATGTGATAAAAAAAAATGCCGAGCAGCAGGAAACTGAAACAATTCGAAAACAGTGCTATTTAAAGAATTAGACTGTCGTCTTCTGTGTCTCAGTTTTGGGAAAAAACAATGTGGGATCAAATTTAGCAAAAATTGAGGAGCACTCCCAAATAAGTGCAGGATGGTGGGCCTCAACATTAAAGTCTGACTTGCCTAAAAAGTCTTGCTCCCTTTTAAAATATGATTGGCCAGAAGGGCTCTTGAAACTATGACAAGTGATTTTTTTGCCTTTTTTTTTTATCTGCGATATATGTGGGGAAAAAACTGTGGGAGAGAATCATTCAGACCTTTTTTGAAAAATTTTTGCTAGATGCCTGTGTTATTCAAGTACTGTATGTGGAAAATAGCCATGTAAAGATTGGAAGAATTGGGGTTCTGCTCTTTGGGGAGCATTGAAGATTCAAGTATCATGTTTCACAATATCCGGGCCCCGATTTTCCCAAAATTTCAGTCTGCCCCTTTAGGGTTTTTTTTTTCCCCCCGTAACAAGAAGTGTGGCTCCCAAAATTATAGATTGCACAGATAAGCGAATAGCCGGTTCCATAACCCCGGGAAAGATCAAAACAGAAACTAACACATTGGATTTAAAGCAAGTTCAACTATGCCAACGTGGCCCGACGGGTTTATTCCCCTCGGACTCAAAAGATGATGGTCTTATCGGTTCCATGTAGTCCTTTCCACAGGAAGTTCGCCCAACTTAAAAACAGTGTCGACGACGCCGCTTTAGCTGGGGTCCCCCCCCCCCCCCCCCCCCCCCCCCGTTAATAGAAAATGATAAAAAAGCAAAAAAAATGTCCCCTCCTGTTTTTATACCCCTCGCAGGAATCCGATAGTGCACCACAGTTTGAATCGGTCAGAACCACTTAACTTGTTTATCGGGTGGGTTTTTTCCTGCCAAAATTTATTCAAAGTCATGACGGGGCCTGATTTTGGGCCCACTACTGCCCCTTGGCGCCCTTGGTCACGTTCGTCTCACTGGTTTGGTATTCCAAAACAAAATCCCCCCTTTTTCTATGAAACTAGTGCGACGATGCAAACTTTTTCAACTGACTTTAAAAATAGATAGGAGTAGAAGGACTACAAGGTATAGATAGGAAAACACACTAATCGAGTCTGTGCCTAAAAAAATAGCGGGGGGTTTTTGAAAATTTTTTATTTTCCAAAAGGCCCCTTTAATTGAGCTCGCTGGTCCAGACTATACAGAACTAATGGGAAATAAAAAATTAACCCCCACCCACAGACAAGTTTTTTTCCGCTGTTAAAAACCAACAGGCTCCGACCTAAAAATTTGGGGTCCCGCCCAAAATTAGGACTAGTGGGACTTTGCATAAAGGGGGGCCACTACAGTGGGGGCGTGTGTGAGGTGAGCTTTAACAAGCATGCTTCATTTTCCAAGTGCAGAGAGAGTTTATTAGATGATGCACAGGCAGGATTTAAAACCCAAAGAGTGTCTGTACTCTGGGAAATCCTGTGGCGAGAGAACAAGCTCCTTTCTTTTTTGCTTCTTTTTTTTGGGCTGAGAAAACCAGGGGGCCCCCTGCAATAAGTGCTTTCATTAGTTTGCGAGTTCGTTTTGGAGTGGGGTGGAATGGGAAAGCAGACCCACATTTGGGAAAAAAATTTTATGAAATTAAAAATAATAGTGCAGAGGGATAAGTAGGGTAGAAAGCGAGGGGAAAAAGAGTAGGAACGGGGGAAAAAGCGAGTGGCACATCATCTTCCACACAAACACAGCCATTTGGTTCCCTTTTTTATTTCAAATATAGATGGGCCCCAAAGGACCGGTGTGGTCAAAACCAGCCTCACCCCCTTTAAGACATAAAAAAAAGATAATGATGACATCGACATAGGGTTATGAAAAGGTTACAAGAAAGCATAATCATTCAAAATAGGAATTGTTTTATAAACACATTCAACAAAGGGCAGAAACAGAATGACAGACCCCCCCAAAAGCGGTTAAAAAAGGCAGCTTCATCCACCATCAAACGCCTTGAAAGACAAACTCCAGTCTTGAGGAACTGAACGAAGCCCATCCCGGGAAATGTCGCCCACTATCTTGGAAAGGGGGTGTTTCCCCAAAATCTCACCAGATTCCCCGGGGTGGGGAAGAGAGGAAACAGCGGGGCACCCCAAAAGGGAAAGGGTTTGGGCCTGGGTACACGAACCCGTATCCCCAGGAAGACTGACCCAGTCTTCACAGAGGCAACGAGGGATGGTGGACTGGAACTTCCCCCGTACAAAGACGGGAGAAGAAATTGCAATTCCAACAGGAAAAACTCCCCCAACTTCCAGCTGAGGGAAAACCCTCTGGGGGCCCACAACGTCTTGCAGAACTCCAAAAAAACAACAGGGGAGGGGGTGGGCTTCTTGACGCTCCTCCGTGCTCCAAGCCCTCAAGAACTCCCCTGCAAAGAAAAGAACCTTTTCGCTTAGCCCCGTTTCCCCGAGTGCCAAGGGAGAAAATGGTGATACAAGGGTAACAACGGGCTCAAGGCAAAGAAAAAGGACATTTTGGCAAAGATGCACAGAAGGAGCAGGGCCCAAAAACCTGGTGTCATACGATGAAATTAGGAAATCATCAAGGCACAAAAAGGAAAAAAATGGCCCTCCGCATCCCAAATCAACCCCGAAGACACATACCATTTCTGGGACGACGGGGGAAAGGTCAAGATCTTCTCCCTAGGACTGCACAATTTCCTGCTCCACCCATGCCCCAAAATTTGGCATTGGGCAAAAGTGGAGAGTGCCCCTTGGGGGAACCAAACAACCCAATCCTTCTCTTGCCTTGAGACCAAGAAACGGCCAAACCACAGATTGGAAGCCAATGTACGGCAAAACCCGGAAAAACTGACGGACGGAGTTTTCGAGGAACCGGCCCTCATCAAACGGGTGCAACAAAAAGGGGGAAAGGAGAGAGGGAAAGGTCAAAAAAAAAAGGCAAAAAAATTTTATTCAAATTAAGCCCGGCAATTTCAGAGTTTTTAATAAAATTTGGACGAAATTAAAACAATAGGCTTGGCTTCAAGAATTCTAATTAAATCCCTGCAGACTAGACAGATCAAAAACCCCTCAGTAGGGGGCATGTTGGGTGATCGTTTTAACAAGCATGCTTTATTTTCCACAGTGCAGAGAGAGTTGATTAGATGATGCATCAGGCAGGAATTGAAAACCAATGAGTGTCTGTACTGGCTGGAAGTCATGTGGCAGAGAGAACAAGCTCCTTTCTTTTCTGCTTCTTTTTTTGTGCAGCTGAGAATCCATGGCGGCCACCTGCAAGTAAGTTGCTTTCATTAGTTGCTGAGTTCAGTTTTGGAGTGGATGGAATGGGATAGACATGACCTACATTGGAAAAAGATGTTATGATGAAATTAAAAGATAATAGTGCAGAGGGATAAGTAGGGTAGAAAGCGAGGGAAGAAGAGTAGGAGACGGGGAAGAGAGCGAGTGGGCACATCATCTTCCACACAAACACTAGCTCATTGGTTTCCTCTTTTATTTCAAATCATAGATGGACCAATGGACCGGTGTGGTCAGAACCAGCCTCACCAACCTATTAAGACATAAACAATGATACATGATGATCATCGACATGAGGTGTTACTGAGAAGAGGTATACAAGAAAGCATAATCATTCAACATGAGGAATTGTTTGATAAAGCACATTCAACAAAGGTTCAGAAAACAGAATGAGCAGACCCACCAAGAGCTGGTTGAAAGAGGCAGCTTCATCCACCAGTCAAGACGCCTTGAAAGACAAACTCCAGTCTTGATGGAACATGAAGCGAAGCCTATCCCGGCAAATGTCGCCCACCTATCTTGGAAGAGGCAGGTGTTCCCAACAGTCGTCACCAGCATTCCCGGAGTGGAGAAGAGAGGAATACAGTCGGACACCCAAAGGAAGGCTCTGGCCATGGAGTACATCTGCAACCAGTATCCCCAGGAAGACTGGACCCATGTCTTCACAGAGGCAACGAGGGATGGTGGAGCTGGAATCTTCCTCCGATACAAAGACGGAGATGAAGAAATTGCAATTCCAACAGGAAAGTACTCCACCAACTTCCGAGCTGAGCGAGAAGCCCTCTGTGAGGCAGCCACAACAGTCTTGCAGAACTCCAAAAAGAACAACAGGGCAGGTGGTGGTCTTCTCTGACGCTCTCTCCGTGCTCCAAGCCCTCAAGAACTCCCGCTGCAAAGAACAGAACCATCTCGCTTCAGCCCTTGTTGCCCTGAGTGCCAGAGTGGAGAAAGTGGTGATACAATGGGTACCAGCACACTGTGGCATCAGAGGCAATGAAAAAGCGGACATTCTGGCAAAAGACGGTGCACAGAAGGAGCAGGCCAAAAACCTGGTGTCATACGATGAAATTAGGACAATCATCAAGGCACAACAAGGAATAAAATGGCGCCTCCTGCATCCCAAATACAACCCAGAAGACACATACCATTTGCTGGGACGACGGGAACAGGTCAAGATCTTCTGCCTGAGGACTGGTCACAATTGCCTGCTCCACCACATGCACACAAAATTTGGCATTGGACAGAGTGGAGAGTGCCCTTGTGGTGAGGGACCAATGACAACTGACCACATCCTTCAAGTCTGTGCGACGTATGCAGCATCCAGGAGAAAGTACTGGCCAACACCGACAGCAGTGGAAGCCAAGCTGTACGGCACCCTGGAGGAACTGCGACGGACGGCAGCCTTCATCGAGGACACCGGGCTGCTCATCTAACGGGATGGCGAACGAGGAAGAAGAAGAAGAAAGGTTCAGAGTAGGGAAGAGGTCAAATATTAATAAGGCACAAATCATTCAAATTAAGCCAAGGCAAGTGTCAGACGTTTATAATGAAAATGTGGTATCGTACATTAAAACAATAGGTCTTGGCTTCAAAGAATATCTGAATATAGTCCCTGCAGCACATAGACATGATCAAAACCACTACAGTAGGGTGCATGTGTGAGGTGATCGTTTCAACAAGCATGCTTCATTTGCCACAGTGCAGAGAGAGTTGATTAGATGATGCATCAGGCAGGAATTGAAAACCAATGAGTGTCTGTACTGGCTGGAAGTCATGTGGCAGAGAGAACAAGCTCCTTTCTTTTCTGCTTCTTTTTTTGTGCAGCTGAGAATCCATGGCGGCCACCTGCAAGTAAGTTGCTTTCATTAGTTGCTGAGTTCAGTTTTGGAGTGGATGGAATGGGATAGACATGACCTACATTGGAAAAAGATGTTATGATGAAATTAAAAGATAATAGTGCAGAGGGATAAGTAGGGTAGAAAGCGAGGGAAGAAGAGTAGGAGACGGGGAAGAGAGCGAGTGGGCACATCATCTTCCACACAAACACTAGCTCATTGGTTTCCTCTTTTATTTCAAATCATAGATGGACCAATGGACCGGTGTGGTCAGAACCAGCCTCACCAACCTATTAAGACATAAACAATGATACATGATGATCATCGACATGAGGTGTTACTGAGAAGAGGTATACAAGAAAGCATAATCATTCAACATGAGGAATTGTTTGATAAAGCACATTCAACAAAGGTTCAGAAAACAGAATGAGCAGACCCACCAAGAGCTGGTTGAAAAGAGGCAGCTTCATCCACCAGTCAAGACGCCTTGAAAGACAAACTCCAGTCTTGATGGAACATGAAGCGAAGCCTATCCCGGCAAATGTCGCCCACCTATCTTGGAAGAGGCAGGTGTTCCCAACAGTCGTCGCCAGCATTCCCGGAGTGGAGAAGAGAGGAATACAGTCGGACACCCAAAGGAAGGCTCTGGCCATGGAGTACATCTGCAACCAGTATCCCCAGGAAGACTGGACCCATGTCTTCACAGATGGCTCCGCCACAGAGGCAACGAGGGATGGTGGAGCTGGAATCTTCCTCCGATACAAAGACGGAGATGAAGAAATTGCAATTCCAACAGGAAAGTACTCCACCAACTTCCGAGCTGAGCGAGAAGCCCTCTGTGAGGCAGCCACAACAGTCTTGCAGAACTCCAAAAGAACAACAGGGCAGGTGGTGGTCTTCTCTGACGCTCTCTCCATGCTCCAAGCCCTCAAGAACTCCCGCTGCAAAGAACAGAACCATCTCGCTTCAGCCCTTGTTGCCCTGAGTGCCAGAGTGGAGAAAGTGGTGATACAATGGGTACCAGCACACTGTGGCATCAGAGGCAATGAAAAAGCGGACATTCTGGCAAAAGACGGTGCACAGAAGGAGCAGGTCAACAACCTGGTGTCATACGATGAAATTAGGACAATCATCAAGGCACAACAAGGAATAAAATGGCGCCTCCTGCATCCCAAATACAACCCAGAAGACACATACCATTTGCTGGGACGACGGGAACAGGTCAAGATCTTCTGCTGGGGAAACTGGTCACAATTGCCTGCTCCACCACATGCACACAAAATTTGGCATTGGACAGAGTGGAGATTTGCCCTTGTGGTGAGGGACCAATGACAACTGACCACATCCTTCAAGTCTGTGCGACGTATGCAGCACCAGGAGAAATTACTGGCCAACACCGACAGCAGTGGAAGCCAAGCTGTACGGCACCCTGGAGGAACTGCGACGGACGGCAGCCTTCATCGAGGACACCGGGCTGCTCATCTAACGGGATGGCGAACGAGGAAGAAGAAAAAAAAGGTCAGAGTGGGAAGAGGTCAAATATTAATAAGGCACAAATCATTCAAATTAAGCCAAGGCAAGTGTCAGAGTTTATAATGAAAATGTGGTATCGTACATTAAAACAATAGGTTTGGCTTCAAAGAATATCTGAATATAGTCCCTGCAGACTTAGACATGATCAAAACCGCTACAGTAGGGTGCGTGTGTGAGGTGATCCTTCAACAAGCATGCTTCATTTGCCACAGTGCAGAGAGAGTTGATTAGATGAGGGCATCAGGCAGGAATTGAAAACCAATGAGTGTCTGTACTGGCTTGCAAGTCGTGTGGCAGAGAGAAACAAGCTCCTTTCTTTTCTGCTTTTTTCCCCTCCGGGGGTTGCGACCTTGTGGGGTCGGAGGGCTTGCGCGGCCCCAGTATCCCTTAGGCTTTGCTGGTGGGGGCATCAATACTTGGGATAGGCTGGTTTTATCAAACTGCTTCTAGGTCCGAAAAGCCAAGATGCTGTCTGGCCTAAGCGTAACGTGGTAAGGAGTTGATGCCCCTGGTAGGGCTTCCCATGTCAGATCCCTCCGGGGGTTGCGACCTTGTCGTGGTGGGAGGGGCTTGCGCGGTCCAGTGACCCCTTAGGCTTTGCTGGCGGGGGCATCAATACTTGGCTATAGGCTGGTTTTTTCAAACTGTTTTCTAGGCCTGAGAGGTGAAGATGCCGTCTGGCCTAAGCGAAAACGTGGTAAGGAGTTGATGCCCCTGGTAGGGCTTCCCATGTCAGATAGGCTAAGGTGAGGATCCTGACTAAGAGTAACCCGCCTTTCCCTTTTCTTGTTTTTCTGCCTCCCTTTTTTGGCCCTTTTCTATCTTCGTCTCCCCTTCAAGTCTTCTTTTCCACACTCCTTTTCTCTCTGTGGTCTCCTTAAGATCCGCCGCGTTTGCCGTGCGGTGCGACCTGTGTCGGAGGGGAATGAGATCCTGGTTGATTGAGAGGGCCAGCGCTCTCAACACATCACTTTGGCTTGGCCTTTTCCTAGACAGGGAGAACATTTTGGGCCCCGGGGTGTACTTATCGGCCCCCCTTTTTGGGGGGCTGGGTCAAGACAGACATTTCCCCCTGCTGGCCAAGTTAACCCCTGCAGTGCTCAGCTCTCTGTTCCCGGGAGTTGAGCATGATTCAGGGGGGTTTAGGGTTGGGGGGCTTCTGTTTGCCGTATGTCTCTCCCGAAGCCTGGAAGGGGTAAAAGACATTGGTTTCTTGGCCCTGGCCCCTTATTTGGGGACTCCAAGGTGGGTGGGTAAGGGGGAGATGAAACATAATTAACTCAATTGGCTTTTTCTAAAAACTTCCCCCCCCAAAAAGAGAGGAAGGCTGCATCCCTATTTCAGGGAATTTTTGATTCAGATAGCGATTCCGATATGGAGGTACGACAGAGGACAGGATTCGGGCTTCCTGCTCGTGATGGAGGGGACGGAGCAGGAAAGACCCTTTCAGCTCTGAGCCCTTTGCCATACAAAAGGGCTTTCAAGGTTTGGCAGGTGACCCTCGGTCAATCAAGAGGTTGAGGAAGGCTCGTTCCTCATTCAATGTAAATCGCAAAAAACAATCTGAACGCTGTTGAGGGCAACAAAATTAGTGGACAGGGAGATCGGGGTTTGACTCCCCATAATGCAGTTGAATTCGTCAAAAGGGGGTGATTCGCTGCCGAGAATTAGCAGGTGTTTCAGAGGCAGAAATAAAAACGGAGCTGGCGTCCCAGGGTGTGACGGAGGTGCGCAGGGTGACAGTAAAGAAGGGTGCAGAAAGAGTGGCCACCAACACCCTCTTTCGGGACCTTCTGCAACCCTGTGCTGCCTCCGGCATCAAAGTGGGGCTATCTGAATGTTCATGTTCGCTGTATGTGCCGTCCCGTTGAGGTGCTTTAGGTCCCAGAGGTTTGGCCATGTCAGGGACCGCTGTTTCGGGGCAGGAGGTGTGTGGTATTTGCTGAAAGGCAACCCATGATGGGCCGTGTCATCATCCGGCACATTGTGCTAACTGCGGTGGCGACCATCCCTCCTCTTCACGAAACTGTCCTTTTTGGGGGATTCAAGAATCTGCTACACGTATCAAAACGGAAAAGAAGATCTCATTTTTTGAAGCCCGGAACAGGTTGTGGGCAGTCAGACGCCGACAGCTTCTTCCTATGCTTCGGTCATAAGAAAGTTCCCACAGTCCCTACTCGGTCAGTCTGCTGCCAGACTGATGATTCATTTTTTCGAAGACATTGAAAGAAGATCTGTCAGTTTGGTGGTAGCAGGTCCACCACCTTCCAACCCAAAGTGACTGCCCCTGGTGGAGGCAAAAAATCCGCCCCCCCCTCAACTGCCCAGCAGTCTACAACATCTGCTGCTGGGCAGATTAAAAAACCAGCAATTCCCCCTCGAACTCCTCTGTCCAGTGCCCGTGCGGGCAAGGGAGTTCCACCCAGTGTGGAGTGGGGGAGATGAGGAAGAAGCCCCACCGTCCCCCAAAATTTCCAGTCCTTCACCTGTTGGCAAGTCTGCCAGCAGGTCTGAAGACCAACACAGTCAGTAAAAACCTCAAAAAAATTTACACCTTTAGCACCAGACGTTGAAGAGGAGTACCTGATCTCTTTTCCTTTTCGCCCTCTGCCCCATGGATAATACAATTTTTCCTTGGAATATCCGTGGACTAAATTCCAACTTTGAGGAGCTGCAGCTTTTGTGCCAATCTATAAAACCTTCCGTCGTGGCTCTTCAGGAAAACTCAAATTCAAAGCCAGAAGACCTTTACTCTTTCTGGCTTTAATATTCTTTCAAACCCTGCACAACCATCCACGTTGGGACGGTCGGGCGGTGTTTGCCCTTCTCATACACAAAACTCTACTGTATAGTCCTGTCGCTCTGTCTCCCTCCCTTCAAGCTGTTGCTGCGAGAGTCACTCTCCACAAGACTGTGACAACCTGTTCTCTTTATTTACCTCCTTCTGTCCGGTTTGTGTCAGGACCTTGTCAGTCTGATAGAAGAACTTCCTCGACCTTTTTTGCTGTTGGGTGACTTTAAGGGTCACAATCCTCTTTGGGGTAGTGTCCGTACGTCATCCAGAGGTCTGCTATTGAGGATGTCCTTTCGGATTTGGATTTGTGTTGTCTGAACGACGGATCTGCAACTTACCTCCACTCTTCCACAGGTTCACTTTCGTGTTTAGATTTGTCAGTTTGTGCCCCCTCGTGGTCCTGGACTAGGGAGTGGTCTGTCCATGACGATCTGAAACGGAAGTGACCCATTCCCTGTCCTTCTACAACCGTAATAAACTGAACACGTCTCTGTCTCTCAACATCTAAATTATAAGAAAGCAAACTGGGATCTATTTGCAGCCACTATTTCTAAAGAATTCCAGGACACTGACTTTCTTCAGAGTCCGGACCCAGCAGAATCACTGACAAAAAACCTATGATCAATGTGCTAAAGTTTGTATTCCAGTGTCTTCCGATAAACTTCAAATGCCAAAAACACCCTGGTTTGATTCAGACTGCCAACAAATTTCCAAAGTTCGAAAACGGGCTCAGCGTCAGGTATACCAACGACCCTTTGGGTCCCCAAAGCTCGAGCCCATCAAAACTCCGTGCCAAATCGAGACACATTTTTAAAATCAGTAAAAAGTCGGTCCTGGAGAAGCTTCTGCTCCAGGCTGACATCGAAAAAATTCCAAGAAAAAAGTGTGGAACATCATTAAGAAAATCAAAGGGAAGAACACCTGTCCCACTGTGAACCATCTCAAGTTTTCTGACTCTTTTAAAAGCGACAAAAAGCAGTTGCTAATCTGCTGGCTTCAACCATTGAAAAGAATTCCTCCTCTTCTAACAAATCAGCCACTTTTTTCAAAACAAGCCCTTAAAGAAAAATCACCCTGCAACTTTTCGTCAGACAACATGGAAGACTACAATCTTCCTTTCACGTTAACGAGCTGAAATCTGCCTTACTTTCTCGCAACGATTCTTCTCCAGGTTGGATGAAATTTAAATTATCAACTGTTGAAACATCTTCCGCCCAAAAAGTCTGAACATACTGCTACAGGTATACAACCATGTGTGCATACAGGTTTCTTTCCACCCCCTTGGCGGAAAGCCCTTTATTATTCCCATCCCCAACCTGGAAAAGATCTTTCTATCCATTCAAACTACCGTCCCATAGCTTTGACCAGCTGTGTCTGCAAATTTATGGAGAAAATGGTCAACGCTAGGTCATGTGGAAAAATCGAAAACCGATGGCCTTTTGGCCCAAAGACATGTGGGTTTCCGCAAACCCTAGGACTACAGTTGACCATTTGATTCGTCTGGAATCTACACTTCGGAACGCCTTTCTGAACAAACAGCATGCAGTGGCAATTTTCTTCGACTTGGAGAAGGCCTTTCGATACCACCTGGAAGTCGGGGATACTTCATGATCTCCACGATCTGGGTTTTCGAGGTCATCTTCCCCTTTTTATTCAAAATTTTTTGGCAGAATGACAGTTTTCAGGTCCGGGTTGGCACCACTTCTGAGGGCTGATGTCCCGGCAGGAGTTGGGTGTTCCACAGAGGAGCCATACTGTCTCCTGCCTCTTTAGTATTAAAATCAACAACATTGTTCAATCAGTTCGCAGGGTTCAGACTGCTCATTGTTTGTGGATGATTTGCTGTCTACGCAACTGGAAGCTGTACCGAGTGTCCAGCGCAGGCTCCAGCTTTGCGTAGATAAAATCCATCGGTGGGCAGATGAAAACGGTTTCACCTTTTCTCCAACCAAAGACGCAGTGTATTCACTTCCATAATTTCCGTCGTTTTTTCCCCGATCCTGAACTTCAAGTAGGGAAATCTCCCATTCCCGCTGTTAAAGAGGCCAAATTTCTGGGAGTATTTTTGACCAAAACTTAACTTTCTCAGCCATATTAAAAACCTCAAAACTGCTTGCCAGAAAAACACTGAATATTCTGCGGGTCGTAGCGCACACCGACTGGGGGGCTGATAAGAAAACTTTGTTGCACCTCTACAGAGCCCTGGTCCGTTCTAAACTGGACTCGGTTGTGCTGTCTAGGCTCCGCACGATCTTCTTACCTCAAACTCTTGGACCCTATCACCATCAAGGCTTCGTCTCTGTCTTGGAGCGTTCCGCACCACCCCTGTGTACAGCCTGTACGCAGAGGGGGTGAACCTTCACTGTCCAACCGCAGGCTGAAACTGTCTTTGAATTATTACATCAGACTGTTCTCGGAACCAGAAAACCCCCGCCTATGACTGTGTCTTTGACCCTCCGTTCCAAAGTAAGTTTGAAAACAACCCTAAATGTATTCCGCCCTTTGGTCTTCGTATGCAGCCTCACCCTGCGGAATGCAGGTCTAGACCTAGGTGTAGTATCTGATTTTTCCAAGTTCCGGATCAACCACCGGGACCTTCTTCACACCCGAGATTTTTTGTTTTGATCTTGAAACTTTTCGCAAAGAGTCTACAAGCTCTCTGGCGTACAAGGCATTGTATGCTGACTCTGTTTGAAATTCCCATCCTGTCAAAAAGTTTTTACTGACGGTTCCAAGTTGAAGATGGAGTGGCCTGTGCAGCCTATTGCCCCGGGGCTCCTTCTCAGATACTGTTGGAAACATATTCATTCAGATGCTTGTCTATTCTGCTGAACTTACTGCTCTGGGTTTTGGCTTTGAAGATAATCTCACATTCTTCAAAGAGGGACTTTCTGGTTCTGTCGGATTCGCTGTCAGCTTGGAGGCCATGCTGGCCGCAACCTTCAGCATCCAGAACTTTTTCTTTTTTTGAACTTTTTAGTAAGTTGAAGGCGGACGGTTACAACATTACTCTTGCTTGGGTTCCTGGTCATGTTGGCATCCGGCGGGAACGAAATGGTTGATCGTTTAGCCAAGAAAGCCCAAGAGAGAAAACTGTCCAACACTTATATCCCTGCTCAGATGTGAAACCCAAATTAACGATTATGTGAGAGACCTCTGGCAGGAGGATTGGAACACACAGACGAATAACAAACTCTTTTTAGATCCGTCAACCTTAAGGACTTCCTCCCATCTACGTCGGGAGGGCGTAAAGAAGAAACGGTTTCTGTGCCGGCTGCACACCGGCCATTCGTATTTTTCCCATTTTTACCTTTTAAAAAGTGAAGAAGCTCCGTGGTGTAAATTTCCCTGTCATGCACCCCCTCACAATGAAACATGTTCTTTTGAGTGTTGGGACTTGCACATGTGAGGGCACAAACATTTTACAGCGGAGTCCATGAAGATCCTGTTCAGGGATGTCCCACCTGAGTGATCCTTGAGTTTTGAGAGAGATTAACATTTTTCATCTTTATTTAAGATTTTACGGAAGAAAGATTTTAATTTCAATTTCTGGTGCGTTTGTAGCGATGTCATTTAATGAGATGTGTGAAAGGTTTTTTTTTTTTTTTTTTTTTTTTTTTTTAATGATGGTGAGTTGATTTTAACGTGGTGACAGCCTGATGTGGCCTTTGCGGTCGGCTGGCCTATAAGCAACATTATCTTATCTTATCTTATCTTCCCATGTCAGATAGGCTAAGGGGGAGGATCCTGAATAAGAGTAACCCGCCTTTCTCCTTTTCTTTTTTCTGCCCTTTTTTTTTGGCCCTTTTCTAATCTTCGTCTCCCCTTCGTCTTCTTTTCCACTACTCCCTTTTCTCTCTGTGGGTCTCCTTAAGATCCGCCGGTTTGCCGTGCGGTGCGACCTGTGTCGGAGGGGAATGAGATCCTGGTGATTGAGAGGGCCAGCGCTCTCAAAAACATCACTTTGGCTGGGACCTCTCCTAGCAGGGAGTACACTTTGGCCCGGGTGTACTAATCGGCTCCCCTTTTTGGGGCTGGGTCAAGACAGTTCCCCTGCTGGCCAAGTTAACCCCTTTCAGTGCTCAGCTCTCTGTCCCGGGAGTTGAGCATGATCAGGGGGGATAGGGTTGGTAGTTTCTGTTTGTCGTATATCTCTCCCCAAGCTGGGGGGGTAAAGACTTGTTTCTTGGCCCTGGCCCCTTAGTTGGACTCAAGGGGGGTGGGTAAGGGGGAGATGAAAAAATACAAAAAATTAGGTTTTTTTTTCCAAAACTTCCCCCCAAAAAGAAGGGGAAGGCTGCACCCCCTATTTCAGGGAATTTTGATCGATAGGATTCGGAAACGGGGTACGCGGGACGGGGATTTGGCTTCCTGGTTCGTGATGGAAGGGACGGAGCAGGAAAACCCCCTTTTCAGTTGACCCTTTCCCAAAAAAGGGTTTTTAAAGTTTGCAGGTGACCCTCGGTCCATCAAGGGGGTTGGGAACGGCTCGTTTCTCATTCAATGTAAATCAAAAAAACAATCTGAAGTGCTGAAGGAAAAAAACTAGTGGACGGGAGTCGGGGGTGACTCCCCACAAACGTTAAATTCTCGAAAGGGAAATTCGCTAGGGATTTACAGTGTTTCGGGGGCAGAGATAAAAACGGGGGGGTCCCAGGTGTGAGGAGGTCGCGGGGTGACAGAAAAAAGGGGTCGGAAAAGTGGCCCCAACACCCTCTTTTGACATTCTGAAAACCTGTGCTCCCTGGGTCATAAAGGGTCGGCTACCTAAATGCCCGGGTTCTTTTATATTTTCCCGCCCCGTTGAGGTGCTTCAATGCCAAAGTTTGGCCCCAGCAGAGACCGTTGTTCGGGGCAGGGGTGTGCTATTTGCTGCAAGGCAACCCATGATGGGCCTTAAAGTCCGGCACATTGTGAAAACTGCGGGGCGCCATCCCTCCTTTACAAACTGTCCTCTTTGGATTCGGGGTCCGCAATACAAAGAGTTTAAAACAGAAAAGATCCCTTTTTTTTGAAGCCCGGAAAACAGATTGGGGCACAGAGCCAACAGCCTTTCGTTGCTTCGGCCGCAAAAGTTCCCCCAGTTGCTCTCGGTCATTGCTGTCAGATGATGACTTTACGTTTCGAAACATTGAAAGGGAAAGAACTGTCGATCTGGGGGAAGAGGCCACCCCCTTTCCCCAACCCAAGTACTGCCCTGGTGGGGGCAAAAAATCCGCCACCCCCCGACCCGCCCAGCGTCTAAACATTGTCTGGGGGATTAAAAAACCAGCAATCCCCCCTCGAAATCCCTGTCATGCCCCTGCGGGCAAGGGAGTTTAACCCAGTGGAGTGGTGGGGATGAGGGAAAAAAACCTCCACCGTCTCCTAAAATCCAGACCTTCTTTACCTGTTGGCAAAGTCTGCCAGCAGGTCTGTAAACCCAAAACGTCAGTGAAATAAATAACAATTTTTTACTCCATTGGAAGCAACGTTGGGAGGAGATGCCTTTATCCTCTCCTTTTCGCCCTGCACCAGGATAGTCAATATTTCCCTTTGGAAAAATCCGTGGCTAAATTCCAAATTTGAGGGGCTGCAGCTTCTGTGTCAATCTATAAAAAACCCTTATCGGGGGTCTTCAGGAAATCAAAATTCAAAGAGAAGACCTTTCTTTCTGGCTTTTTTATTTTTTCAAAAAATGCACAACCTCCCGTTGGCGTCGGGCGGGTGCCCCCCAAAACAAAAATTTTTGTATAGTCCCGTCGTCGTTCCCCTTCAGGCTGTTGCGCGAGGGTCCCCCTCCCACAAGACTGTGAACTTGTTCTTTTCACCTCCCTTTTGTCCGGGGTTTGTGTCAGGATCTTGTCAGTTGATAGGAGAACTTCCTCGACCTTTTTTTTGTTGGGGGACTTTAACTCACAAACTCTTTTGGGGGTGTCAGTAGTATCCGGGGCGCTAATTGAGGATGTCCTTCGGATTTGGGGTTTGTTTGTTGAACGACGGATCTGCAACTTTCCCCCACTTTCCAAGGTTTTACTTTCTTTTTAATTTGTCGGTTTGTGACCCCTCGCTGGTCCTGGACTTAGGGTTGTTCATGACGATCTGCACGGAAGTGACCATTTCCTTCCTTTTACAACCGTAAAAAGAAAAAAAGTCTCTGTCCTCAAAACTAAATTTTAAAAAAGCAAAATGGGATCATTTGCAGCCACTATTTCTAAGGAATTTCCCGGGCAGTTTTTTTTCAAGTCGGACCCAGCAGAATCACTGACAACACTGTGATCAAATGTGAAGCTTGTATTCAAGGGCTTCGATAAACAAATGCCCCAAAAAAACCCCGGGTTTTTTTTCAGACAAACCCAAAAATTTCCAAGTTCGGAACGGGTCAGCGTTGGTTGTACACGACCTTCGGGGGCCCAACGCTCGAGCCCATCAGAAAAATCCGTGCAAAAAAGAGACAACTTTTAAAATCAGAAACGTCGGTCCGGGGAAGTTTTGCTCCAGGTTGACGTCGAAAAATTCCAAGAAAAAAAGGGGGTGGAAAAATCATTAAAAAAAATCAAAGGGG
>CM031628.1:40374003-40409003 GCA_018398815.1 Conus ventricosus
TTTAGGTTAGGTTGTTTTTTTTCTCCCCAAATAAACCCCGGCCAAATTTTAAAAAAAATTTTGTTTTTTTAAAAGAATAAATCCCGCCCAATTTTTTCACAAATTGTAATTCGGTCCCAAAAAGGCCCTTTTTCTTTTGCCGTAATTTTCCATTTTTTTTCCAGGAGTCTTTATTCTTTGCCTCTAAACTAGAAAAAAAAGCGCCTTAGGGGAAAGGATCTTCATCAAACCTTCCCACATTCAGTTTTCAAAAAAAAAACGCCTTTCCATAAAAATAAAATTTGTTTATGATAAAATCTTTAGAACCTCTAACTTATCTAAACACCAAAATTTGGCTAGTCAAAAAAGGAAAAGAGTCAAGAGTAAAAGTCATGTTTTTTTCTAAAGACTTCAATGCAGGAACCCTCTTATTTCAAATCCTGTTTGCATGATAAAATAAGCAGCCTTTTATTATGAAAGAAATGGCAGTTTCCATGTCTTGGGGTCAACTTAAGTTGAAGATTACAATTTTTTGTGTGCTGCCCCTCTAAATTTTCCGTATGTATCGGGGCCCCTTTTACTGCGTTGCCTAAAAATTTCTTTTTTACAAACCCCAACAGTGGGTAATGAGTCATAACGTTTTTTGCTTTCGGATCTAACAATGTCTGAAAGGTTCAGGGGTTGAAAAATGCGCGAAGTTGTTTCTTTTTCCTAAAACACTAGCCGCTTTGGGGGCCTCTAAAAACCAGGTGTTTTGGTTGGCCGCCACCTAAAACATAAACCAAAAAACAGATCTGAGGTGATTAAAACGTGTTTTTGTTCGGCTTTTTTGGGGGGCCCAAAGAAACTGCGTAAGAGATTTTAAAATTTTGCAAAAAAACCACGTACGGACTCATCTGCTTTTTGTGAATTCTAAAAAACTTTTAACCCCGGGTTTAGGTGTGAGTTTTGGTTTCACAGTCTACAATATTTTTACAATGAGTTCTATGTTCGGCAGCTGTTTTCTGTATTGGGGATTCACCAAACACTTCTCAAAGCTCTTTTTTTAGCAGATTTTTTGATGTAACCCCCCATAAGTCTGTTTATTTTTCGATAAAAAAAAGACTCTTGTACTATCTGAAACAGATCAATCTACGTGTTTTTTGAGCGTTCGCCTAAAGGGGGGCTTGGAGAAACCCTTAAAGGGGCATTTAAATCATTTCCCTACAACCAATGTATACATTTCCCGTGATTGGTTTGTTTGTTCTTCAAATTGAAATGCTGTTTATACTTATGGAAAGTTATGAAATCAAATTCCTTTTGGGTTATTGTTCAAAATTTGGGAAACTCTTTTTGTATGATTTTTGAAGATAAATGTGCTAAAACCACCAAAAAACACATGTTGTCAAATTATGTATGTTTAAGACTCTCGTTTTAACTCTACTTTTTTTGGGAGAGGAAGGAAAATTGCCAACTATAGATAAACTTTTTTTGTCTTAATTTGATTTAAAGGACTGCCCCTTCAACCCCCCAACCCCCTTAACTTTGCCTCCTCACTTCAGGTTAAACTGTGTAACATGGTCACCCAGTTAAGTTAAAAAGTCAGATACTGATTACTTCTTTCTTCCCTTGTAAAACCCAGACTGGCTGTGAAAATGGGGTTTTTCAATCAAAAGGGGCCAAAACACTTTTACTGGGGTTTCCATCGAAAACTCGGGGTTTTTAGAGATAGCAGTGCACCTTCTAAACTTTTTGGGGTTAAAAAAACCTGTCTACTAACTCACTAAACTTTGCTTAATTGTTTGCACTGCCAAAATATTTTCTTCCTTTGATATGTTTTCTATCCCAATTACGGGTCGTCATTTTTTAAACCCACAAAAATTTACGAGATTAAAAAAAAAATGAAAATAAAAGAATAAAGCCGCTTTTTTTCTTCACCCAAGCTTGAAATTTCAAGCCCGTTACCTTACAAAACACCTCTAATTTTTACTTTTTCTAAATTACTACGTAAATGTTCACCTTTGTTGTTTCCCTTTAATAGTTCACTAAATCTTTTATTATTTTGTTTACATATTCTCAAACCAAAATTCACAAAATCAATTTTTAATTTTTTCATTGTTTCGTCAAATTTCATTACACTTCTTTAAATCAGATTCACTGAGTTTGGCAGCCATTTTTAAATCAAAAATAAATAAAAAATAATTAAAAAATTCTTTTATTATTTTTTACTCTATCTTTTTTCTAATCGTAAAACCGATCTTAAACAAAGTGAAACACTCCTTCAGGGGGGTAGAAACAGTTATATTATCACCCAAAAAACAAATCCAATAATCAATTAAAATAGAAAACCTTTTAATTTTTTTGTTCCAAGAGCCTTGGTTTCCCATGCTTCTTCACTCTTGGGGTTTTATATTATGTGATTAAAAAGATCATTAATTGATTTTTCAAACCCGTCCCTTAACACTTTTTCCCATAACCTTCCATTTTAACTTGTAAAGTATATTAAAGCCTTTTAAATTTTTTGGGGTTTTATTTTTTAAAAAAAAAAAATAAAAAAAATTGTAATTCAACTGTTTTTTATAGTCTTTTCAAACGAAAAACCCGATCCCTTTAAAACAATACACTCCTTTAGGGTGGGGAGAAACACCAGATTAACATCCAGGGCCAATACTATAATAAGCAAACAACTTACAAATGGGGGCCAAGAACTGGTATTTTTCTGACGGGCTTCCAAAAACGCTTCTAGAATGTCTATCGATTTTAAAAAATCATAATTAATTCTCAAACCTGTTTCTTTAACTGATCTTTATCGGGTTCTCTCCCCAAACCAACCTAAAGTAAATTAAGCCTGTACTAATTTGCCTTCATTTTTTAAAAAACCAAAATTTAAACATAAATTTAAAAAAAAAATTTAAATTTTTTTTCTTCTCCCTCATTTACTCCCACATCTCTCTCCCCCCAACACTCCCACATCTCTCTCCCCCCATTTTACTCCCACATCTCTGCTGTCTGTCTGCTGTCCCCTTTACTTTTTTGTCTGTCTGTCTGTCTCTCTCCCCCCCTCCTCTCATTTACCCCCAACCACAATAATAGGGAGGGCTTTCAGGGGGGTGGAAGGGGGGTTTTTGTGGTTCGCACTAGCAAAGAAATTCAAAACAGCCCTAAAACGTTACAAGTCCCAAATCAAAAATCACAAATCTCTTCAAAGTTCTCTCACGGTCGTCTGAGACACCCCTTTAAAACATTAAAAACAAAAAAGGCGAAGCAAAACGGGAAACGAGCAATAGTTGAAGCCACACAACAAAAAAGTCAAAAAATATTGACCCCTTCAGCGCTACAGGGATGCCGACCTATTTCAGGCTCTTTCCCCCCCCAAACCCTAGGGCCCCGGCTGCCGCTGCGTGTGGCGGGAGGGAATGACTATATTATGACATTCCGCCATTTTTACTGGGATTTTATTTTTTGTTCACAGTCGGGAAAAATTTAGGGGGTCTTCTCAAAACCCAAAACGCCTGATCTCCTCACTTTCTTTCAAACATGGTTTTAAGCTCTTTTTTTATGTTAAAGACTTCAAAAAAGACAGTCCAACATGCTGGATTAGAAATGTATGGGGTAACAAACAAATTCTCCTCATCCCCCCGCCGTAGGAAGGCAAATTCCAAACTTTGTTTTTTCAACCACTCATTCCACTTTTCACTGGCATTCCTTTCCCTTTTTTTGCTTCAAAAAACTTAAAATATTTCCAAAAAACCTCCATATTGCAGATTGAACTCATTTCACGTTTTCTTGCTTGGGGTTTAAAAAATTTAGACCTATCTTGGCCGTCGCTTTAGGGACAGCGACAAAAACAAAAACCCTCACGGGTTTGGTTTCCCGCGAATAATAGATCTGACGTGCCCGGGGTGTGCACAGACCATGCAAAAAACCCTTCTGCGCAAAATTGATTTTAAAAATCTCGGGAGGCCGAAACAAAAGGGCCTGTCAAGCTATACACATTTTTTTTCATTTATGTGTCAAAGAGAATGAAATATTTTTTTCAGATCAAACCAAAACTTTCAGCACGCAACCCCCTTTCAATGTGTTAATTTTGTCAATATTTGGGAGTTTTGAGGGGTTTTAAATTTTTTTTAAAAAAGGGTTTTTTTGGGGGGGGGAAAATGTATGTAGGACGGATTTTATGTGAAAAAGGGGGTTTTCGTGCAGAACACAGGGGAGCTTGAACGAACATATTACATTCCTGTGATGTGTGGTGTTTCTTTCTGTGTTGTATGCAGAGCATTCTCACTCTTTTTACCTCTTGTGGGGTTTTTTTTTTGGGGGGCCGTAAAACCCCCCCCCCCCCCCCCCCCCACGGGGAAAAAGAAGAAATATGTTTTCAGTCAAGGCAGGGTTGCTGGGGGGGGGGATGGGGAAAGGGGGGGAGGGGGGGGGAGTGCGGGGGGGGGGGGGGGGGGGGGGGCCCCCCAAACACAGTGCCTGCTTAAAAAAAAAAAACCTCACATTATTCCCCACACGCCCCAAAGGTCTCTATCATTAGCGCAGAAGGAGGAGAGAGACCTCCTCAGCCCCGTCACTCCTTCAAGCCTCCGACACTAGACACTAGCGGGGTTCTCAACCCATGGGGCCTCTCCCCAACAATACCCCTGCAACTGAGACCCGAAAACTATGTCCCTTCCTGTTCTAACCTGTGTTACTTTGCCAAACCACTCTTCTTCCTCCTTGTCCCCCGACCCCCCCCCCCCACCCCCTCCCTGCCTTCCTTCCTCCCACCCCCCCCCCCCTCTCTCATCTTCTCCTTCCCAGCCCCTCTCCCCACCAGTTCCTCACCTTTGTCAACCTTCAAGTGATCAAGTGATCCTACCCCCCCCCCCCCTCCCCGGATCACATTCCCCCTATCTCAGCTGTCCTGTTTGGGGCCTACGCCTTGGCTGCCAACAAATACTGTCTAACTGTCAGTCACAAACACACACACACACACACACACACACACACACACTTACATGTGTATGGACATGTTGTGCTGACACCATAATAAAACTTGATATAAATGCTGTTACATGGAAAGCAGTGTACCAGGACGGCCATTTCTTTCCTTGAATGTCCACCCCCCCCCCCCTTTTTTTTTTAAAATCAGTGTTAAATTTGTCCCCCCCCCCCCCACCCCCACCCCCCTGTGGTGTATTCATATTGCAGCTTTCAAATTATGCAAATGTTGATGTCCACGTATAATACAGTGTGTCAGCCATACTGCCTGGTGTGGCCACAAGCGTGCCACTACAACCCTTCATTTGACAGGGTACAGTCACATAAGCGCGCGCGCACACACACACACACACACACACACAAACACACACCAATGGCAAATCAGCCGATTCGAAAGCAAGATTCAAGGATTTTTTTTGCTTTTTTGTTTCTGGGTTCTTTCAGATCTATTTCTGCAAAACCTTCACATCCTGATGTGAGGGAGGGGTGTGCTTGTGTGTGTCTATGAGATGAGCAGGGAGGCACAGACTGGGAAGGTAATGGAGGGGGAAGGAAGGGAAGAGGGAAGGAAGGGGGAAGGGAGAGTGAGGGCGGTTCCTTCAACATCAGAATATACATCAAACTTTTCAAGTGTGGCTTCAAAGTACACACCAGAAACAAAATCCAAAAATGAAACCTTGCATTAATCATCGTTTAAAAACAACAACAAGGATTCGATTAAATCATGACAGAAGATTTTTCTAGAAAATGCAGTCCATCCCCCCCACTCCTCTGCAGGTTTATAAAGCTGTTGTCACCAAGGAATGCGGCAGTAAAGACCCCTCTTGAATTCAACTTCATGTGCACTTGATCAAAAATGTCATAAGGCTTTCTGTGTGTATGGGTTTGTTTTTTTTTTTTTTAACCTTCTTGCATGTGGGCAAGTACAGTTTGGAGACTGTGAAATTTCAACAATTTTGTTAGGAAATAAAAGGCTTGAAAAAGTTGTGTGTGTGTGTGTGTGGTGTGTGTGTGTGTGTTTGTGTTGTGTGTGTGTGTGTGTCTTTGTGTGTGTGTGTGTGTGGTGTTGTGTGTGTGTGTTGTGTGTGTGTGGGTGTGTGTTTCCAGAACTGAATACATGAATGCTGTAATTCAGTGATATAATGCTGTAATTTAGTGATATAATGCTGTAATGAAGCAAAATAACGCCGTAATTTAGTGATGTCACACTGTGATTTAGCGACATGACCGTGCCATTTAGTGATGCCTCACTGTGATTTAGCGACATAACCCCTGCCATCTAATGACGTCACACTATGATTTAGCGATATAACCCTGCCATTTAGTGACGTCACACTATGATTTAGCGACATAACCCTGCCATTTAGTGACGTCACACTATGATTTAGCGAATAACCCTGCCATTAGTGACATCACACAATGATTTAGTGATATAACCCTACCATTTAGCGACGTCACACTGTGATTTAGCGACATAACTCTGTCATTTAGTGACGTCACACTGTGATTTAGTGACATAACCCTGTAATTAAGTGATGTCACACTGTGATTTTGCGACATAACCCTGCCATTTAGTGATGTCACACTGTGATTTAGCGACATAACTCTGCCATTTAGTGATGTCAACACTGTGATTTAGCGACATAACTCTGCCATTTAGTGATGTCTCAATGCCTGAGTGACTTTGCGCTTAGCTGCCCCTGCTGTTCTCAGACATGTCATCAACCTTACAGGTGGTAATGAAATGTTTGATCAAGGTCCAGTTTTACAGAGGGAACTTCACTTTGTGGCCCCCACCCATAAACACACCCCATTCACTACAGGTTCCTCTCTTCCTGTGATTCAGTGACATGGATCCAACCAAAACCACACCACCTGGCACACAGTACTGGAGAAGACATGAGACAACTGCCCGGCTCTTCTTTCGGACACAGCTCATTTCAGTGTCATTTCAACACTCACTGCCTGTACAAACTCTTGCAAAACTGATGGGCGTGGAAATGCACCAGCATTCCTGCGGGCGAGTCACCACCAACACCTCCACGAAGATCCAGACCTTCATCAACAAATGTCTCCGGCAGATCCTCCACTTGCGATGGTTCGACAGAGTGCCAAACACCGACCTGTGGACGAGGGCAAACCAACAGCCAATGGACGTCCAGGTCAGGAAGAGAAAGCGGCGATGGGTCGGCCACACACTGCGGAAGGAGCCCTCTAGCATCACCAGGCAGGTGCTCGAGTGGAACCCGCAGGCAAGAGGAAGCGAAGGTGCCCAAAGCAGACCTGGAGGAGGAGCTTGCTAAACAAGCTGAGAGCCTCCAACCTGACCTGGGGGGAGATCAAGACCTGTGCCAGGGACAGACAGAGGTGGAAGGTTGCTGTTGAGGCCCTATGCTTCTCAAGGAGCGAAGAGGACCAAGTCAAGTAAGTCATTCCTGCAGGCATCGAGTTTCCAGCTTCATCATTAATAGTCCAGCCACCCAGGGCATTGCAAAGGCGGTCTCCACACAAACAAAACCCTGTTCAGCAACAAAACAAAACAAAAAAAAGCAACAACACATGTGACAGAACAATGTACAGGTAGTATAAATTACCAACTCTAAATACATCATGTCTACAGACATCCTTCATGAGAAGAAGAATAAAACTAGGCTGTGTTGACAACGCCAGTTAATCTCCCTTACTTTTCTGTTCCACTTGACAGAAATGAAGGAGAAAAACATGACATGAACACACACACACACACATACACAAGCAAGACAGGCAGTGCAGAATAGGCCCACTAGGGGTGCACTACTGTAAAAGTGAAAGTAAAAAATTCTCAGCACGTTGGCCACACAGAGGGACCAAGATGCAGAGGTAATGTAGCTTTGTATGCCACAATGTAGAGGCAGGAAAAAAAAATGTGCACAACGTTTTGCTAATGCGGGAAAGGTTGGACCACTCAAGGAGACAAAGTGTCATAAGTATATGAAAACCCAGTTAAGTGGAATCAAATCATCAAAGGATGATCTGGCCGCAAGTGGTAGTCAAGTGATAGGAAAAAGCAACATGAGCAGCAGGGGGTTTTGCTGGGGGGACACAGGTCCCATCTTGGTGGAGTTTTCCTTGTTGTGTACCCCTGTTGCTCTATCTGGTATTTGTGGGTGTTTGTTGGACATGTATATCACTGCATGTACATTTGTATGAACAAGTTGTGTGTCTTTTTACTACAGGACTCCAATTGGGTGGCATTTTCTTTTCACAGAAGATACAATTCATATGTTTTTTGGATTTAGGGATAATGATGCGGAGTGTAGGGGTTGAACAAAAAATGTCTGCCATCCTCCACAACAACAAAACAATTGCTACACTTTCTTCACAAAAGAAAGGAGAACCACGTTACTGCCAGAATAATGATGCGCAGTTAGGGTAATGGGCTCCAGCTCGCAGAACAACTTCACAAGTGAAACCAAATGATTGAACGCTCAGAAAAATGGGAGACATCAGTGCCAGGAAACTACTCTGCGACTAGCACCCCATGCTGCTCCCCTCAACTACCCCCAAAGCAAACAACTCATGCTATGACTGCTACCATGTCGACATCATTAAAAAAGCAGATAAAAACACTTTCACGTCACCCCCCGCAACAGCTTTTGGCGCACCATCCACACACAAAACAACAAACACAAATACAATTACACACACACACACACCACAACACACACAACACGCACACACACACACCCCACACACACAGGTACTAACAAAACACACAAATATTCAAGAAGTTTAACATGTGACAGTCCTAAGGCGAGGAAAACTAGACTGTGTGCAGCAGCCATTCAGCTTAATTTTGGGCTCCCAGACCAGATGGTTAAAAATGGAAAATCTGTCCAAAACATTCAAGCATAAAGGGGGCTCCTGCTGGAAAGTCACTCTGCTGAATGCCCCATTCCAGCACCTACCATCTGACTATCCAGCTGCCAGATGATACCAACAAAAAAAATTCAAGGTCAAAGGTCCCAAAACTATTGTGTGTTAGGGGCAGTGAAGTGTCAGAGGCTTACTCTGTCTCAGGGCTGCATGACTGTGGGCGCCCGCCCATCCCTCTCCTTCTACCGCTGAACTAAAAGCAGGCACCCATCTACTGCTGGGTGGACAGAGAGGGTTTTCAAGCGGAACAAATCGGACCCTTCAAGTGTTTGAACTCACAACCCATCTGCTCCACTGGCAAATGCTCTAACCATTTGCTCTAACCTACCCCAGAATGCCTGGATGTTATAAAATTAATTTCAAAAAAAAAAAAAGGGGGGGGGGGGGGGGGGGGGGGGGGAGGGGGCGGGGGGGAGGGGGAAAAATGGGGCTTAAAGATAACAATTCAATTCTATTCATAAATAAACACAGATGAATAAGCCAAAGACAAGCAAAACAAAAAACAAAAAAACCAGCAAAGGGAGATTTTAAAAAAAAAAGGGAGGGGGGGGGGGGGGTCAAAAGAGAGACAGCTAGCTAAGTGGGAACTTCTGGCAACATTCTTTTTCATGTGGAGACAACAGTTCATTCCTGAAATCGGATGGCACAAGCCCTCTGCAAGCTAACCAGGTACCACCCCTGCCCCGCCACCGATGAAAACAGCATCCCTTCTTGGGGGCAGGGGGGGGGGGGGAGTAATATTTTCATTACTTACTAGCTACTAGCCCTTTTCTTTCAGCATTAATAATAAAATAATAATGGTTTCTTATATAGTGCTTAATCAAACGAATTTCTCTAAGGCATTTAACAAGTCATACTACATTCACCCTTCTCATATACAATAGTACACACCCTACACCTACTACAAATACTATTACTACAATAACAAACAAATCCTAATCCGACGAGTGTGACATTCACTTATTTTTCAAGTAATCACTGCAAACGCTTAATCCTATAACGTTCAGTCATACAACAAATACATGTAATGGAGAACATACACATACACTACATTTGAAAAGGCCCAGACGGCTATGAGTTAGGTTGTCCCCCCCCCCCCCCCCCCCCCCACAGCATTGACTAATTATGAGAAAATAGATCGTTTTTAAGTTTAGACTTGAAAAGGGATAGAATCTGAATGTCTGAGAGAGTCGGGAGTCTGTTCCACGTCGCTGGAGCTTGAAAAGAGAAAGATCTTTCACCATAGTAGTCCTGAAGTTAGTCATTCGTAGAAGGCGGTCGTCAGCACAGAGCGTAGTTGTCGAGAGGGGTGAGATTTTAAGGAGATCTGTGAGATAAGAAGTCCATTTTCAAAGAGAGCAGAGAAAGTGAGAGTTGAGATTTTGTACGAGATACGGTTTGAGACAGATAGCCAGTGAAAGAAGTGAAGTAGAGGCGAAATGCGATCATAATTTTCCTGCTCTACAGACGACTCGGGCTGCATGATTTTGGATTCGCTGTAATCTTTCTATCAGGTATTTTGGGAAAGGGCCAGCCAAAAGTGAGTTGCAGTAATCTATTCTAAATAAGATCAAATGCACAAATGAGAGTTTTTTGTAGCATCTGTAGAAGAATGTGACGTACGGAGCTGATTCTTCTTAGTTCTAAATAGCAATCTTGCAAATATTTGAAACCTGTTTCTCAAAGGTGAGGGATTGGTCAAGAAATGACCCCTAGACTGCGGACAGAGGTGGAGACAGAGACAGTACAGTCATTGATAGTGACAGTTGAAGGCAGAGAAGGATGGTTAGGCTGTTTTGTCACGAACATGAGTTCCGTCTTGTCGTCGTTTAGTTGTAGTTTGTTGGTTGTCATCCAGTCCTTCAGGTCTGCAATGCAGCCCTGCGTCCGAGAAATCATTGAGTCAATTTCAGCAATGGGAGCCGACTGATGAAGCTGAGTATCATCAGCAAAGCTCTCATGCGATATGGCGTGACCACTGATGACGTCAGACACAGGACTAGCATACAGCACAAAAAGGACTGGCCCCAGTACAGAACCCTGAGGCACACCGTACCTATGAGGAGAACTGTCTGAGTATCTACCCTGTACACACACTGTCCGAGTCCGCCCAGTCAAGCAAGAGATAATCCAGTCAAGAGCTGTGTCTTAAATCCAAAGGAAGTTTGGAGCGTGAGAACAAAATATTATGATTGATCGTGTCAAATGCTGTGGAGAGGTCTAACATCGCTAATAAGGAAACATTCCCATCGTCAAGCCCGCAGAGGAGGTCATTGACTATACGGAGGAGTGCTGTCTCACAACTATGGCCTTGTCTGTAAGCAGACTGTGAGGATTCAAAAGATGATTCTTTTCGAGATGTTCTAGAATTTGTTCCAAAACGATCTTCTCCGATACTTTTGATAGAAATGACAAATTTGATACAGGCCGATAATTCCTTAAAACATTTTTTAAAACACTGCCATCTAAAACAACAACCACACACACACACACACACACACACACACACACACACAACACACAACACAACCAAAACAAAAGTCAAAACTAAACAGTGACCAAGGATGGTGATTCAGGTTGAAGCAGCTGATAGACTAGATACAATAGTAAATATGTCCGTAGTGTCATTTTCCTTTTTTTTTCTCTTTTTTTTTTTTTTTTTTTTGGTGGTGTCATCTGTCACGCCTCTTCAGCGGCAGCACTCTCACTCTCGCTCACTCTGGCAGCCACTCTCAGCCACTCTGTGGTTTGTCTCGCCGCCATGACTCGCCGGCACTAGCAATCCACAGGAAGCGGCAGAACACGCAACAGTTGTCCCTATCTGCTCATGCAAAGCTGCCAGACTCTAAAATCAGCCACTGGCGCAACAAGCAATCGCAGCCCAGGTCACTGTATGAAACATGAGGAATGTCCGGTACAACGCATCATCAAGCTGTACTGCCAACAGAGGGACTGACGCTGTGAACAAGCATCTTCCTGAGTCAGGTCCATCGAGTACTCATAGTAAGTGGCACGTCTATAGCACCCTTTCTCATGTCATAAGTTCAAGGCCTTTCGCATGAACATTCCACACACAGAAAAAACAGGTACATTTCTCAGCAATCAACTGTCTGCTGACATCACACCAACTTAATTTGCACATGCACACACACATGTCAAACTATCACACACACACACACACACAACACACACACACACACACACACACACCACACAGAGTTGGACATTTACTTTGATTCTCGAGTTATTTCTCTTATTATTTCAATGCCTAAAATGTTTTGTTTCTTTACAAATGTTCAGATATGAATCCAGGCTAAAGTAGTTTACCATTATGCTGGTAGATTAGAATGGGGTTAAAGTGATGGTCCTTATTGGTATCTCATTAATTAAATAGACTATGCATGCAAAGATTAGCATACTGCACTACCTCCACACCCCATACGCTTTTAATGACATTTTAAAAACAACACACACATTCATGCCCCCCCCCCCCTCCCCACACACACACACACACGCGTGCGCGCGACATACACACACACCAGCCCCTTTTACATGTGTTTTTTTGTTTTGTCTTTGTTTGTTTGTTTGCCTGTTCGTTTGTCTCTTGTTTTTGTCTAAGATCACTGTAAAGTGGATAGACATTAAATTAAAGAACAACGAACACACCACACACACACGCGCACACACACACACACACACACACACACACACACACACACACACACACACACACACACACACACACTCCAGTCCCCATCAAGAACATTTTGTTGTTGTGGCTGTGATTATTGACTTCTGTAAGATGGGTGACCAGTGAGGTCAGGGGGATGGGGGTGAGGTGTGGGTGGGGGCATGAACATGCAAACAAAGCTCAGCAATCAAAAAAAAAAAAAAAAAAAACCTGAACACTGATCTACAAAAAAAGTTACTGTTGAAAAACACACCACACACACATTTTTAAACTTGAAAAGAAAGCAGGGAAACATTCAACCACAGAGTAAAAAAAAAAAAAGGGGGGGGGGGGGGGCATTCACCTGCTATTTCATTTGAGGTATGTGGTAACCTAACATCAAGACATTCAGGAAAGGAGCAGAGACAAGATCTTGGTAATCAATACACCTGTACCATAATATCACTCAGGTCAGCCAGCCCTGTTTCAAGCTGGCTGCACCAAAGCAGGGACAACACAGCTGACTTAGGTAACTGCTGCTGACCAAATGAAATATCGCACTACCGTCCCCCCCCCCCCCCCCCCCCCCCCCCCGACTTGTCCAAAGTAGCATTATGTTCTCTGTCCGTTTGTCCGTCCCTCTGTCTCAGTTGCTCAGTCACAAACCTTAAGTGCCGAACACATGCGTAGGCGCATACACACGGAGATTTGGGGAGGGGGTGGGTGGGATTGACGGTGGGGAAGAGGGGAAGTGAGGGGAAAAAACCCACCTAACAAACCAACCTCTCATGCCTATTGTCAAGCTTCTTGGCTTTCCTCATGCCTTCCTTGTGGACCCTTTCTTTTCGCTATAAGCCTGGCCTTGTTGGGGACTAGCCAACTGGTGGGACGATTTGTAACAATTTTTACATACAACTCTATGATGCCGCCTATGTCTGTCTCGTCTTCCCCCCCACCCCCTCTCTCTCTCTCTCTCTTTGGGAAAACCTGAAAGAAAAGAAAATTAATTAAATATTAAGTCTTTTGTTTCATTTATGTTGTTCTTTTTGCATAAGCAGCACATGATCAGTGTGAGAGTGCCAGTACACCACACATTAGAACATTAACAAACCCAGACATCTTGTATCAAACGCCAAAACACTGAAATCAGCAAGACTATGTCCATTTGTAAGAGAACATACAGACTATGCATGGTGTGTAAGGGATTGGCTGGAGGAAAGAGAGAGAGAGAGAGAGAGGAGGAGGAGAGAGAGAGAGAGAGAGAGAGAGAGGAGAGAGAGAGAGAGAGAGAGAGAGAGAGAAGAGAAAACAAAACAAAAAACTAGTATCGGAAATTGCTTTTGGGGTTTTCTTTTCTCTTGTTTGTTTTTTGGCAGATGAAGAGGACAGTGTGAAGCACAAAAGAAATGAAGAGGTGGATTTCAGCCTTATGCAAAAAAAGACAAAAAAAAAACCACCCAAAGTCACTGCCTTAAGTGCTCCATTGATCCGATAACTGACGCCACAAAAAAAACACACAAAAAAACTGCTGCTTGAAGAGCAGCCAGAGCAAAGCATTCAGGTGGGCGGCGACACGGCTGGTTAGTATAATTCCTAACAATACGATTAGCTGCACAGTTCAGAAACGTCCAGCTGAGACACGGGCTGGTCAGTACAGATTCCTAACAATTCGATTAGCTGCACAGTTCAGAAACGTCCAGCTGAGACACGGGCTGGTCAGTACAGATTCCTAACAATTCGATTAGCTGCACAGTTCAGAAATGTCCAGCTGAGACACGGGCTGGTCAGTACAGATTCCTAACAATTCGATTAGCTGCACAGTTCAGAAACGTCCAGCGTTCCTGGAGGACAAGCCTGTCAGTAATGAGCTACATGAAACAGGCAGCCACGGCAAGACCATGCAGATGTTGCGACAAAGGTCGGGCTGGCTTGGGCTGGAAGAAAGCGGACTCGTCAGACCTGGGGGGTGCGGCCAAGGAGGGTTGGACATACAACTGACCTGTAACATGCCTGAGGTGTTTATGCTTCTGCTATGGTGATGAAGTAGAACTGTGGACTCTTTGTCACATGTCTTCAGTCTATGGGTGATCTTGTACTTTCATCTGAATGCTGCTGCTGTGTGCTTGTGTGTGGTCACTGTGTGTGTGTTGTGTGTGGTGTGTGTGTGTGTGGTGTGTGTGTGTGCTGTGTGTGTGTGTGTGTGTGTGTGTGTGTGTGTGTGTGCGCGCGCGTGTCACTGTGTGTGTGTGTGTGTGTGTGTGTGTGTGTGTTGTGTTTGTGTGTTTTGTGTGTGTGTTTGGTGGTGGTTTTTGGGAGGTGGTGGCATTTTGTCTGCTTTGTTTGTTGTCGTTGTTCGATTGTTTTGTTTCTTGGGTGTTTTTGTTTGTTATTTTAACTTGAATACTGAAATGTTTGATTCTGAGTGTAGTCGACCTATATATACACTCCTGGTGTGGAGTAAAACAAAATACTGAACCCTGTAAGTGGGTAAATGGGTCCTTAAATGGGGAGGGGTGACGGTGGGGGAGGGGGTGGTCTCTAAAAATAAAGTCACTCCAACATGTTTTTCCTTTTTTTTTTTGGAGCAATTTCCTCTTTCTTGAAACCATATTAATCTGCCAATGGCAATGCCCCCCCCCCCCCTCCCTTTTCAGGGATTTCTGGGTGGTGTTATTGACAAGTTCTACTGTATCTGTAGGCAAAGAGGGAAAAAACATTCGGGGGGGGGGGGGGGGGGGGAGTAGAAAGTTCCCACAAATCTGTCCTGTGATAGTATTTATACTTCCAAGGCACTCATCCACGACCTACCCATCAAGTAACCTGGTGCTAAGCTTCCAAGCGACAGACTACATTTCACAAGCACAATGGAAAAAAAAATGAAACACATATTTGAAAGGAAACAAGAGCAACAAGTAGAGAGTACAAATGAATTAGTCAATAAGAAATAAACCAATTCACAAATGTATGCATGGGATCAGCAGGTTTTCACTTTCTTAAAACTGATTTTTTTTTTCCTACTGTGGATTTTTGTTGTTTTACACACACAAAAATTACTGTCTCATTTCTGGCATCACGTGGTCTCCCATACATTGCCATGCCACACCCAGGTTCACTGTACACCCCCCCCCCCCCCCTCCACAACCCCTCTCCAAACAGGGAACACTCAACATCAGATCATCACAACACACCTCATCAGAGGAGACACTGCACTGTTTTCAAGTCATTCAGCTGCTATTCAATAGTGTCTGTGTGAATCCAGCATACACAGGACACCATCAACTTTGGCCTCTATTGATGACACTGAGGCTTCATTGAGGAATATGTATGAACGAGTGTCTCTTTAACAGACACAAGAGTCTCATCACACCCATCCATCCGGATTGTTTTTCTGGATCCGCCATCCAAACATGGTTTCATCAATCAACTAAAAGGACTCAAAATCAGAATGCCCATGCCATGAATGTTGAAAATGTAATATCATTCACTTTAAAATAAACAAAAGAAGAACAAAAAGAGAAAGAGAACACAATAACATCAACAAAAAATGCATCTTCTTGTTAGAAACACACCCTCTTTTTTTCTTTCCCCTTAACGACTGAAGATAACATGTCTGCCTTTTGTTCATTCATCACACCTCCTCTTGAGTTTCCTCAAATCATTCTCTATTTTTTTCTTTTTCACTCCTCCCTGTGGGGGTGTGCTTTCTTCAACACCAAACACTAAACTAAGAATAACAACAACAATAACAAATCAAAAACATGAAACACAAAGGTTGCAGGCAGGCATGCATACAGACAACTCAAACCCTGGGCTGCATATCCCTAAATTGCATTGGTTCTATGTAAAATGAAAAAAGGGATCTCAGATCTTCAAAATGACTACTTTTTTTTTTTTTTTTTTTTAACTAACTCTGTGTCTATCTAATTCAACCTTAAACAACACAGACAGAGTAGAAAGAAACTCGTGGAGAGCGTGGCAGCAGCGAGTCCTCAGAAGAGAAGCCCGCTTCAAGCAAGTGTTTCAACCCTTATCTCCTGACACCGGGGGGGGGGGGGGGGGGGGGGGGGGGTGGGGTTGGGGTGGGGTTGGACCACATCCGGTTCATGACTCCGGATGTCCCTCTGCTGACCCTTTTTTATTTTTTGGGACGAGTCATGGCTGGGATTTGAACCCATGACCCTCTGGACAGAGTTTCTTATCCACTGTCACTAACTCATCATTGTTTGATCCATTGCACCAGCACCACAGTTTACTGGGCTGAGAACATGATTTTAAATGGCCAATCAGACTCTCACCACATACATATGATTTTGAAATCAGCATGGGGGTCGGAATAGCTCAGCAGTAGAGCGCCTGACTGGTATTCTTGGTGATCCTGGGGTTGCAGGTTTGAATCTTGGCCAGGCCGTTTGGTACAGGGGATTTTTCCCTCAGAGTTAACATTAGTTCTGACTCCCATTTCCCATACAGCCCTTCGAATGAGACTATAAACTAAGGTTCAATATGTGAACGCACGTATAACATCTTGCACACACGTAAAATCCATCACTAACTTTCCAAGGAGAAGGCCATTTTGGACGCTGATATGGATGACACGTTACACATAGCATGCACCTTCCCCAAAGTTAGGCATGGTACCTTAATAGCTGGATAATTTTTTTTTTTTTTAAACCAGCAATACACAAAACTCCACTCTCTTTGTTGGGTAGATGGGATTAATCTTTGACTGTCTATACAGGGAGTGTCCACAGGAGTATCAGCCTGCATACGCAGAAAGAAAGAACGAAATGAAATCAACATGATGTGGTACGCATTCACAGATAATCCTCAACTACAAACAAGGGAACATTTCAAAGTGTTTAACCTGGAAAAATTCCCTAACAGAAATCCAAACCTCACCACTTCGTTTCCTCACTATCCAATCAGCATCAGGCAAGACCACTCAGAGTGGCACTGCCCATGTTCCTTTCTTTCTGTGATCAGTTCTGTCTTTTCTTTTGGCCGGGAGGGAATGGGGAGAACAGTGAGGGGTGTGGGCAGCAAGTCTCATCTTGCATCTTCTGAGTGCCCCAAAGGGCCGGGACGCTGATCCCCCCACAGCTCATTCCCACTCCCCCCCCAATACAAACACCACCCCCCAGTTTTGTTGTGCTGTGGCAGTCACAGCACCAAAGGTTCACTAGAATCATCCGATATCAAGTCGTCATGAGGTAACCCACCAGAGGAGACACAGCACTGCTACCGAGTCACTTCAATGGGGTTCAGTGTTGCCTGCTCTAATCATCAAACATACACAGGACATCATCTTCTTAAGCCCTTCTGACAACAATAAATTTCCTAGCTGCAGTGTCAGTGTCAGTGTGCATCTGAACTCCCTCTGGAGGGCCCCCATCATGTCTGTCCTGCTGAAAGCTCCCAAAACCTTACCAATACAGGCTCCTTTACCACCACCTGACCGTAGGCATGGATGTGCAGATCACCAAGACAGCAGGGCACCATGCACAACAGAATTTGACTTTTTTTTTCTTTTTTTTGTTGTTGTTGCTCTCCCCAGTATGATTCATGAGGATACAGATGATGATTACAGTCCAGAACTCCAAGCATTTCACAGGGGCTGTACTCTACGCTGCCTTTCACAAAATATCCTAGTGTCGACCAGTCCCCATGAGATACAGACCCCTGCAGTGTTGGGTGATGAAACTGGAGCAACCTTCTCCAAGGCAATACCCACTAATTGGATGAATTTGGCCGGTGTGGCTCCAGTCTTCTAGGATGAGCCAGCAGCACGCCCCCACTCTGGACAGGAGCTGGCTGGGGACTGACCAATCCCATGCATGAAGGCCTCTGATGGGAACTGAACCTGCAACTTCCCATCCTGCCACACTCTAACCGTTTGGACATGCCGTGGCCAGTCAAGTCTTGTTTTGCGTTTTTACAGTCTTTTGTGTAGCATTCTGGCGGGTTGTAGTAGACTGGTTGTTGATTGTTGTTGCTGGGTTTTTTGTGGGGTTCCCCCCCCCCCCCCCCAGTCTCATCTCCCATGTCCTCTTCCTGACACTGCTCCCAAAGTGATCCCTCCAGCTAGCTCTCACACACTCTCAACCCTCCATGGCAGTCCCTGCACCAACAGAGCTGAGAAAGCTTTCAACATCAGGTCATCAGAAGGCAACTCACCAGTGCACACACTGCACAGCTGCTGAATCACTTCAGTCAAAGTCCCTGCCGTCTGGTCTGTTTCAGGCTGACATAGGACACTGCCTAGTACCACACTGACAATACTGGGTTTGTTGCAGAGCCAGCATGGTCATCACCCCTACCATGTCCATTCAGTGACAGCCCTCATAGGACACTGCCTACTACACTTTGTACTGACAAAATGGGTTTGTTGCAGAGCCAGCATGGTCATCACCCCTACCATGTCCATTCAGTGACAGCCCTCATAGGACACTGCCTACTACACTTTGTACTGACAATACTGGGTTTGTTGCAGAGCCAGCATGGTCATCACCCCTACCATGTCCATTCAGTGACAGCCCTCATAGGACACTGCCTACTACACTTTGTACTGACAATACTGGTTTGTTGCAGAGCCAGCATGGTCATCACCCCCACCATGTCCATTCAGTGACAGCCCTCATAGGACACTGCTAGTACTACACTTTGTACTGACAATACTGGGTTTGTTGCAGAGCCAGCATGGTCATCACGCCTACCATGTCCATTCAGTGACAGCCCTCATCAACTTGCCCCCACAAAGTTCTTCAGAATGGGCTGACCTGTGCAAAGGACGTTGTTATGAAATCCTAAAGTTAAAGTCCGCTTTGGGTCTATGTCCATTCCAAGATACACCTGATAGTGTTGTATGCATATATGGTAAGGCACGCCAAGAAAAGCAGGTGTTAGCCTCCAATGCAACACACAAGAACCTGGGACTTGATGCCAGACAGATTAGGTATACCACAACGCTCAAAGACCTGGGGGGTTGATGCCAGACAGATTAGGGATTACCACAACGCTCAAAGACTTGGGGGCTTGATGCCAGACAGATTAGGGATACCACAACACTCAAAGACTGGGAGGTTGATGCCCGACAGATTAGGTATACCACAATGCTCAAAGACCTGGGGGTTGATGCCAGACAGATTAGGGATACCACAACGCTCAAAGACCAGTGGGAGGTTGATGCCAGACAGATTAGGTATACCACAACGCTCAAAGACCTGGGGGGTTGATGCCAGACAGATTAGGTATACCACAACGCTCAAAGACCTGGGGGGTTGATGCCAGACAGATTAGGGATACCACAACGCTCAAGACCTGGGGGGTTGATGCCAGACAGATTAGGTATACCACAACGCTCAAAGACCTGGGGGGTTGATGCCAGACAGATTAGGGATACCACAACGCTCAACGACCTGGGAGGTTGATGCCAGACAGATTAGGGATACAATGCTCAAAGACCTGGGGGGTTGATGCCAGACAGATTAGGGATACCACAACGCTCAAAGTCAAAGACCTGGGAGGTTGATGCCAGACAGAATTAGGGATACAATGCTCAAAGACCTGGGGGTTGATGCCAGACAGATTAGGGATACAATGCTCAAAGACCTGGGAGGTTGATGCCAGACAGATTAGGCATACAATGCTCAAAGACCTGGGGGGTTGATGCCAGACAGATTAGGGATACAATGCTCAAAGACCTGGGAGGTTGATGCCAGACAGATTAGGGATACAATGCTCAAAGACCTGGGAGGTTGATGCCAGACAGACCAGAGTGAGAAAACCTCCCCATCCTTAGCACATTTTATTGGAGATTAAACCCTGAGAATCAATTCAGTGGTATTCCAAGAGTGGATGGGTTTGTATGTCAGCTGTGTAGGGTAATGTTAGTCATGCTCCTCAACCTGGTAGATGTGACAAAGACATTGAAACTGGGTAGCCCTAGGAGCCGGCATGGAGATGCTTCAGCATAGATGCTATCATTGTTTGACTATCAATTACATTCCAGACATACCCTTGCCATTAAGTATTCAACTGAATTTTTCACCAATGAAAATAAAGGTATACCCCCCCCCCCCCCCCCCCCCCCCCCCCCCCCCCCCCCCCAACCCCGCTCCACACCCCCCATCCTCAGTCAAACCCCTTCCGAGGAGCTCAGTTGCCCAACCACTGTTGGACCTAATAATCTAAAAGAGCCTTCCTTTGGTGTAACCTGATCATCTAATAGGATTCAACGACTCCCAAGCTGCACATCCTGATCAAACCCACACCCAATTGGTTCAATGGTGATATCCTCTTGTCTTTTAATTTAATCATAAACCTTTCTCCATTGTAGGTCATGTTTGTCCCACTCCCTCCACTCAGAAACTGAACTCGGCATCTAATGAATGTTACTTACCTTGAGGGGGATTCTTAGCTGCACGAAAAAAAAAGAAGCAGAAAAGAAAGGAGCTTGTTCTCTCTGCCACATGACTTGCAGCCAGTGCAGACACTCATTGGTTTTCAATTCCTGCCTGATGCATCATCTAATCAACTCTCTCTGCACTGTGGCAAATGAAGCATGCTTGTTGAAGCGATCACCTCACACACGCACCCCACTGTAGTGGTCCTCCTTTATGCAAAGTCCACACTAGTCCTAATCTTGGCAGGACTCAAATGTAGGTCGGAGTCCTGTTGGTTTTAACAAGTCGGATAAACATGTCTGCTGGGGTCCGGTAAGTTTTAGTCTCCATTAGTTCTGTAGCTAGTCTGGACCAGTCGAGCTCGACTTAGAGGCCTTTGGAAAATTCAAAATTTTTCACAACCACTCCGACTATTTTTTTAGGTCACAGACTCGATTAGTCGTGTTATTCCTATCTATACCTATGTAGTCCTATCTACTCCTATCTATTTTTAAAACTGATCAGTTGAAAAAGTTTGCACTCGTCTGCACTAGTTTCATAGATAAGGAGGCGGATGTTGTTTTGGAATACTCAAACCAGTGCAGACGAACAGTGACCAAGGGCGCCAAGCGGCAGACTAGTGCGGACCAATCAGGACCCGTCATGACTTTGAATCGAATTAATGGCAGGAAAAAAGCCGACCCGATAAAACAAGTTAAGACTGGTTCTGACCGATTCAAACTGTGCGTGCACTATCGAGACTTCCTGCGAGGGGTATAAAAACAGGCGGGGGACATATTGCGTTTATTATCATTCTTCTATATCAACAGGGGGGGGGGGGAGTCCCAGCTGCAAGCGCCGTCAGTCGACACTGGTTTTAATAGTTGGGTGACACTTCCTGTGCAGGACTACATGGAAACCGATCAAGACCATCATCTTTCGGAGTCGAGCGAGATAAACCCTAGTCGGGCCACGATATGGCATAGTGTGAACCTTGCATTAATCAGCAATGTGTTAGTTTCTGCTGATCGTTCTGAGTCATGGAACCAGGCTATTCGCTTCATACTGTACTATCTATAATCTTGGAGCCACACTTCTCTGATTACTAGGGGCAAACAAACAACATAAATGGAACAGACTGAAAGTTTGGACAATCAGTGTCGGATACCTTGTGAAACATGATCACTTGATATCTTCAATGTCACTCTCAAAGAGCAGAATCCAATTCTTCCAATAACTTTACATGGCTAGTTCCACATACAGTACTTGTAATAATGCACAAGGCATCTGGAGCATAAATTTTCTAAAAGGTCTGAATGATTCTCTGCACAGTTATTCCACATGATATCAGCATGATAAAAAAAAGAGGCAAAATAAAATCATTTGTACATAGTTTCAAGAGCCCTTCTGGCCAATCAGTACTTAAAGGAGCGAAGACATTTATGGCAAGTCAGACTATAATGTTGATGTGCTCACCATACCTGCACTTATTTTGGAGAGTGACTCCTCAATGTTTATGCTAAATTTGATGCCACACTGTACTGTTCCCAAACGACAGATCACAGAAAACGACAGTCTGAATTCATTAAATAGTACTGTTTTCGAATTGTTTCAGTTTACCTTGCATGCTCTGGCATTCTGTTTTTATCACATCAACTAGTAACACTTATTTCCTTGTAACATAATTTTCCATGGCTAAAGACACGATTCTATCGTCTGCAAATGGCTTGCTAACAGAATCAACGTTACAAACAATATATCATCTGCAAATAGCTTGATAACAGAATCAATGTTACAAACGATATATCATCTGCAAATGGCTTGATAACAGAATCAATGTTACAAACAATAATCATCTGCAAATACAGAGGTTCCGCTAGACTATAGACTTTGCCGGTACTTGGTACCGACAACAACAAAAATTTCCGGTACAAGTCTTAAATCAGCCGGTACCGCGCTTGGCTGCCTGCCATGCACTACACACTCAACCGCGATTCTGGGTCACGCGAACGGGCGATAGCGAGCGGCCTACCGGCACGGATAGCACGTAACAGGCTTGTCAGTGACAGCCTTCAGTCAACTGAACTCAACAGAAAAGTCGACGGAGACAGTAACATGCAAAAAATCATAAATGAAAACAAAAAGCAAAACGAAACTCAGACACCCATGCATTGTTGTATTCTTTCGTCCTCTGTCGTTTCGTGGGTACCAGCGTTTCGGCTTCTGACGTTGAAGACATCACAGATTCAGAAGGAGTCGAACGACTGTCGCTTGATGGACGGTTCGTTGAAAAAAACGAGTGTAATGAACGCTGGTGCGACATTTTTGCAGAGAGCAGACAATGAAACTTTGGTCTACGTGACTAAGTAAGCATCGTCGATGACGTGTAAAAGGCACGAAACTTTGGCTACACGCTAGGGAACCTGGGGTTCTCAAAGAAAAATGGAACCGTCCATTTTGACGCGAGTGCTGTAGTAATCAGCGCTGTCCATTGAAAAAAAAAGGGGGGCAAAGGTCCTGGGACTGAAAGGAAGGGGGAAGAGGAGTGATGTCAGATGTATTGTTGTCGGCATGGCATGGCTTATTTCCTGCCTGCCATCCCGCTCACCCGCTGACAGGCGGAGAGACAGACAGTGCAGGGATAGAGGAGAGTCAAAGCGCTCAGATGTTCTGCCGGTACACGGTACCGGCGGCTTTTTTTTTTTTCGGTACAAGGCAAATATTTACCGGTAAAAAACCGGCATATGCCGGTCTAACGGAACCTCTGAAATAGCTTGATAACAGAATCAACGTTACAAACAATATATCATCTGCAAATAGCTTGATAACAGAATCAACGTTACAAACAATATATCATCTGCAAATGGCTTGATAACAGAATCAATGTTACAAACGATATATAATCTGCAAATAGCTTAATAACAGAATCAATGTTACAAACGATATATCATCTGCAAATAGCTTGATAACAGAATCAATGTTACAAACAATATATCATTTGCAAATAGCTTGGTAACAGAATCAAGGTTACAAACAATATATCATCTGCAAATGGCTTGATAACAGAATCAATATTACAAACAATACATCATCTACAAATAGCTTGATAACGGAATCAATGTAACAAATATCGTTAACATAAACTAAAAACAATGGCCCTGGGGCAGAACCTTGCAGTACTCCTTGGGAAATATTTTCCATCATGGATTGTTCACCCCCGATAACAATGGACCAATACCTGTCCTATGTAACTGGTCAACCAGGCTAAACGTGGACCTCTAATGCCAATATCTTTTAGTTTATGTAGGACGCGAGAGACCCCTGTGCAACACACGATCAAATGCTGGAAAATACTGAAACATAATATGGACTGAACTGAAACAGATTTGTCACAGCTCTTTACATTCATTTAACATGGACAGTGAGCTGCTAGTAGTTTGCTGAATCATCTTGAATGAATACGGACTGTGCCTCAGAAATAAAATCACTGCACATGAGAAAGTGATATATACATATTTCACACACATCTTTTAAACAGTTTACTCACACAACCAAAGAGAGAGAGACATCAGTCAATAATCCGTACATGTGTTCATTCATTTTGACTTCCATTCTCGTGCACCAATGTCACATTGGCTATTCTTCAAAGCTGTGGGAATTTACCTTCTGAAAGATACTGATTATAAATGGGCAGCTAAAGAAGTAGATATTACATTAACTCTTTGTACACTAAAGACCGCATATCCAGTTCTTATGTTTCCAACCTTTGTATACTAAGGACCGCATATGCGGTCTAAAGCTTTGCAATTTTTCTCCGAAGTGAGTGAACCTTTTGTACGAAACCACTTGTTACAGATAGCTCCTGCATACTAATCTGAGTGCAGGCCTACTGGAACGCAGGCTTTGCAAGCTGAATGCTCGCTAGCAGACGCTTTTCACACATCACCAGCTCAGTTTGGCTTGACATGGCAACGTGACATCGTCTGCTACTCCATCAAGCATGCGTGGTGAAAGAAACACTACAAATCGCCGTTACAATGTGACTGAGGCTCTTGAATTGTTGCAAACATCTGATAATTTCACAGCATAAAACCACTTAATGTGATTTTTTTTGTTCATAGGGTGTGCAGCACCATTATTTTTACATGACATACAAAATCTCATTTTCTTTGTCATGCATACTGTATTAAAAAATAAATAGAAAAATAACTTTGTTATACTGTTTGTGGTTCCTCATTCATTTAAAAACATAACTTGTAAAAATCACAAGTCTGTATTCATTCATTCTTTTTTGTTGTTGTTGTTGTTGTGATTTTCTCAAAATACAGAAATGGTGAGTTTCTGGGGAAAGTAAGGGGAGATAACACCTAGTATAGAATGAGTTAACAGAGGATGTCAGCAATCTAGTGTGAATAAAATCCAGATGCTTTGTAAGCGTCCAGATTTAGTTTCAAATATTTTGAACTTGAAGAACAGTCAGCGTTATTTCATTTAAGTTTTAACTCAACAGATTCATTATCAGTTGTGCGTGGCACAGGGCTGTTAACATCTAATTTACACTGGGTAATGAAGCAGTTAAATCTATCTGCTTTCTTTATATTCAAATTATCAATTCATCTGTTTACATTACTGACACTATACTGTCATGGCTAATGCCCTTTTTATTCATGAATTGCCACACAATTTTCTGGCAGTCCCTTTGACCAAACGTATGGGGAACTTTTTTTTTTTTTTTCATTTAAACAAATCTTAAATAAATATTAGCAAACCACCAAGAGAAACGTTCATTCAACGCCTGCCTACCTTGCGCTGAAGAGATCTAAGCTAAGTGACAATTCGTTCATTTTCATTGTCCTATTTGTCTGTGTCTTGTCTGAAGAAGACCTTAGAGGTCAAAACGTGTTGTGTTTTGTCTTGTGACTCGTTTGTCCACGTTTCTCTTGGCGGTTCATAAACATTTATTCAAGCTTTGTTCAGATTTTGTTTTTCATTTAAATCATTACAATACTCTAACTTTCTTACTTTACTTTGTCAACTACTCTGATCCTCATGTTACAAAAAATGTTCCCAATTAAACTCTAGTTTTGTTACTTTAGCCCTTCTCTGGAATTCACTTCTCTCCTTGATCAATCTTTTTCATTCGTTATCGAACCAAGAAGCATCTTTGATCTTACTTACATACTGTTAGTGTTACTGTCCTTTAAGGCATGCATCATGTACATATCATTTCAGTGAAAACAGTAAATATAGGAAAGCAAAACAGAGACCGATGCCATAGCATGAATGTAATACACATGTGAGAGAGACAGGCACAGAGACAGACAGACTGAGAGACAGAGACAGAGAGAGGGAGAAAGAAAGAGAGGCAGGAGAGAGAGAGAGAGAGAAAGAGGTCAGTCAGTCTGGTGGGAAAGGGCGGTAAATAATAATACTTAGAACAGAAACAAGAAAGGACCAGTAAGAAATGCAGGAGAACATCAAATGTGCATTCAATGTAACAACATGAAATCAAAACATATCAACAGAATTTATAAGCGACCAAACAAACAAGCAATTATAGGAAAAAAAAACTCAAAACAAAACAAACAAAAAACAACAAGGAAACAAACAAAACTGATTCATCAAAAAAGAATCATTGGTTAATGTATCCTGCTCCTTTGTTGTTGCTGTTGTTCTTGTTTTTGTTGTTGTTTGGTGTTGGTTGTTGTTGTTTTGGGGGGTGTTTCCCCCCCCCACCCCCCCCCCCCCCCCCCCCCCCCCCCCCCCCCCCCCCCCCCCCCCCCCCCCCCCCCCCCCCCCCCCCCCCCCCCCCCCCCCCCCTTCTCAGCAACCCTACCATCTTCAGACATCTGTCACAAAATTATGTCATACTTTTAAGTGTTGTTTATCATGAAACATTTCTGAAGAACATGTCTAGTTAAAGGACTCTGAAACACACACACTAAAGCAGATGGACTCTCCTGATCTTTTCATGTTGATCAACCCCAAATCATCAACACTGATGAACACTGTTGCCACTTGGTTTTGGCTGACAACAAAGAAATTCACATGAAATTTTCCCCGGTACTGACGGTATGGATAAGTAAAATGCTTTCTTCTTCTGAATAGCTCTGTGCCAATTTAAAACTTTTCTTCTTCTTCTTCTTCTTCTTTTTTTCTTCTTCTCTTTTTCATTCTGAACCTGTCACATTCTAGTTTTGTGTCTGAATGACACAATCATGATGCAACAGGCTACAGCCATGATGATGCCCCCGATCATTCAGAGACTTATTTGTCAACTGAAACCTAAGACTGACAACAGATCCCATTTGTTGTTCTGGAGAAGAGGCAGAGACCTCCCAAATTCTGTAGATCTACATTCTACATTGGCAGCATCAATGAGCAAGTTCTGCTCCTAACATCCAGAAATTCTACAACACACATGCATGGCCACAGGTGGGGGGGGGGGGGGGGTGCTCAGTGCTTTTGCCTGCAGATTTTCAAGTTTAGCATCACGCTGACAGACATTACCTTTATCCCTTCTCTTGTCTGTTTTATCTTTTACATTTTCTTTTGTTCGAGTTCATTTCTATATGTCCTGATTCCAGCTGAATCTTCATAAAACTGAATGCGTTCAGACCTCAGACTAATCTCTGTGGAGCAATGTGCAAACCCCTGGCAGGAGTTACTCTATCTATATGAAACTGTATGTATCAATGTGCAAACCCTGGCAGGAGACACTCTATCTATATGAAACTGTATGTATATACAAGCTATCCATATCCTTCAAATTCTACATTGACACTCTAGCAACAGTCAAGAGTACTGGCTCCTTTCAAGACAGGGATTTTTCTCAAGTTCTCATGATTAAAGTTAGCACCGTGAATAATAAGGAACCTTGCAACATAATGTCTTCCACTTACTTGTAGGTGAACCAACTGTAAGAAATTGCACACACACACACACACACACACACACACACACACACACACACACACACACACACACATGCACACAAATCATGTTACAAGTTAATTCCAAAGCATGATAAAGTTTTTCTGTTGTTTAGTGCCATTAAATTCTAATAGGAAAATCATGAAGCAGAGTTGACAGATGGTACTCTTTGTTGTTGTCGGCTAGTGAGCGAGCCACGCTTACACACACGGCTCAAGTGAATGAAAAGTTGGAAGGGGATAACTAAGGCACTGTCTCCGTTCTTGAGTTTCGTACCTGATACGTCACTCTGACAGCGCAAATTTTCAAAATCCGAATCCGCGTATGCGGACATTGGCAGCGAACACTTCGTCATACAATGTCCGCATTTGCAGACACTGGTAGCAAGTGAGTTAAGCCACAATACTGTAAAGTAAAAGACAGCACCCAGTTAACCCCTTCCGTGCCTTGTATCATTTAAGCCGCCATTCCTTATTTGCCATGATCTTTTCGACTGCTGAGGGCAATACTGTAGTACTAATATGTTAAAAGTGGGGGGGGAAAAGAAAAAGATGATGATGACAAAGGGCACACAAACTATTCAAAGGAACTATGCCTGACCCATCAAATGGACAGATTATCCATTTAGGGCAGTTTTGGTGTATTCAACATGCTGGTTAGGAATGTGTGAACCAATCTCATGAAGAGATGCAGATGCCTGTCTTTGTCTTTGACAAACACGGAAGCAGAAGTAAAGATAAGGCTTTCTGTGCACTTTAGAGGTTAAACCAACAGGGAAACCAGCAAAATGAATTGACAAGGATCTGAATTTTCAGTTTTACTTAATATTAACCAAGCCAATCACACGGGACTCTGTAGTCACCCCTAGAGAAAAGAGACCCTGTTTCGAAAACAGACAGACACACAACACAGACAACTATCTATAGTCTGGCTCCTCCTACCCAGAATGGAGTGTGCTGCTGGTTCAGGTGGGAAGACTGGAATAAATCTGAACATTTTACAACAGAAAATGCTAATGAAGAGGACAACAATACACAAAGCAGCGCAGGCATCAAAATGCATTTATCCACTCACTCAATAATCAATTCACACCAGCTGCCGTGGCGATGTGGTTTACATCACTGACATCTGGCTGGGAGAACACAGTTCGATTCCCATCAGAGTTATATGTGATTTTTCTGTCCCGACCAGCTCCTACCCACAGTTAAGTTTGCTACGGGCTCAGTTGGGAAGACTGGGACCATATAGGCGAGTGCCATCCACTAAATGGATTCGCCTCTGAAAGCGTCACTCAACTTTCCTAACCAACAATGCAGGTGTTCGTATCTCTCGAGCCTGGTCGATGCCTGGATATAATCATGAAAGTTGAGTGTAGAGTAAAGACCTGTCACACAGTCTCGGGCCAGAATGGAAATCTGCCATATCAACTTCATCACCCTCATGCTCATCGATCAGTATTCAAAAAAAATTTTTTTTTTAAGACAACAAATTTTGTGGCCTTCATGCCCTGCTTTCATGGGGACCTCAGTTTCGATGTACTCTCCATGTCTGTGGCCTTGGTTTGGTTCCGTCGGGGTAACAGGTATCAGCAAATTCATGGGGGTGTTGTTGGATGGATGTGGTGACACCCTCCAGAGGGAGAGTTCACTCATGCCAGCTCCTCGCCTGATCTAAGCAAATGTTGTCAGAGCCTGGCTTAGTAGGTAGTGTCCTGTGTATGTTGATACTGGTACAACTATTGCCTGGTGCCGAGGCTGTGGCGGGCTGGACCGGGCTGTGGATGTGGTCAGGTAATCAGAATGAGCAGCCTGGGTGCAATGCCACCAAGGTGGGCACAGAAGATGGGACACACACAAAAACTAAAATAGAATGATTCACACACCCTGCAACCTTCCCCAATCACCAACTCAAACACACACACACACACGCACAGACACACACACACACACACACACACACACAACACACAATTTTTATACACACACACAAACACACACACACTCTCAGTGCAGCAGCTGGTTAGAGGAGATGAAGGAACATCAATCTGGAAGTGAAGAGAGTAGTTTTAAGTGAGGGTTTGAAGGATCACACAGGATCAAAAGTGAGGAGAGGAACTCAGAAGACATTGTCGAGAATGGCCAGAAGGCAAAACCAATGCAGAAATTCAGAAGCTGGTAGAAGACCTTTGCACAAAAGATGATATTTCAATATACACTAATGGTTCTGTCACCATAGGTAAGTCAGGCTGGGGATACACAGTGAAGCAAAATGGCCGAACTATCCAGGAGGACAATGGTGCACACAGTGTAACAACTTGAAGTCTAACAATGAAGGTAGAAGCAGTGACACAAGCACTCCACCGGCTTTCTTCCACAAGCCAGTTTCAAACTCAACAAGGCATGATACTGACTGACTCCATGAACCTACTTCAGAAAGTGAAAAGTGGAATGGGAAGCCCTGCTTGGAATGAACTAATATGCAGCCTTCCATTGAAGGGACCATATGGATGTACTGCCTCAGAAATGCTGGAGTTAAAGGAAACGAGAGAGCAGACATACTGGCTGGCAAGGCAACAATAAGAACTGGATTACAGCTTGGCCGATCTGATGTGATAGGGAACCTGAAGAATCACTTAAGCAAACAAGAGCAAAGCCACTATACCACAGACCATCTTTCAGATCTGAACATCAAGAGAGGGAGTAAGATAAGATAAGATAATGTTGCTTATAGCCCAGCCGACCGCAAAGGGCCACATCAGGGCTGTCACCACGTTAAAATCAACTCACCAGTCATTTAAAAAAAAACAAAAAAAACCTTTCACACATCTCGTTAAATGACATCGTCTACAAACGCACCAGAAACTTTGTTAAAAATCTTTCTTCCGTAAAATCTTAAATCAGATGAAAAATGTTAATTTCTCTCAAAAACCCAAGGATCACGTCAGGCGGGACATCCCTGAACAGGATCTTCATGGACTCCGCTGTAAAATGTTTGTGTCTCACATCGTTGCAAGTCCCAACACTCTAAAAGAACATGTTTCATTGTGAGTGGCGCATGACATGGAATGCACCACGGAGCTTCTTCACTCTTTAAAAGGTAAGAATGGGTAAAATACGAATGGCCGGTGTGCAGCCGGCACAGAACCGTTTCCTCTTTACGTCCACCCGACGTAGATGGGAGGAAGTCCTTAAGGTTTGGACGGATCTGAAAGAGTTTGTTATTCGTCTGTGTGTTCCAATCCTCCTGCCAGAGGTCTCTCACATAATCGTTAATTTTGGGTTTCACATCTGAGCAGGGGATATAAGTGTTGGACAGTTTCTCTCTTGTGGCGTTCTTGGCTAAACGATCAACCATTTCGTTCCCGCCGATGCCAACATGACCAGGAACCCAAGCAAGAGTAATGTTGTAACCGTCCGCCTTCAACTTACTAAAAAGTTCAAAAAAAAGTAAAAGTTCTGGATGCTGAAGGTTGCGGCCAGCTATGGCCTCCAAAGCTGACAGCGAATCCGACAGAACCAGAAAGTCCCTCTTTGAAGAATGTGAGATTATCTTCAAAGCCAAAACCAGAGCAGTAAGTTCAGCAGAATAGACAGAAGCATCTGAATGAATATGTTCCAACAGTATCTGAGAAGGAGCCCCAGGGCAGTAGGCTGCACAGGCCACTCCATCTTCAGATTTGGAACCGTCAGTAAAAACTTTTTGACAGGATGGGAATTTCAAACAGAGCTCAGCATACAATGCCTTGTACGCCAGACAGCTGGTAGACTCTTTGCGAAAAGCTGCAAGATCAAAACGAATCTCTGGCGTGAAGAAGGTCCACGGTGGTTGATCGGAAACTTGGAAAAATCAGATACTACACCTAGGTCTAGACCTGCATTCCGCACGTGAGGCTGCATACGAAGACCAAACGGTGGAATACATTTAGGGTTGTTTACAAACTTACTTTGGAATGGAGGATCAAAGACACAGTCATAGGCAGGGTTTTCTGGTTCTGAGAACAGTCTGATGTAATAATTCAAAGACAGTTTCAGCCTGCGGTTGGACAGTGAAGGTTCACCCGCCTCTGCGTACAGGCTGTACACAGGGGTGGTGCGGAACGCTCCAAGACAGAGACGAAGCCCTTGATGGTGGATAGGGTCCAAGAGTTTGAGGTAAGACGATCTTGCGGAGCCGTAGACAGCACAACCGTAGTCCAATTTGGAACGGACCTCAAGGTGCTCATTTTCTATCAGCGCCCCAGTCAGTGTGCGCTACGACCCGCAGAATATTCAGTGCTTTCTGGCAAGCAGTTTTGAGGTTTTTAATATGGCTGAGAAAGTTAAGTTTTTGGTCAAAAATGACTCCCAGAAATTTGGCCTCTTTAACAGCTGGGATGGGAGATTTCCCTACTTGAAGTTCAGGATCTGGGAAAAACTGACGGAAATTATGGAAGTGAATACACGGCGTCTTTGTTGGAGAAAAGGTGAAACCGTTTTCATCCACCACCGATGGATTTTATCTACGCAAAGCTGGAGCCTGCGCTGGACACTCGGGTACAGGCTTCCAGTTGCGTAGACAGCGAAATCATCCACAAACAATGAGCAGTCTGAACCCTGCTGAACTGATTTCACAATGTTGTTGATCTTTATGCTAAAGAGGGCAGGAGACAGTATGCTCCCCTGTGGAACACCCAACTCCTGCTCGTGAACATCAGAGAGAGTGGTGCCAACCCGGACCTGAAACTGTCGTTCTGCCAAAAAATTTTGAATAAAAAGCGGAAGATGACCTGAAAACCCAGATCGTGGAGATCATGAAGTATCCCCGACTTCCAGGTAGTATCGTAGGCTTCTCCAAGTCGAAAAAAATTGCCACAGCATGCTGTTTGTTCAGAAAGGCATTCCGAAGTGTAGATTCCAGACGAATCAAATGGTCAACTGTAGACCGATGTTTACGGAAACCACACTGTTCTTTCGCCAAAAGGCCATCGGTTTCGAGTTTTCCACATGAGCCTAGCACTGACCATTTTCTCCATCAGTTTACAGACACAGCTGGTCAAAGCTATGGGACGGTAGTTTGAAGGGTTAGAAAGATCTTTTCCAGGTTTGGGGTATGGGAATAATGAGGGCTTTCCGCCAAGAGGGTGGAAAAAAAACCTGTAGTCCACACATGGTTGTAGACCTGTAGCAGTGTGTTCAGACCTTCTAGCGGAAGATGTTTCAACAGCTGATAATGGATTTCATCTATACCTGGAGAGGAATCGCTGCAAGAAAGGAAGGCAGATTTCAGCTCGTTTAACGTGAAAGGAAGATTGTAGTCTTCCATGTTATCGGACGAAAAGTTGCAGGGTGATTTTTCTTTTAGGCTTTGTTTTTGACAAAAGTGGCTGATTTATTAGAAGAGGAGGAATTCTTTTCAATGGTTGAAGCAAGCAGATTAGCAACTGCTTTCTTCTCTGTTATTAAGGAATCCGAAAACTTGAGATGGTTCACAGTGGGACAGGTGTTCTTCCCTTTGATTTTCTTAATGATGTTCCACACTTTTTCCTTAGAAGTTTTTGATGTCAGCCTGGAGAGAAGCTTCTCCAGGACCGACGTTTACTGATTTTAAAAGTGTGTCTTGATTTAGCACGGAGTTTCTGATGGGCTCGAGCGTTGGGACCCGAAGGTTGTTGGTATACCTGACGCTGAGCCCGTTTTCTAACTTTAGAAATTTGTTGGCATTCTGAATCGAACCAGGGTGTTTTGGGCATTTGAAGTTTATCGGAAGACACTGGAATACAGGCTTTAGCACATTTGATTATAGTGTTAGTCAGTGATTCTGCTGGGTCCGGACTCTGAAGAAAATCAGTGTCCTGGAATTCCTTGGAAATAGTGGCTGCAATAGATCCCAGTTTGCTTTCTTATAATTGAGATGCTGAGAGACAGAGACATGTTCAGTTAATACAGGTGTAGAAGGACAGGGAAATGGTCACTTCCGTGCAGATCGTCGTGGACAGACCACTCATAGTCCAGGACCAGCGAGGGGTCACAAACCGACAAATCTAAACACGAAAGTGAACCTGTGGAAGAGTGGAGGTAAGTTGCTGATCCTCGTTCAGACAACACAAATCCAAGTCTGAAAGGACATCCTCAATTAGCAGACCTCTGGATGACGTACCGGCACTACCCCAAAGAGGATTGTGACCGTTAAAGTCACCCAACAGCAAAAAAGGTCGAGGAAGTTCTCCTATCAGACTGACAAGGTCCTGACGACAAACCGGGACAGAAGGTGGGAGATAAAGGGAACAGATTGTCACAGTCTTGTGGAGAGTGACTCTCGCAGCTACAGCCTGAAGGGAGGTAGACAGAGCAACAGGACTATACAACAAAGTTTTATGTAGGAGAAGGGCAACACCGCCCGACAGTCCCAACGTGGATGGTTGTGCAGGTTTTGAAAGAATATTAAAGCCAGAAAGAGTAAAGGTCTTCTGGCTTTGAATTTGAGTTTCTTGAAGAGCCACGATGGAAGGTTTTATAGATTGACACAGAAGCTGCAGCTCCTCGAAGTTGGAATTTAGACCACGGATATTCCAATGGAATATAGTACTATCCATGGTGCAGAGGGTGAAAAGGAGAGAGATCAGGTCATCTCCTCCTCAACGTCTGCTTCCAATGGAGTGAATTTATTTTGTAATTTCACTGGACTGTGTTCTTCAGACCTGCTGGCGGACTTGCCAACAGGTGAAGAAGGTCTGGGTTTGGGAGACGGTGGAGGTTTCTTCCTCATCTCCACCATCTCCACACTGGGTTGAACTCCCTTGCCCGCACGGGCACTGGACAGAGGAGTTCGAGGTAGGGGTGCTGGTTTTTTAATCTGCCCAGCAGCAGATGTTGTAGACTGCTGGGCAGTCTGAGGGGTGGCGGATTTTTTGCCTCCACCAGGGGCATTCATTTTGGGTTGGAAGGTGGTGGACCTGCTACCACCAGAACTGACAGATCTTACTTGCAATGTCTTCGAAAACATGAATTCATCAGTTTGGCAGCAGACTGACCTAGTAGAAACTGTGGGAATTTTTTTTACAGCCGAAGCATAGGAAGAAGCTGTCGGCGTCTGACTGCCCACAACCTGTTTCCGGGCTTTAAAAAATGAGATCTTCTTTTCCGTTTTGACACGTTGGATAGCAGATTCTTGAATCCAAAGAG
>CM031628.1:40414003-40448703 GCA_018398815.1 Conus ventricosus
CATATGATGTCAACACTTCAGGAATGACAGCTGTCTTCCTCCCCTCAGTTGATTTTTACCTCACCCTCTCCCACACAGTCTTGTTCGAACCAACCTGTTCTGTCTTCCTCACTCTTTTCAACATGTCAGTCCGCTCCAAATCATAGTCGTGCTTCAGTCACCAAGGAAAGAGAGTGAAAAGTACTTGCAGAAACTGAATGCTTCTGTTCTGCAAAAGTTGCTGGACAGCATGAAAAGAGTCCAAAATCAACACCCAAAATAAGAAAGCCAGCCACTCTGTCACCCTCTCCAAAGAGTGTGAAGTCTGCACTCAATAAGAAAATAGGCATGCTTCAGAGTAAAAGAAGCAAAAGGATAGGATAGGATAATGTTGCTTATAGCCCAGCCGACCGCAAAGGGCCACATCAGGGCTGTCACCACGTTAAAATCAACTCACCAGTCATTAAAAAAAACAAACAAAAAAAAAAAAACTTTCACACATCTCATTAAATGACATCATCTAGAAACGCACCAGAAATTGCATTAAAAATCTTTCTTCCGTAAAATCTTAAATCAGATGAAAAATGTTATCTCTCTCAAAAACTCAAGGATCACATCAGGCGGGACATCCCTGAACAGGATCTTCATGGACTCCGCTGTAAAAATGTTTGTGTCTCACATCGTGCAAGTCCAACACTCTAAAAGAACATGTTTCATTGTGAGTGGCGCATGACATGGAATACACCACGGAGCTTCTTCACTCTTTAAAAGGTAAGAATGGGTAAAATACGAATGGCCGGTGTGCAGCCGGCACAGAACCGTTTCCTCTTTACGACCTCCCGACGTAGATGGGAGGAAGTCCTTAAGGTTTGGACGGATCTGAAAAGTTTGTTATTCGTCTGCGTGTTCCAATCCTCCTGCCAGAGGTCTCTCACATAATCGTTAATTTTGGGTTTCACATCTGAGCAAGGGATATAAACGTGGACAGTTTCTCTCTTGTGGCGTTCTTGGCTAAACGATCAACTATTTCGTTCCCGCCGATGCCAACATGACCAGGAACCCAAGCAAGAGTAATGTTGTAACCTCCGCCTTCAATTGCTAAAAAGTTTTTAAAAAAGTAAAAGTTCTGGATGCTGAAGGTTGCGGCCAGCTTGGCTTCCAAAGCTGACAGCGAATCCGACAGAACCAGAAAGTCCCTCTTCGAAGAATGTGAGATTATCTTCAAAGCCAAAACCAGAGCGGTAAGTTCAGCAGAATAGACAGAAGCATCTGAATGAATGTGTTCCAACAGTATCTGAGAAGGAGCCCCAGGGCAGTAGGCTGCACAGGCCACTCCATCTTCAGACTTGGAACCATCAGTAAAAACTTTTTGACAGGAAGGGAATTTGGAACAAAGGTCAGCATACAATGCCTTGTACGCCAGAGAGCTGGTAGACTCTTTGCGAAAAGCTGCAAGATCAAAACGAATCTCAGGTGTGAAAAAGGTCCACGGAGGTTGATCCGGAAACTTGGAAAAATCGGACACAACTCCTAGGTCTAGACCTGCATTCCGCACGTGAGGCCGCATACGAAGACCAAACGGCGGAATACATTTCGGGTTGTTTTCAAACTTACTTTGGAATGGAGGGTCAAAGACACAGTCATAGGCAGGATTCTGCGGTTCTGAGAACAGTCGGATGTAATAATTCAAAGACAGTTTCAGCCTGCGGTTGGACAGTGAAGGTTCACCCGCCTCTGCGTACAGGCTGTACACAGGGGTGGTTCGGAACGCTCCAAGACAGAGACGAAGCCCTTGATGGTGGATAGGGTCCAAGAGTTTGAGGTAAGACGATCTTGCGGAGCCGTAGACAGCACAACCATAGTCCAGTTTGGAACGGACCAAGGCTCTGTAGAGGTGCAGCAAAGTTTTCTTATCAGCGCCCCAGTCGGTGTGCGCTATGACCCGCAGAATATTCAGTGCTTTCTGGCAATCAGTTTTGAGGTTTTTGATGTGGCTGAGAAAGTTAAGTTTCTGGTCAAAATGACTCCCAGAAATTTGGCCTCTTTAACAGCTGGAATGGGAGATTTCCTACTTGAAGTTCAGGATCTGGAAAAAACTGACGGAAATTATGGAAGTGAATACACTGCGTCTTTGTTGGAGAAAAGGTGAAACCGTTGTCATCCGCCCACCGATGGATTCCGCCCACCGATGGATTTTATCTACGCAAAGCTGGAGCCTGCGCTGGACACTCGGGTACAGGCTTCCAGTTGCGTAGACAGCAAAATCATCCACATACAATGAGCAGTCTGAACCCTGCTGAAGTGATTGAACAATGTTGTTGATTTTAATACTAAAGAGGGCAGGAGACAGTATGCTCCCCTGTGGAACACCCAACTCCTGCTCGTGGACATCAGAGAGAGTGGTGCCAACCCGGACCTGAAACTGTCGTTCTGCCAAAAAATTTTGAATGAAAAGCGGGAGATGACCTCGAAAACCCAGATCATGGAGATCATGAAGTATCCCCGACTTCCAGGTGGTATCGTAGGCCTTCTCTAAGTCAAAGAAAATGGCCACTGCATGCTGTCTGTTCAAAAAGGCGTTCCGAAGTGTAGATTCCAGACGAATCAAATGGTCAATGGTAGTCCGATGTTTGTGGAAACCACACTGTTCTTTCGCCAAAAGGCCATCGGTTTCGAGTTTCCACATGAGCCTAGCATTGACCATTTTTTCCATCAATTTACAAACACAGCTGGTCAAAGCTATGGGACAGTAATTTGAAGGATTAGAAAGATCTTTTCCAGGTTTGGGGATGGGAATAATGAGGGCTTTTCGCCAAGAGGGTGGAAAAAAAACCTGTAGTCCACACATGGTTGTAGACCTGTAGCAGTATGTTCAGACCTTCTAGCGGAAGATGTTTCAACAGCTAATAATGGATTTCATCTATACCTGGAGAGGAATCGTTGCAAGAAAGTAAGGCAGATTTCAGCTCGTTTAACGTGAAAGGAAGATTATAGTCTTCCATGTTGTCGGACGAAAAGTTACAGGGTGGTTTTTCTTTGAGGGCTTTGTTTTTGACAAAAGTGGCTGATTTATTCAGGCTGGGGAACAGCTGATCAAAAAAATCTCTGAAAAGTAGGCCGGGGTCCAGGGGCCGCCTAGGCCCCGGTGGGGTCCAGGGGCAATGCCCCGGTGGGGGGTCCAGGGGGGCGAAGCCCCCCGGCCGAAATTGATTTTGAACACTTTTGAAGACCCTTTCGTGGCTTCTGGTGATAGGCAAATTACCCTGTGGCATGCAAAGAAACCAAACTAAAACATATTTACATGCAGCATGCAAAGAAATTAAAAAAAAAAAAAAAAACTTACTTTATTTCATTTTGTTGATGTGCTGTAGTGCCTTGCTTCATAAGTTCAATAGTTCAGTCTTTACAAATTGAGTCCCAGTAATGTTCAGTTTTTTCCCCAGAGTGAAAAAGCATGGAATAAAAAATAATGGAATGAAAAAAAAAAACCACAAACACACACACAAACGAAGTTGACTGTCTGCACAGAAACACACATTCCATGTCAACTCACCAGGCAGTCTGCTCTGATTGCAATGAAGTCCTTTCGAAGCTTCAACATGCCTTTTGGAATGCATACATGTGTTCAAAGAGCGCTGTCAGTCCACGATTGGAATAGTTCAACTCCTTTGCACACAGTAGGCAGCGAGCAACTCCAGCCTTGTTCACTTTGCGAATGCAAGTTGAAACTCGCTGATCGTAACCCGCCACTTTCGTTGATTTTTCAGTCCAGTCCCATCTCCATTTGTTGGCAATCGATCCTTCATCAAACGACTCGCCACGATTTACGATGCGTGATACACACGACATTTTGACTCGTGAAAGATGCAGAAAATGACTGCGAATATTGCGTTCGCAGACTGATGCGCCCGCCTCGGCAATGGCTTCCTAAAGCTCGCGGAAATACCCTCACAACCGCGGGCGGAACTGCCTTATACTAAAACCTGGATTGGAAATACTGGATACGGAACGGTACTGGACTCGGGAGTGATCAAGTCCTTCGCGATTTTTTTTTTCTCAGCGGATTTTTTTTTCCTCGGACGATCTTTTTTTTCCTCGGAAGTCATTTTTAAAAATCTCGGAAATCCTCGGATCCGAGGAGAGTTCCCCAGCCTGTTTATTAGAAGAGGAGGAATTCTTTTCAATGGTTGAAGCAAGCAGATTAGCAACTGCTTTCTTCTCTGTTATTAAAGAATCCGAAAACTTGAGATGGTTCACAGTGGGACAGGTGTTCTTCCCTTTGATTTCCTTAATGATGTTCCACACTTTTTTCTTGGAAGTTTTTGATGTCAACCTGGAGCAGAAGCTTCTCCAGGACCGACGTTTACTGATTTAAAAGTGTGTCTTGATTTAGCACGGAGTTTCTGATGGGCTCGAGCGTTGGGACCCGAAGGTCGTTGGTATACCTGACGCTGAGCCCGTTTTCGAACTTTGGAAATTTGTTGGCATTCTGAATTGAACCAGGGTGTTTTTGGCATTTGAAGTTTATCGGAAGACACTGGAATACAGGCTTTAGCACATTGATCATAGTGTTAGTCAGTGATTCAGCTGGGTCCGGACTCTGAAAAAAATCAGTGTCCTGGAATTCCTAGAAATAGTGGCTGCAAATAGATCCCAGTTTGCTTTCTTATAATTTAGATGTTGAGAGACAGAGACGCGTTCAGTTATTACAGGTTGTAGAAGGACAGGGAAATGTCACTTCCATGCAGATCGTCATGGACAGACCACTCATAGTCCAGGACCAGCGAGGGGTCACAAACCGACAAATCTAAACACGAAAGTGAACCTGTGGAAGAGTGGAGGTAAGTTGCAGATCCGTCGTTCAGACAACACAAATCTAAATCCGAAAGGACATCCTCAATTAGCAGACCTCTGGATGACGTACTGACACTACCCCAAAGAGGATTGTGACCGTTAAAGTCACCCAACAGCAAAAAAGGTCGAGGAAGTTCTCTTATCAGACTGACAAGGTCCTGATGACAAACCGGGACTGAAGGAGGTAGATAAAGGGAACAGATCGTCACAGTCTTGTGGAGAGTGACTCTCGCAGCTACAGCTTGAAGGGAGGTAGACAGAGCGACAGGACTATACAGCAGAGTTTTGTGTAGGAGAAGGGCAACACCGCCCGACAGTCCCAACGTGGATGGTTGTGCAGGTTTTGAAAGAATATTAAAGCCAGAAAAAGTGAAGGTCTTCTGGCTTTGAATTTGAGTTTCCTGAAGAGCTACGACGGAAGGTTTTATAGACTGACACAGAAGCTGCAGCTCCTCGAAGTTGGAATTTAGACCACAGATATTCCAATGGAATACTGTACTATCCATGGTGCAGAGGGCGAAAAGGAGAGAGATCAGGTCATCTCCTCATCAACATCTGCGGCCAATGGAGTGAATTTATTTTTAGTTTCACTGGACTGTGTTGGTCTTCAGACCTGCTGGCAGACTTGCCAACAGGTGAAGAAGGTCTGGGTTTGGGAGACGGTGGAGGTTTCTTCCTCATCTCCACCATCTCCACACTGGTTGAATCCCTTGCCCGCACGGGCACCGGACAGAGGAGTTCGAGGTAGGGGTGCTGGTTTTTTAATCTGCCCAGCAGCAGATGTTGTAGACTGCTGGGCAGTCTGAGGGGTGGAGGATTTTTTACCTCCACCAGGGGCATTCATTTTGGGTTGGAAGGTGGTGGACCTGCTACCACCAGAACTGACAGATCTTACTTGCAACGTCTTCGAAAACATGAATTCATCAGTCTGGCAGCAGACTGACCGAGTAGGGACTGTGGGAACTTTCTTTACAGCCGAAGCATAGGAAGAAGCTGTCGGTGTCTGACTGCCCACAACCTGTTTCCGGGCTTCAAAAAAACGAGATCTTCTTTTCCGTTTTGATGCGTTGTATAGCAGATTCTTGAATCCAAAGAGGACAGTTTCGTGAAGAGGAGGGATGGTCGCCACCGCAGTTAGCACAATGTGCCGGATCATGACACGGCCCATCATGGGTTGCCTTGCAGCAAATACCACACACCTCCTGCCCAGAACAGCGGTCCCTGACATGGCCAAACCTCTGGCACCTGAAGCACCTCAACGGGGACGGTACATACAGCTGAACACGAACATTCAGGTAGCCTACTTGATGACCGGAGGCAGCACAGGGTTGCAGAATGTCAGAAAGAGGGTGTTGGTGGCCACTCTTTCTGCACCCTTCTTCACTGTCACCCTGCGCACCTCTGTCACACCTGGGAGCCAGCTCCGATTTGATTTCTGCCTCTGAGACACCAGATAAATCCCGGCAGCGAATCACGCCTTTCGATGAATTCAATTGTTTGTGGGGAGTCACCTTGATCTCCCTGTCCACTAGTTTTGTTGCCTTTAGCAGGTGTTCAGATTGTTTTTGTGATTTACATTGAATAAGAAACGAGCCATTCCTCAACCTCTTGATGGACCGAGGGTCACCTGCTTACCTTGAAAGCCCTTTTGTATGGCAAAAGGGCTCAGAGCTGAAGGGGTCTTTCCTGCTCCGTCCCCTCCATCACGAGCCAGGAAGCCAGAAACCTGACTTCTGTCTAACCTCTGTATCGGAATCACTGTCTGTTTGACAATCCCTGAAATAGGGGATGCTGCCTACCTCTTCCTTCTGGGGGGAATGTTTTTGGAAAAAGCCATATTGTGTTTATTATGCTTCATCTCTCCCTTACCCACCCACCTTGGAGTCCAACTAAGGGGCCAGGGCCAAGAAACCAATGTCTTGACCCCTTCCAGGCTTCGGGAGAGATATACGACAAACAGAAACTACCAACCCTATCCCCCCTGATCATGCTCAACTCCCGGGAACAGAGAGCTGAGCACTGCAGGGGTTTACTTGGCCAGCAGGGAAACTGCCTGTCTTGACCCAGCCCCAAAAAGGGGAGCCGATTAGTACACCCGGGCCAAAGTGTACTTCCTGTCTAGGAGAGGTCCGAGCCAAAGTGATGTGTTGAGAACGCTGGCCCTCTCAATCACCAGGATCTCATCCCCCTCCGACACAGGTCGCACCGCACGGCAAACGCAGCGGATCTTAAGGAGACCACAGAGAGAAAAGGAGTGTGGAAAAGAAGACTTGAAGGGGAGACGAAGATAGAAAAGGGCCAAATAAGGAAGGCAGAAAACAAGAAAGGAGAAAGGCGGGTTACTCTTAGTCAGGATCCTCACCCTTAGCCTATTTGACATGGGAAGCCCTACCAGGGGCATCAACTCCTTACCACGTTATGCTTAGGCCAGACAGCATCTTGGCTTTTCAGACCTAGAAGCAGTTTTTAAAAAAAAACAGCCTATCTTAAAGTATTGATGCCCCCGCCAGCAAAGCCTAAGGGATCACTAGACCGCGCAAGCCCTCCGACCACGACAAGGTCGCAACCCCCGGAGGGAAAAGAAGCAAAAAAGTGCCTTTATGCAAGAAGGCTCTTTTTAGATATTCTGACTCCTGAAAAGGAATTTGATCAGGTAGAAGTAGAAACATCTAAAATATACAAAAGAAAGATGACAAAATCTGCAACTAAAGCAGCAATAGAATTTCTTGATGATGTTGCTGTGGACATGCCAGGGAAGAGGTCCATTTCAAAAAGGACTCTTCAGCAGAAGAAGATACTCCCAAAAAAGATGAAGAGGCTGCAGGGGGACTTCAGCGGAAACACCCTGAGCACAAGACCAGCCTCAGGACTTTTTATCGTCACTTGCCATCCAATATTCTGTCATCAAGCAAGCTGACATACAGGCAATGTCTCTGCAAGACATGCGCCATTGTTGATTTAAAGTTGGATGTGGTGAACACCATCACTGAGCTGCCAGTTGATGGGAGAGATGTTGTTTCAGAAAGCACTCTTTGTCCAACACCAACCCTGGCATGCCTAGATCGGGAATGCAGTCTTTGTGGAAAAGACAAGTTCATTGACCAGCTTCATGACAATCTGAAGCGACCATTATCTGAAGCAGTTTCTTGGAAAAGCTGGGATATGGTCAAGACTGAAACAGGCAGAACAAGAGAGCTTGTAGAAAAAAAAACAAGACTGTGGAGGATCTTCTCCAAGATCTGATGAAAGATCTCCAGAAGTTCTCGAAACATCTGTTTGTGTTCAGATGGCAGTTCTTGCAGTTCAAAACCCTGAAAGCAAATCTTCCATCACTGTGTGCCATTCCCATCTGTGATTTTTCCGAGAACTTCCGCACAGAAACCAAGATGAAGTTCAGTCGGGCCATTGGGGATACAGGCAAGTGACTGTCCATCCAACAGTCCTCCACTACCAATGTCCCACATGCCCTGAGATGGTGATGGATTATCTTATCTATCTCTCAGATGACCTCACCCATGATGCCAATATGGTAAAAACCGTCGTTGATGACACAGACATCTGGAGGCCATGAACAGGAAACTCCAGAAACTGTTCGTATTTTCTGATGGCTGTGCAGCTCAGTATGGGAGCAAACTTCCATTCTTTCATCTTGCAAATGCAAGCAATCCCATCAGAATGGAGAGATACTTCTTTGGAGCTGGCGATGGCAAAAGCGCCTGCGATGCCTGTGGTGGAGTGATCAAGAGGGCAGTGGATGAGGACATTCGCACACGTGAATGTAACATTCAGAATGCAGCAGCAATGTATGCTCACTGCCAGACTCACTACACTCTGGCGCCATCCTCCGATGATCCAATCAGTTGTTGCCACACAAGAAGATCTTTCAGGCTGGTTGCTAAAAAGGACATCTACAGGTTCATTTCCTCTGCATCACTCACAACTTTACCTGGCACTCTTCAGCTTCATGCAGTGAGAAAATCTGATCGCTATGTCCTGGGAGTCGGTAAACTGGCCTGTTTCTGTCCTTCTTGTCTGCAGGACGACCAAGACAACTGCATCAACAAAGGCTTTGTGCAGTCTTGGCAGATCATTCGGCTCAGGGCTCCAAATGAATTGTGCACTTCCATCACTGTGGATATTCCAAGGGGAGATACAGAATCAAACCCAAAGATGGAAAATATACAAGAAATAGAGATTGGATAATTCTATATTGTTGACTGGCATGGGAAAGAGTATGTGGCAAAGGTAGAGTACACAAATATTGATACTGCCACTCATACTGACATGGCTGGACTAAGCTTCATGGCTGAAACCAACAACAGTGGGCAGTACTACTGGCCACAAAAAGAAGACACTTCTTATGAACATGTCTCATCAGTGAAGAAAAAAGTGTCCCTTGAACTAGACCTGTGCAACAGCACACAAAGAAAACAACTGTACTATATCAAATGAATAATATGATACAGTTGTTTTTTTCTTTGTGCTGTTGGAAAAGAGTGATGCTGAAGGAGGATGGATGGATGGAATCTAGTTTAATATCCCGTCACACAAATTGGTGATTGCAGACATTTTGAAATGACCCTTTTTTTTAAAACTGAGATGTCATCCTGAGAGACAGAGAGGGAGAGAGACAGAGACAGAGAGAGAGAGAGAGAGGAGAGAGAGAGAGAGAGAGAGAGACAGAGAAATTTAGTGTAATAAAAGAAATGGAGAGAATCCACAAAGTGAGTGGGAAGAGAATTAAATGGTATAAGGAGAAAGCAGAAAAGAAACAAAAATATGGTCTAACTGGATGATCTGTAGTGCTTAAAGATAAAACGAAAAAAAAAAAAAAAAATGGTTAATTATGCTGAATGATATTTTTGACTGCATATGTACATTACATGATACAGTTCCCGTGAAGCTGTGAGAGAACTAATAAATGCCGCTTCTAACTCACTTTCGCCCTCAACCAGTTTTCGGGCGAAAGTGACCTAGAAGCAGCATTTATTAGTTCTCTAACAAGTAAGACTTTAATAACCAAAAAATAACGACCCTACAAACAAACATACTGTGTAGGATTATCCGTTTTCAATACTAATTTACTAAACTTTTTAGATTTTAGTTTTGCTTTAATCCTGCGTTTTTCTTGTTTGTTTTCAATAACATCATTTTCGCGCATACAGTCATTTTCAATAACATCATTTTTGCGCAGACAGTCATCAAACTAAGACTTGGCTGAGACACTGTGCGAACAACCCTAATTAGAGGGTTCGGGGATTGTGGCAGGCAGTACCATGTACGGCGGTCCTGGGTGGCTCATGCGATACCTGTAATTAACTAACTGTAACCACCATAAGGCGGGGCTGGTGGCGCTCACCTGACCAGGTTAACCCGCAACATTGTGGTGCAATTAGCAAAGAACATTCCTGAATACGAAGACCGGTTTCGCCATTCTTTCCCGGACTGCCGCACAAGAAGGTTGTTTTTTGACTGTGCTCCGGAGTGACCACTGTGTTTTGGTTGTGTTTTATTTTAAAATGGCTAACAGGTTTGCGCTATTCAAGATCATAGGGTTTACTTCACTAGCATGTTAGAGTATTTGTCAAAAAAAGAACTAGGCGAAGCCTGTTCTCTACCAACAAAACCCAAAAGAAGCATTGCTTTTTTGGAAGGAACAGAAAAGGAAAAAAGTGAACCGACTGCTTTGGAAATGAACGACTATCTTAAAGGTTTGTTGGTTTAAGGAAATGAAAACGTTGAAAGAAATATTGCTGAACAAGATATAGCCGGTTTCAATACGTGTTTGACTATTGATGAGATGGTTCCTTATCTAATAAATGGCGCTGCATTGTTGAAAGTCGGCCAAAGCAAAACAATCCATCACGCGTTAATTGTTGGGCGCTGGCTTGAAAACAGCTCAAGTCATGTTTATAAAAAACAAAAACGCTTCAAACATGGCGTTCATTTCTTAAGACGCAGATGAACATGGCTGATTCGTATGCTAGAAAACTTATTCAACTTTCTGTGTGTTTTTATAACTATCCTAAATTTCACAAGCTAGGAATCAGTATAAATGAACTGTGTAGCAAACGTCAAACCATTATTAGACTTATGCAACTAAATAGCGATTTTCGGGGGTTCTGGCAAACTAGATAGGGCTAGGGCTAGGCAGACCTTAGTACATCTACCAGTATGGAGAGGAGTAGTGTGTAGCCAGCACTATCTCCATATAAATGCTCCAAATATACAATGACGGATGTACTAACTACTGGCGATTTAAAGCCGCCATAAAAGCTCGGCTACAGCAGTAACTGCTGTAACTCTGCCAAAGCCAGTTGCAAGCCTGGTTGAGAAAAGAGGAGCACAGCATCAAACTAGGTTAAACGACCCTATGTGATCACTTGGCCTGCAAAGCACAGCAGCAAACTAGGTCAAGTGATCACATAGGGTCGTTTGACCTGCAAAGCTCAGCGGCAAACTAGGCCAAACGACCCTATGTGATCACTTGGCCTAGTTGATTGAAGTGGGCGCAGGATAGCACCCTTACTTTACCCTACCCTTACCCCACGCATACACACACTCAAGTCACTTCTAAGTTCTTAACTCAAGTTACCCCAAGTCACCCCAAGTCCTTAATTAAGTCATCCCCAAGTTCTTAATTAAGTTTTTAATCAAGTTCTTAATTAAGTTCTTAATCATGTTACCTTTATGTTCTTTATTGAGTTCCTTTAAGTTTCTACTTAAGTCACCTCAAGTTCTTAATAAGTTCTTGATCAAGTCCCCTCAAGTTCTTACTCAAGTTAGCTCAAGTTCATAACTAAGTCATCCTCTAAGTACAACAAGTTATTATTCAAGTTAACTTATAATTATTTATTAAGTTCTTAAAATATTATTGCATCTGAAATGGGTCAAAATGATCTTTTGTTGTTGGCGGTTCTGGCATGCTTTTTTTGTTCATCTTCTATATATTTAGTGGATGAGATTGTTCGGACTGCTTTGGGTGTTGTCTTTGTTTATATATTTTATAACCGTAATAACCACCCCCAACAGCAGCAAGGGCGCTAAAAATGGCAATTGCTTTAAGAAAATATGAAGACTTTGGCGGTGTAGGCAGCCCTGTTGTTGTAGGCCTCGAATCAACTTGTTCTGACGTTTTTATATCTGGCATTGAAAACCAACTGGATTTTTTCATTCTGTGATTGTCATTAATTTTTTTTTTGTTCCATCTGTAATTTTTTCCCGCTTTCCCCGCCCAGGAGAGGATTTTTATCATTTTTCCCACCTGTTTCTGTTTTTGTTCTGTTTCTGCTGATTTTTCGGCTGTATTTTAAGGGGGAAAAAAAATTATATGATTAAAAAAAAGAAATTTAATCCATGATTTGGGCGAAAATTAATGTTCCAAATCTTTAATCAGAAAAAAAATGGCTTAAGATTTGTTAAAAACTGGATTTTGGTTAAATTTACTTTAAATTTGTTTTCAGAAATAATGGGAAACAAAATTGCCTTCAGACTTTACCCCTAAAATTCTATTGATGTTTTTCAAAAAATGTTAAAGGGTTTTAAATTGTGAACTTTTCAGCGAAAAGACTGGGGGGAAAGAAACAAATAAATCATTAACTTAAAACATAAAATTTTTATATAAAAATTAAATTCAATAAACCCCCCTTAAATTCCCTTCTTTAACAAACAATGTTTTAAACTAATCAGTTCCTTGAGTATCCCTGGGGCAAAACCTTTGCCAAAATTTAACAAGCCCATTAAAATATGTAATTTTTTTTTAAAACTTTAAAATAACTTCCCCCACTTTTTACGTTGGGGGACAAATGGAAAAAATCTTAGAACTATTTCTTAAATTTACTTGGGCACTTTTTCCCCTTTTGATCCCCCCCCCGCTTTTAAGGGAGCAAACAATTTGTGTGCTTTTTTAGACGGGTTCCCCCCTTTTTCATCCCTTTATAGGGGCCAAAAAAGGACCTTCTTTGAAACTAAAGGGGTGGGGGGGGGTAAAAAGGCGGGGAAAAGGAATCCCCTCTCAAAACTCAGAATGTGTTCCCCCAATTTTTTTTTTGTTTCGTGTTCGAATTTTCCCTATTTTATTTACCTTTTATTTTTTTGGGGTAATAATATTTTACATTATCCCCACTTTTCAAAAATTTCATAAAGGGAACTTTTAAATGATACATGACCCGAAAATGTTAAGTCGCTATATGCCGCGAAATTAGACCCCTGCATGGGGAAACCCCGTGACGTCAAATTGCTGGATTGCGGCTTTGGTCGTCTGCTACCTAAGCTTAACAAAAAGAAACCCATGATGGGCCTGGGTTTTTTAGGCCGCCTACCCGTTTGCGATGTGTCGGCTCTTCAACTCTTTGCAAGAAAAAGGGGTTTTGGGGTTTGGGGAAAGAGGATCGGTTCCGTTTTAAAGCCTCCTTTTTGAAGCATTTTTTATTTAAAAACATCACCCTTTTGGATGAAAAGATTTCAAAAATTTCACGGGAAGTGTGCCCCTTTGGGGCCGGGGGGGTGGGGTGGGAGGGGGGGATTTTGGGCTTTTTGTCCCCCTCCCCGAGTAGTCTGATGTTCCGTCTCTCATAGAAGTGCCCGCAGAACTCGACTTTCCGAAAAGTTTGAATGTTCTTGCCCACCGTTTTTCCGAATCACTGTTTCCTTGGGCTTTTTTCTACCGATTTCGTGAAAGTCAAAGCGACCCCTGTAGCAATGCGATTTGACAGTAAAAACTGGGGTGGTGGAACGTATGCCCTTTTTTGAGCGTAATGAACTTGAAAAAAGTATGTTCGCTGGTTTTCTGTTTTATATTTTTTTTTCTTTTGGACACAGCTTCTACAATGAATTGAATTTTCGTTGTCTGTTTATGCGCGCGAGTTGAAGTGAGGAGAAAACAATGTTGATGCATTTAGTGGCAGGAAGTGCAGCGCCTCGGAACTTTTAAAAAATTGGCCAGACTCTTGGACTCGGCCCCGGGTTTTCGTGTTCAGCGCATTTTCGTAAGCCGTTATCAAAATTTCGTCAATTTGGGTTTTTAAACGTACAATCGATGCTGTATTAAATTTGTGAATATAACGCAAAAAAACGTAAAGTGACAGGTCTGTATAGTTTAGGTACAAACTAAGAGCCCTTTGCCGACACTTTTTACCATTCTTGATCCCAGGTTGCGCTTCTACCTGTTAGATACTTTATAATATCTTGTGGCGACATCTGTTGAATCTGTTCTATGGCGTGAATTCATTTGCCGAGACTGGTCACGAGTTTGTCTCGAGGCCTTACGCGTTTGACCCACCTTAGGGTGGCGGAATTACTGATTTGTTTATTGTGTTGCTGTTGTCGTGTTCCGTCCCTTAGGGTGGCTAGTGGTGCAGTTGCACTTGGTGTGGTTCAGCTCAACTCGGTTTGCTTTCTCTCTCTCTCTCTCTAATTCCACCGCCGCGTGCTATTCATCCTGCCAAGTTAGGTTGTGGCCGGTACCTTTCTCTCGAACTTCTGTTATCGGCCTCTCGCCCTGTCTTTTTACCATGTCGCACGTGTCCTTCGTTCCTGTTAGTTTGAGTTCTGCTCTCTCTGTGACGCTAGCATGGCATTGTTTGGCCGCATTGCTGTGGGAGGTTAGCTCTTCATCGAGCGGAAGATGTTATGGGGCGCCTGTCCTGTCCTGGTTCTTTACCTTATCGTCGAGAGTACAGTCTGTACTTTCTATTCCTGCAGTCGGCTGTAGGAGAGGGACACATTTCTTCTGTTTCAGCATCTTCGCCTCTGTCCTCTCGGATGGACAGAGGGTTAGAGAGAGTCCTTTGACCCGCCTTCTCTTCGGGGTTCACCACGGGTAGCTGGTAAGCATCCAGTTTTCGTGGTTGTTTGTTTTGATGTGGTGTTGTTTGACGGCTTAGAGTTTCTCTTTTGCGCATTTTTCTTTGGTTTTCGAAATTGTAAGAGAAATATTGTTGTGAGACCTTTTTATTGGTTAATTCCATCTTTACCCTGGCCATTCTAAATTATTTCCAAAATTCTTTCTCTTGTTATGTATTTCTGGTGATGCGGTAGTCGGTGGGGATGGGAGAGAACCTGGTGATTCAGGGTTGGAACTTGTCTTGGTCTCGCTCGTACGCCCCTGTCACATTCGGCCGGACTTTTTTCCTTCGGCCCACCGTCTGTTTGTGTGTGCAAAGGGGGGGGGGAGAACGAGTGTTTTATGTTCACGAGCGTGCGTAGCTTGATTTGTGTTCGGTTGCGTGGTTGGAGATTTGTGTATTTTGAAATGTGTTTATAACAATGTGACTAATTATGCCATTGATTTACTATTTGCAAATGTTGGTGGCAGTTATTAAGCGACTGGTTCGCTGTGTTGACTTTATTTCCTAAGGAAGGAAAAAACGTTAAGCGTGAGTGAGAGAAGGGTGAAGATATTTCATATTTGTTTTATAACGGTTGTTTTAATGCAGGTCGTTTTGTACTGCATGAGTGAGAAGACTTGATTCATGGGTGTACGGTGTGCTGCGTTTAATACACTTCCCCTCGCCATTCATGCGAGTGGATGATATGACTTGACAGCAATGGTCAGACGGTACTGACGGGCAGGGTTCCAGTACCTTCGCCTCCTCCTTCTTCTTACTTTTTCCTCCTCTCCGACTCTCCTCCAGCTACGTCCTCCCCCCCTCCCGGGGGCTTCACCTGGAGACGAACTGGATGGTGCCAGTGTGGTCGAAGGCCACGTTCGGGCTGAGACACGGACGAGATGGTGCACGGCTGGTCGAGGCCACGCTTGGTCGGGACCCGTGGACTGTAGGGGAGCCCGCGTCTCGACTGCCGGCCTGGACCCCGTCCAGGACTCCAGTGTAACAGCTACGGGTCCCCCCCCCCCCCCCCCCCCGGGACACGCTCTTCAATGCCCGCTTGGGAAGTCAGGGTGTCGGCTTTGGGGCGACTCCCTGCGGAGAACCAACCCGGATCGGAGCCACTAGTGCGACTGGGTGCTCCCTTGCGGACTTGACAGGGGCGGGATTGTGGACGCACTCCGTGGTGTGATGAGATAAGGGTCAATACTGGAAATATTTCATTTATAATTGTGTACATGTCATATGTGTGGATTGCTGTAATTTGTGATTGTGTACGTCGTTGGTGAAATATTTATTATAAATCGTGCTTGTTGTGGGTGTGGGAGTGCTTGATTGCGATTGTGAATGTTGTGTTCGTTGGAGTGCTTGATCGTGTTGTGCATGGTGTGTGCGTTGGGTGCTTGATCGTGATTGTTGCATGTTTCGTGTTCGTTGGAGTGCGTTATTGTGAGACGAGCTTGGTGAGTGTGTTGGGATGTTTATTTTGTGGTGTGAATATAAGGGGGTGGGGTTGTATCGTAATCTTTCTTGTGTGGGGCTCTCTTGCGGAGCGTCGTTGAGGTCTAGTAACTCCATTCACTCCCACCTAGGACGATCTGTCAGGGGCAGACCTCCAGGGGTCGGTTCGTGTACATTTGTGGGGCTCGTCCGGGATGTGAGGGGCTTGGCTGTCTCTCTCTCGTTACGCTGTGTACCTGTTTTAGTTTTGTCATGTTTTGAATATGTTTAGTATTTGTCGTTGTTTGTTCGTGGGTGGTGTGGCTGGGTTGTGATCTCGAAGTGAAGGGAGTCTGTTTGGTGGCCTGAGGGTTCATCGGTGTGATCGGGTGTCGAGGTGAGCGAGGGGAGTCGACCGCGTTCCAGACCTCTTCCGCAGGGTACCTCACGCAGGTCAGGTACGGCGTAAGTTTGCCCTTCGGTTGCCGCTCAGTCTTCCCATTCCTCGTTTTTATTTAGCCCAGTATTGTTTTTTCTTTTCTCTACCGGGGGTTGTTGAGTACAGGGGGTTGTATCGGACGATAGTGTTTTTTTTCCCCTCTCCGGATTCAGTTGCTAGTTGTTTTTTTTTGTTTTTTTTTTTGCGGCCAGCCCCACCGCAACTGTTGCTCGTGCTAATAGAAGCGCGGTGGTGCTGTTCTGGGGGCAGCCGGACATAGTTTTTGTTTTGTTTTTTTTCCGGGGAGCCCCACCGCACTGTGGCTCGTGCTGATAGAGCGCGAGCGAGGTGTTTTGCAGAGTGGAGCAGCGGAACTTGCCGCACACACGCACACACACACATACACACATATCACACGCCCCTAAAATTTTTGTTTTTTTCTAGTGGAATTGTTCTTTCATGTATTTGAAATAACTGTAGGGATATTGGTGTATGGCGACGTCCGGCGCTGGTCGGGGTGTGGCGACGCGTGCGTGAAGAAGATAGGGTATCAAAATGTTACTGTAGTCCTACTATTCGTACCAGTACTTCAGAATACGGTATCTTCTACTTATTTCTAGTGCTGTAGCTGGTAGTCAGCGAGTACTGTCACTTCTTCTTTTGCTGGGGGATCTTCCTGTCGAGGACCCCGACTGACTGGAACTTCCGCTCGGAAGCGTCAGAGCTAGCGAAGCAATGTGGGCTTTCTGTTGAGTCGCAGAGACCCGAAACTTCTCCTCTCCAGGCTTCCCTCGTAAGGGCATGCCCCAGAAAGACTATCTTATGGGAAAGTCGAGACCAAGGGACGGGTTCAGGAGGGCTATCTCCCGTGTCGGGAGTGGTGAACCCCCGCTCAGGATAGAATATCACCTCTGTCCTTATGTTCTGGAGCGGCTGCGTGTGAGAGGTTGTAGGCAGGAAGCTCTACATAGGAAGAGGTAAGGCTCCGTAGGGAAGAGCTAGACAGAATGATGGCCCTGCGCAGAGAGGGAGAATGACAGACAGGAGATTATGACAAGGAAGAGGCTATTCTCGTAGGGAGGAGGCTGCTTGACAGGAAGGCTCAGCGTTGAGAGGAGGTGCCTCAGCGTAGGGAAGAGGCTGCCTGATCAGGCTTGCTGAGAGTTGGAAGAGGCTGCCTCCGTAAGGAAGAAACTAGACAGGATGGAGGCTCGAAGTAGGAAGAGATGGAACAGTTTTCTTTCGCGGCCTCCCGCTTCTGTAATCCAGGGGGTTTATCACCAGGCAGGTGATAGGTTAGAGGCCAATTTAAAGCTTCCAGTGTTCAGGATAGTGAGGACATTGATATGTCTTAGAGCATTTTGACAAGTTGCGTACATACCCAATTGTTGAGGAACAAAGGCTATGCACCTTTTTTCTGGATTAATCTGGTGCTGCAAGGGAGTGTGTTCTCACTCTAAATGAAGGGGCGCGTCTTATGCAGACCATGCAGTTTGGCTCTGCGTAAGCGTTTCCACTTACCCAGAGACCTACAGGAGGAAGTTTAGGTCCATGAAGAGGGGAATGACGAGACCTTCGTGCAGTAGTTTGGTGATAGGCTGCGCAAAAAAAACCCGAGTAGGGTACTGGCGCGTCAGTTAGCTAAGTTGGAGCTGGGAGGATTGATCCTCATTCGAAACAGCTCACCAAACACTGTGTCCCAGAGTTGAGGCATCGGGATTAGGGCGAGACAGCACCTCAGGATTTCGCGGCTGCGATTCACACCGCTGAGGTGTTTGTGAAGCTCGCGGGGCTTATGGGATCGCCCAGATAGGAGAGGTAAGCCTCACAGGATTTAGTAGCAATAAGGCGCCGACACTGCTAGTGGGTGAATTAGGCTGGCATTCATCGAGGACCCTCAGCACCTCGATTTTTGTTGTCTTTGTGGTTCGTCCTGGCCACATCAGGAAAAAGTTGCCCTAGAGCAGCGGTAGTCAGGGGGCTAGTACTCTCCAGCATCCTCGCGCCCTCGGCGAACGTGGGTTCGTCCTGCTTCTAGTGGTTCAGAGTGCACCGTGTTTCTATCTGTTGTTTGTTCCTCCCTTGGTCTCGAACCATCAGGGATTCAGGAGCATCATCGCTCTTTGTTGATACAGGATTTGGTTTCCTGAGGCCCGGCGGGGCGCTAGTTATGATGTTGTGCGGGTTGGAGGCTGGTTTTATTTCCACCGTCCTTCTGTACTTATTCATATCTCCACCCGTACTTTGTGGTGTGATAAGTATGGGACGTCCGCCGGTTGCCGAGCGGGACCTCTGTATTCCCCTTATCATAGGGAATTTACTGTCACCTTTGTCGGACGACGCAGTCTGCCCGTGTTCTAAGATCTGACCGTACAGGCGTGTGTGGGAGTAGTCCACCTCACGCGCCCAAAGCTAGAAGAAGGAACTGGAATTGGCGTCCGTTCTTCAGCAATCTATGACGAGGTTCTGGCAAGGGCGATCCTGCTAGTTTATCGTTCTTCTGGCCAGGGACTTGGATGTCCAACGCTCTTCGACAACTTTGGATCGTCCCGCTCTGTCGGCCGACCGCCAAGGTGAGCTTCAAGCTCCAAGGGGATCCTTTAGGGTTTCACTCAGGCAGATCGTGTGGCCAAGCGCTTGTGGTTCCCCAAAGCAGAGGGGGTTGTCCTAGGCAGGCCCACGATTCCCCATTGCAGGTCCATATGGGCTCCAAGCGGGACTCTCGAGCGAGTTAGGAGGTATTTCTTCTGGCCAGGGATGAATCAAGGTTAGACCGTACTGCCGCAGTTTGCGATTACCTAAGCTACGGGACACGCCTAAGAGGGCGCTTGAGGCGTGTTCCTGGGATCAGTGCCACTGGTTGGGGGAGGCATTCTGCAAGGTTTGGGTTTCGGGGAAAACCTTGGTGAACCCATTAATCCCCCCATCCGATCGCGGTCGCCGCTACACTTCGGTAGTGTAGAACTCTGCGGTCGATACCCAGAGCTTGTCCGCTTAGGTCTATCGATGCCCCTTACTGTTACTGTATCTCTCAGGCAGATTTGGACGCGCACTGGTTGGTGCCCAAGAAGTACGGCAGGAGTTTGTGCTGGAGAGCGAGCTTCACTCATCTCCCAGTACCGGGACCGGATCCGGCCAGTCAGTCATCGACTATGAGTAGCAGTGGCGCTGAGAGTCATGCGGTCACTTTCGTCATATCATGGGTTCCTGTAATTCGATGCCGACTATCTTAGCGAGCTCGTAGATTAGCACTTTGGGAAATCAGTCAGAGGGACACTTCCTCAACCAGGGTTTATATCGCCCTTGGTTCTGTATCAGGTGCAGTGACAGTTTTTCACTTCAGTGATGTTATACGATAGTGAATCACCAATGGTTCGGGATTGTTACTGCATGGTTGGAAGGTTTGAACTTAGTTGTTTGTTAAATGTAGTATTAGGTATTTCCCTGTGTGTTTTCTATCGTGGAATGTTTGTATTGGATTCATTCGTAACCTCTGTCGATCACTGAGTGTTGGTTCGGTCCATTGTTGTGAGGTTGACAGGCGACAGGTTCAAAGGTGAGCACTGTTCTCAGAGAAAAGATGCTTTTATAGAAGGGGGTTTGTCACGTGTTTGTCACGAGGCCTACGACGTTTGACCCACTAGGGTGGCGGAATACTTTTTGTTTATTGTCGTTTGCTGTTGTCGTGTACCGTTCCATTAGGGTGGCTTGGTGCGTGCAGTTGCACCTTGGTGTGGTTCAGCTCAACTTCGGTTTTGCTGTCTCTCTCTCTCTCTCTAATTCACGCCCGTGGCTAATTATCCTGAAGTTCTACGGGTGGCCGTACCTTCTCTCGACTTTCTGTCTATCGGCCTCTCGCCTGTCTTTTTTACCCTGTCGCACGTGCTTCGTTCTTTTAGTTTGAAGTATGCTCACATCTGTGACGCTGCATGGATGTTGGCCGCCATTGCTCTGTGGGAGGTTGCTCTTCACTCGGCGGAAAGATGTCTCTGGGGCGCCTGCTCCAGTCTGGTTCTTCTACCCTTATCGTCACGAGATTTACAGCAGTCTTTCATTCTGCAGTCGGCCTGTAGGAAGAGGGACATCATTTCTTTGTTTCTCGATCTTCGCCTCTGTTCCTTCTCGATGGGACAGAGGTGTAGGAGAGTCCCTTTGACCCAGCCTCTTCGGGGTCACCCTCGGGTAGCTGGTAAGCATCAGTCTCGTGTCTGTTTGTTTTGATTTGTTGTTGTTTAGCCGCTTAGTCTTCGCTTTGCGCCAATTTTCTTTGTTTTCGAATTGTAAGAGAATATTGTGTGAGACCTTTTCTCTGGTTAATTTCCATATTTAACCTGGCATTCTATAATTCATTTCCAAAATTCTTTCTCTGTTTATGGATCTTGGTGATGCGGGTAGTCGGTGGGAAGGGAGAGAACTGGTTGATTCAGGGTTGGACAGGCTTGGTCTCGTCGTCGCCCCTTGTACATTCGCCTGGACTTTTATCCTTCGGCCACCCAGTCTGTTTGTGTGTGCAAGCAGAGAACGAAGTTTTCTGTTCACGAGCGTTGCGTGATGATTTGTCGTATCGGATGCGTGTGTTTGGAGATTTTGTGTTATTTTGATATGTGTTTATAAATGTGACAATTATGCCATTGAATACTATGGCACAATGTGGTGGCTGTATTAAGCGATGGTCGCTGTGTTGATTTTTTCCTAGGAAGGAAAAACGTTAGCATGTGGTGAGAGAAGGGTGGAAGTTAATTCATATTGTTTATATCTGTTGATTTAATGGCAGGCTTTTTACCTGCCATCGTTGGAGAGATCTGATTCAATGGGTGTACTGTGTGCGTTTAATTACATCCCCTCGCCTTCATGGGTGGCTGATAAGCTTGACCTGCAATGGTTCAGACGGTTACTGTCGGCGGGGGGCCCCCCCCCACCCCCGGACAGGGGTTTCCAGTACCCTTCTTCCTATTCCTCCTTCCTTCTTCTTTTATCCTCTCCGACTCTCCTCCCAGCTACGTCCTCCCCCCTCCAGAGAGGGGGCTTCACATGGAGCACGTACTGGATGGTGCACGTGCTGGTCTGAGGCCTCGTTCTGGCTGAGACCACGGACGAGATGGTGCCACGCGATGGTCGAGGCACGCCTTGGTCGGGGACCGTGACTGCTAGGGGAGGTCCGCCGTCTCGTATGGCGGCTGGACCCCGTCCAGGGACTCCTGGAACAGCTACGTCCCCCCCCCCCCCCCCCACGGGCCATACGCTCTTCACTGCCACGCACTTGGGAGTCGAGGGGTGTCGGATTTGGGCGACTCCCAGCGAGAAACCAACGGCTCGTGAGCAGCACCATAGTGCGACAGGGTGCTACTGCGGACCTTGTCAGAGGGCAGGGATGTGGACGCCACTTTTTTTTCCGGTGGGGGTGTGAGGAAAGGGTAATTACTGGAAATATTTCTTTTATAATTGTGTACATGTCATATGTGTGGAATGCTGTAATTGTGATTGTGCTACGTCGTATGGTGAAATATTTTTTTATAATCGTGCCCTTGTTGTTGGGTTGTGGAGTGCTTGATTGCGCATTGTGCATGTTGTGGGCATTGGAGTGCTTGATCGTGATTGTGCATGTTGTGTGCGTTGGAGTGCTTGTGATCGTGTTGTGCATGTTTGTGTGCGTTGGATGTGCTTATTGTGATCGTGCATGGTGCGTGTGTGGGAATGTTTATTATGGCTGGTGTGAATAAATGGGGTGTTGTATCGTAATCTTTATTGTGTGGTCTCTTGCGGAGAGTTGTGAGGTCAGTCACTCTTCACTCCACCAAGACCGATCCTGTCGGCAGATCCTCAGGGGTCGGTCGTGACAAAACTGTTTTGTTCTTGCATGTGCCAAAGAAAGACAACCACTCCTGTTGGGGACTTAAATTGCTTGCGCATCAAACTTGGTCATTTGTATCATAAGTTCAGAATGTTAGTAGATAACGTGCTCATGTTTTTTATCAATTATAATTATTCTATTTTTTAAAATTGGAGCACCGAAAAAACTGATACCATTCTTGTATTACCATTCTGCTGTTATTGGTGGCCTAAGTGTAGGATAACATTGCTTGGGAAAAGCTTGTTAAAATAACCCGGCAGAATCTGGCAAACTTGACTTTGAAGACCTCAGCAAAGCTAATTGCTGTTTAAGCAGCTTCATTCGCTTACGAAAGATTTTCAAGTTAGCAAGGAATATTCCTGACAGTATCAATATGTAAATTAAAAAAAAAATTGTTTATAAAAATGCTTCATTCGTAATGATGTATAGAGTGGCGCAGTGTGAATGCGCTTGCTTTTAGCGGAAGTAATTACGCATTAGTAAACTGCGGATGGACGGCGAGAGAAAAAGACATAACAAAGCTATTGGAGCAAACTAGCAGTGCACAAGATAACTATGAGTAAAGCAGAGAATTGTGCAGTTTGGATTTTTTAATAACAAACTGAAAAAACAGGGAATGCAGCTTACACATTTAAAAAAATGTTGCCCGGCAATAAAGAATATTATCTTGTAACAGGCAAACCAATCTAAGACATTGCCCCCCCACCAAAAATTCATCGCGACTTTTATCAACCATCAGAAAACAAAAGAGCAAGAAAAATCGGGTTTTAATTGTCTTTGGCATGACCGTCGTGTATTTTGTTGCGCATAATATTGGCTGAATAAAAATGAACAAAATCTATTATTCGCCAAAAGGATATTGGAAGGGAATCACGGCAATAAAAAAGCTAAGCCAAGCAGCGGGATCAGTGAACAAACAGCAAAGGAATGGTTATCTAAACAAGCGATTTGGCAAATTTATTTACCTGCACCTAGACGAATACAGAGACCACACTTTGTGAATACAATACCGAACGACACCCATCAAATGGATCTTCTATATTTACCCCATGATACGATTAGACGAAAAAGATTTAAGTACGCACTCACAGTCATTGACATAAACATCAAGATATAAAGATGCGGAACCGTTAACACAAAAGAGTGCTTCTGCTGTTGCTGTCGCTATACAACTGATATACCAACGAGGCCCCCTAACTTATCCTCGCTTGATTCAAGTCGATGATGGAAAAGAATTTAAAGGGCGAGTGAATCAATTATTGTTAAAACATAGAGTTACCATTAGAAGAGGCATTCCAGGAGTTCACAGATCACAGGCTTTAGTTGAAAACTTTAACAAACAGTTATCTGAAAGACTTTTTTCCTACCAGTATCACAGAGAGCTGATTGACAATTCTCGCAACACAGAATGGGTTAGAAGACTGCCCTCGTTTGCGCGCAATGAATAATGAAGAATTTAAAGGGTTAAAACCAGTACAAGCAATCAAAAAACAAACAATAAATGTTGCTGAAGGAGACTCCAGTACAACAGCAAACTATTACCATTTGGTTTAAAAGTAAGGTACCTTTATTTACCGGGGAAGCGGAAGGGGACACTCGCATCAGGGCAACCGATCCAGTTTGGAGTGTTGATCCGTATGAAATAAAAAAATTGTAAATGAATCCGCCCGTGTATTATTTACGAGAAACTGACACAACAAAACAACCGCTCTCAAAGATCTTTTGTAAAGGAAGAACTGCAGATAATCCCGCCAGACACAGTTCCAGTTGCTTAATTAATTTTTAATTTACATAAAATGGAAGCGCAGAACGAAACAAGAATGATAAAGGAAGAGACCTTGGAATTGATACGGGAATCATATGATACGAGTTCTACTATTAAGGAATTATTTACGAGGGTTCATCGGTACATGGCAATGCATCCAGATCACCTACAACCCAAATTCTCAAATTTTGATCATCAGATATGGGGAAAAGAATATCTTGAAATAATAAAAAAAATTCGAGCGCATCAAGCAAACATGAAAAAGATTTAGCTGAATTGGATGATGATATGAATGAGCTTATAACAAAACTTGAGGAAAAATATGAAGAAGGTATGTATTTATGACTTTCTCCAGTGCCCAATTGCATATGAAAACTCTGGATTAACAAATACTCGTTTTGTGTTTGTTCTATCTAATGACTTCTTTGTTACAACAGTTGTGTTGATTTCATGTAGATTAGATCGTAGTTTTACGTTGTCATGATGAAAAGTATGTTTATTGAACAATGCTTCTTTGTAGTTGTCATGCGATATGTTTGACTGCACAACACTGCGAGATATTCCCTTTGCTTTCTTAATGGTTTTCTCCTGGCTCGAAAGACTGTACATTTTCGATCTTAAACCAATAAACTCCTTAATCACCCCTCCAGATAATTCATCCTTCATCTTTCCTAAAACCTTCTTGTTAACGGTTGAATGCAAAGGCGAATCTTTAGGATAATCGGATGTGTCGTACCATCCCGCATGCCCTTTAGCTACTTCTAATTCCATGTCTTTATAGATGTCTTCAGTAGGGATATCTATAACAAAACTATCTGTATCTGTGTAAAGTACTCTGGACTCTGGATACAAGGGCTTAAAGTAGTCATAAAGAAATTCTTACATCAAAAGCTTTGATAATTCTAAAACAGTAAACCCGATAAATACAGGTTTGTCTAATTTGACTTTCTTTTTTTTTCATCATTATGCCAAAAAGCTGATCATGAAATCTTCTAAAGTCCTGATAATTAGGTTTTGAAGTCAGCTTAATTGCTTCGTTCTCTTTGGTGGCCAATCTAACATCTTTGCGCTTGTGCGGATTTTCCATAGTCTTTCCGAAACAGCTGTTTGTTCATAGCTTGAAAAAGTCTTTTTCTGAAGCATCTGTGGATTTAGTTCTAAGATCAGTGTTCTTCATGATGTATGGTTTCATGAACTGTTCTTGACAAAAGCAATTATAACGATGAACAGCTGCCAACTTTAAACCATGTCTTAAATAAAAATTGTAGAAGTCTGTAATGCAGACATAATTTTTTTTGTCTCGAAGATTAGGCACAAGTTTAGGCGGCTCTCTTGGATTCATCTTTAGACTTTCTGCTGCTAATGGGTAGTCATTATGCAGGTCATGGAGTTCTGAGGATATTCTAAGTCAACTTCTAGAATGGAAACCGCGCTGTTGATCTGGCGTCAAACTGTTCAACCACTTTAATGCTCTTGAATATTTTTCGGATTGTCTTCTGTGTACATTTTAAAGTTGCGTAATGGAAGTGATTGCGCCATAGCCCATCCATACAGATTGTTTGCATCTAAATACATAAGATAGTTAGACCTTTTACTTGGATCATAATCATCTAGGTATTTGTTGTTTGCTTTACAGTAATGATGCGACGCCATACTAATCCTCCGCGCAATCCGTTTTCAATCATCTGAAGCATTGGTAAATCTGACAATAAATCAATCTGTACTCCAGTAAACTTTAAGAAAGCGTCCCAACTCATCCCGGGCGCAGAAATGTAATGCGCGGGATCCAGGCTATAATGTTTCATGCAGGTCTTCCTATAATTTTCAAAGACGTCCGCCAACAAACATACATCGGCCATCAAGTATGAATCATGATAGTCTCCCATCGTTTTACAATCTAACTTCTGCCACGCATCTTGAGCATGCCGGTAATCAGAATCACTGATGCCCTTTCCTCTAAGACTAGAAAAGAACGCGTCTTTAGGCGAAGTGTATCTTCGTCAAACCTTTCCCAACTGTTCATGTACTCATAAGGGTAAACGCCCTTTCTAACAAGAGTTGGGTCAAAATATTCTTCCGTTATTGGGCAGGACTTTAAGGACATAGCTAGTGACTCTAATGATCCCATCATGTGCTGCATAGAGTCGTAGAAAGACATGTTATTTAAAGTGAAACACATATACTTTTCTGATGACTGTGCAATGCATGTTATCCTGAAGGCGCCGTCTACTGCTTTCATTAATAATATGAGAGTCGTAACCTCGCAAGTTATGAAAGAAGATGGGCAGCTTCCATGTCTTAGGATCAAACTTTAGTTGAAGATTGCATTTACTGTGTGCTGCTCCTCTGAACTTTCCACTAATGTGATCATGGTCTCTTACTGTCGGATTTGCTGCGTCTGATGAGAGGCCTAAACCGCAAATCCAACAATGTGTGGCTGAGTCATACTGTTTTTGTCTTCAGTGTCATCTTGATTTCAGATAAGTTTAGATATTAGAACAGTCATTACGCAATTGCTGCATGCGTTTTAAGAAGTATTTTGCAGCATTGGTCCTCTATACAATTCTGGTTTTGAATGGGCACCATCCGACCTGACAACAATGAAGGCAAATGAACAAATCTGATGATTACTCACAAAGGGTGTTTTAGGAAGTTTCTGTGGGGTTGGCCCCTCATAAGGAACAATAAGCGACTCGAAGTCTGCGTAAACAACATATGGACTCGTTTGCAGCCGTTTCCAGTTCTTAAAACTAACTTTAGATTCCTGGCGGGGGGGTAATTAGTTCCGTATTACACTCAACAGGGCTACTACAATGTTTCTTATGTTCAAGCGCGGCTGGAATGGATGGCATTCTTATTAAACATTTTCTGCAGAATTCTTGTTTATGGTAATGCTTTGAAGTATGCCGCAATAATCTACTCATTGTTCGTATCAATGTGTAATGCGGTAGCCCCGCTGGTGAAAGCATCAGTAGTAAGTCAACATGATTTTTGTCTGGTTCGCCTATTGTTGGACTGTTCTTGGACACTTTAATAGGCTGTAGATTTGTTTCCTCATCCCACGTGTAGACATTAACAGTTATTGGTTTGTTTTGTTCTTCAAACTGATCAATGGAATCCACGCTAACAGGAAAGGATATTCCACTAAAGTTAAGATCATTGATGTAAGGGTGATAGTTAGACACTCTCTCTGCGTTTTTGCGGGCGTAATGCAGCCTTGCGAGAACACACCACATAAAACATTTGTCGTCTGTATTTTTTATGTTTAAAACTGCTCTTTTCGCTACCAATGCTGGAGGTAGTAGAATGTAAGCCTTACCAACAATCGGCGCATACTTAGCCTGTTTTAATCTGATCTCTAGGACTTCGCCCTCTGACCAACCAGAGCCTCTCATTTTGGCTTCTTCAGCGGCCGCATCAAACTGTGTAAGCAGTTGGTCTGCCCAACCGGGTGTTAAGTCATTATGAGAAAGAATAGTCTGTTGTTTAGTTGAGACCCAGACTTCTAGATTTTCTTCATTTATTGTTATATAGTCGATTAAAACTTTTAACATTACTTTAACTGACGGGTCTATTGTTAGTTTACCTGGAACTTGAGAAATAGCATGAGCAACACTTGCCTGTACGTTTGTTGGATCAATGACTTCTAGATCAATATCGTTTAAAGCTTTTGACAAACGCTCTCCCTCGAGCATTCCTTTAAACAATTCGTCTGGACCTTCATATATCTTATCCATGCTGAGTTTCTTTTCTAACTCAAAATATTTATTTAAATTGAAAAAAAAACGACATCGTCTCCCAAAGTCGTCTTAATCAGAATCAACATCAAAGGTTTTTTTGTGTTTGGACTCATAAACTAAAGTATAAACGCCCTTTGATGTTGTTAATGTGAGCTGTTTAGAACAGAGTTTAATGTCTCGTTTACTTTTTTTAAACATTCCTTTTTTATCTGCTCGGTGTCTGGCTGTTGAGAAAAACTTGCCCTTGCCTTTTTTTGAAGATCAAACTTTTGTCTTTTATAGTCATCAAAATCAGCTTGTAAACGACTAAATTCTTCATCCGTGATGTTTGAGTCAACTAGCGCTTTATTTATTGTCAGTTTGAAGGAACTAAGTTTAGCTGTTATTAGTTGAACCATAGCTGTGTGCTTTTGGAGTTTAGTTTTTAATTTTTTGCTAGCAGCACTTACAGAAATGAACAACCCAAGGCTAAAGACAAACACTAGAGGAAAGCGGGGTGCCCCTATGCCTGTTGCAAAGAGGCCTACACTTTTTTCCGGGGAAGAGCACTTATAGTGATCCCCAGTTTTAAACAATGAAACGCTTAAAAGCGGAGAATCCCTTCGTTTTTTTTTGCTGTATTTTAAAAAGGTTTGCTTAGTTTTTGTGCATTTGTGTAATGTTTGTTAATCTAAGGTTTTTTATCGGGGGGTTCATTTCCCCTTTTTGGGCTTGGGCTGTAGCACTTTGGATAAACTGAACAGACATGCTTTTAAAAAAAAAAAAAAATTTTTAGTTTTCTAATTGTTTAATCTTTTCTTTTTTAATATTCGCTGCGTATCATTATTAAAAACAAAGGGGCCTTTAACGGGTTTTATCCCCATTTTTCTTTTTCATTTGAATGTTTTTTTCGTCTTTAACCGTTCTCCCACTCCATGCAAAGATTATCCTCGTCGACTTAGGTAAATCCATAAGCCGTATTTCTTTTAAAATAATCTCAGTCTAATGTAAAGGTGTAGATTTTTAGACACAAGGTCGCCTTTGGATTTCAGCCCCGCCCCCAAACAATTTTCCCTTTTTTCGTCAAAAGCTAAAAAGGTCTAAGCCCGCTAGCGTAGATTTGGGGTTGGGACTCCCTCAATCGACTTGTACTTTCGTTATTTTAGGATTAAAAAACTTTTCATTTCCTTTTTTGAACGGTTTTCACTTCAAAAAGAAATAAAACCTTTAAACCCGATCTTGCTGCACATAAAAAAAAATTCCATTAGTGTTCCCCGCTTCTGGGATATGTTGTATGATAAATCACTCTTTTAATAATTGCTTTTTTTTGTCAATATGTTGCTTAATCAGCCTTGCAAATAGGGTTTTAACGGTCAAACCTAACGAGATGTCAGAAATGCTATACTTTGTTCGGTGTCTTAATTTAATAACAAAGTTTGTATTTTTAAAAGTTAGTTCAATGACAATCGTCTTTTAATGCTCCTTGAAAGTACGGCGCATGCGCACTAAAAAACAAAATTAAAAGGGATGGAAAAGCGATTTCCCAAAGCAAAATTTTCAGCCACATACTTTTTTTCCGGGTTTATTGCATCTGCGGGGCCTTTCTTTTTTTTAGTGCTTTTTCATTATCTATTCCTTAAACGCAAAAATCAGCCCTTTTTTTTCGGTTAGCCATAGATCAAAAGGTTAAAAAAATGTCGCATTGTGTAAAAAAAATTTTTGCCCCCCCAAATTTTATAAAATTTTCTTAACGATTTCCCTCCAGATTTGCACAACTGTCCCGTCGGTTTTTGTTTTGAGTTCTATTTTTTAAAATAAGTCGCGAGAGCCCGGACAATCACTTCACGGCTCCTAGGTCGGAAAATTTTACAGTCAATTGTCCGCAAAAATATAGTTTGGGTTATTTGGAACAATAGTATTCCGTTTATTTCCCTTCACGCCAAAGGGCTCTTGCAGTCTTCTATGCGGGTCAAGAATTGAACCATATACTTGTGACATTTTTTATAAAACAAATAAAAAGTTAATTATTTAAAAACATGCAGGCATTGAAGGTGAAGAAGATTATGATTTTGAACCTGGAGACGACATGAGTGAAATGACTCCTTTGACACAGCATCGCTCAATGGCCTCAATGCGGCGTGAATTAACAGAACATCGCTCAGAGCTCTCAATGCGGCGTGAATTAACAGGAAAGCCATGTTAGATCATTGTACCAAAATTTAGGCATTGAACTCCGTAGTTTTAGCCCTAATGATTTTGACCGAGATGATGATGCCCATTTGTATGTAAAAAAACGATCCAGGAAAACCTGTTAAGCTTACGCATGAACGGACCCCTCAAAGTTTAAAGCCCTGAGTACACTTAGACAAAGACTCCCTGTGAGCGTACAAAATCGCCTTGGCATTGCTAAACCAAAATTAGATAAGGATGAAGCTGCTAAACTTCAAAACATACAACAAGAACTCCCAACAGATAGCCAAATGCAAAACATAGAACTTCAAGATTTAAGTCAAACAGCGGGTGAAATAAATCAAGCAATAGAAACCAGTTTTTCCGAAGAAACAGCATTAAAAACAATTAATGATCCCCATTGCCTATGCGAGAATTATTAGCCCTTGATCGTACTTTAAGAACCATCAAAGGCGAATTAACAAACAATTAGCAAAACTAGGTGAACTAGATGAGCATATAAAAAGAGAAAAAGAAAAACTCGTTGAGGCTGATGACGCCAACTTAGGGCATGATATTAAAGAAAGAATAACCCAAAGACTAAAAGATCTTGAGCAAGAAAGATTAGCTAGACTAGAAGTGTTGAATACTAACCGAGAACAATTACAAACTCAAGTGAGCGAAATAAGAGAAACTACCCAAAGAATTTTATATGAAAACACAACGCTAGCAGAAAGAATAAAAACGCTGTTTAGAGTGCAAGGAGTCACATTAGCAAGCGTTATAACGGCCTTAGGATTTGCAATAAGTACACTGGTGATGGCTTATTACAGGCGGTGGCGGTGCTGGGCTAGTGCCTCCGCCGCCATCGCCTCCACCTGATAAATCATGGGTAAAAAAACAGCTCGATCATCTTGCGGGTTTATTAAAAAAATTAAGCCAGTAAAGCCGTGAACGCTTTACCAGGTATATTAGGGGGTATTGTTAGCTGCTTTTGTCTACTGCAGGCAAAGTAGTTGGCTTTTATGGCCGAGCACTTATGGGCATTAGTTCTCTCAATAGTCGGGTTAATATTTAGTAAATAAAAGACCAAGTAATCCTAAGCCAGTTAATACAAGAACAAGCGCTGTCTTTTCATATTCATGGTCATTATTTTTTTCGTGTTCTTCAACAGTCTTTAGGCTTTGGGCCACGGGGATTGGACGACTTATTCTTGGGGGGTCATCTTGTTTGTTTACTGCTTGCAATATTACTGGCTCAGAATTTATTTCATTTTTCCCGACTTTCTGTTCATTGCCTGCCACAGGATTTCATTATTGTAGTTTATTATTGTTCCTATCTGGAGCCTGAGGTCAGAAGGCAGCAGTATAAACCAGTGCCAACAGCAAAGTCTACTTTCGATCTTGCGTATTGTAAAACATTTTGGTACCTTTTAATACTTGAAGGTAAATCAACTGTAGAATTAATGGCGTCCTCTAAATTTGCTAAGTATTGTTTTTGTGCATCAAAACCAGTAGAAGGATCAGTTATGCTCGATCTCGCTTGTGCTTGCGAGCCTAGCAAACACCAAACGTAAGTACGAACAGAGTCGTTTATTCGTTCTATTCCTGCTCTAGTTAGGCCCTTAGAAGTGTCTAAGATAAATGTTGTCCATGCGTTTTTATGCTCTTGCTCTATGGACCCGAGGTGAACAGTTGTGCCTGAAGAGAAAGATGTGTAGGGAGGATTCCAGTCATAGTTATACTTTCTGTGCACGCCCCAAAAATAAGGGGTGCCTAGGCCATGGTTAAGATCCGACTTTTGTCTAAAAGTCTGTCTTAGCCTTAATATTGAATTCGTTACAGATCCTTTCAAAAGCCTTCATGTCTATTCTGTTGCTAAATGGATTAAACGTTTTATCATTTGGCAATGGCGCTTGCAGTTCAGTCAAAATGCGTCTGAAGGTGTAATAAAAATGAAATCTGTACCTGACCTCACCAAAGGATCAGGATGATTTAAGTGATCAGCATACGACACTCCACACCCAGTTGATGCACAAAACACAGCAAAGTTTAACTGGTTCTGATAAAACTGCATCGGATGACTGAACCACACTTTCGGGATGTAGTCTTTTTTAATAGGAGGGTTAAGATATCTGTTTAATGGAGTACTAACCTTTGCTTGAAAGGTGTCAGTCTGGGCCACAGAAATGTCAAGAGTATCAGTTGTTATATTTTTAAGATTGTAGTGCGGCCCAACAGAATATTTTGCATCAGTATATTTAAATGCACTCATTTTTATTTCGTTTAAAAAATGTTTGTAACAATAACAACTCAAGATCGTCCTTCGTTTTTAGAACATGCTATTGATAACGAATGCGGAACCAAAACGGTCGCGCTCCATGAAATATTCTACAAAGTCGTATGGTTTAATATAACTGAATCCAAGGAGAATAATAAGATTAAAAAATATAATAATGCAGGAACTTTAGTTAGCCAGTTAACCATACCTGATGGTTTATTACGGGTTTTGCTCACTAAAAGAAGCAATGAGTAACTTTGGACATTACTCTCAAACTTAACAATGCGAATCTGAAAACAATGTTAACATTCAAGCCTGAAGAAGAAGAAGTAGGTTACTATTTTGATAGAGAGCTAGCTAAAATGTTAGGCTTTACAACTGACAATCGACCCACTCATAGTTTTAGAGTTGCAGCAAACAAAACTACTTATGAGGGAGAAAATCCGCTCGATCTTGCATTACATTCATTACTCTATGTTCATTTAGACGAGCTAAGCACTGATGAAAACTTATATGATGGAAGGCCCTCAACTGTTTTAAGAGCTCTTCCATCAGGGAAAGCTGCATATTGCGATTATGAAATTATACAATTCCCTAATTTACAGTTTAAAAGATTAGTTTGTGGGAGGGTCGGATCATTTAATTTAAAAATTGCAGACAAAACAGGGAAACTCGTGAAATGTGATAACCTGCACATTGTTTTGGAAATAAAATAATACGTTGTTCTAAAAAATAATGTCGCGTGGGCCAGAAGAACCAGGAGTTACATTAGCGCCTGTGAGGTGTATAACTTTAGAATTAAAAGACCTTGCAGACGTTGCGGACTTTGAACAGAACGGTGAGATAGGCACTTTGTATGGGTTTGAGTACACTAAAGATGGTGATTATAAACGCAAAGAGGTTGGCGACAACAAAAAGTTTCCTAAACTAGAGCAACTGCGCAATGTAGAAGCAAATAATGCTGGGCAGTATGAATATAAAATAGTTCGAAAACCTGACAGCAAATGGCACTTAGAACCATATTTAGAATGGGACATAAAATTTGAATTTATAAGCCCATTTACATTTTTTAGCCGCCAAAAAAGTTTCAGAAAAGCATTCAACTCAGGCCCTTTACATGTAAGTCTTATGCCAGAGGACAATAGTCGGAAAGAGATTGAAATAAAGCCGTATGGGAATAAACAGTACATCGTCCACAGAAGAGAATCAGTTTTGAAAGATGCTTCTACAAAATTACAGTTCATTCCGCAAATGAAATTAGGAGACACGTTCACAATGATATTTGAAATTTCTGTCTTAAAAGATGTGGAGAGGGATGGGGTTGTGGGCGTTAGTGACGTCCTTCTAAAAGGAATTCTAATCAGCTGGCAAAACTTAGACGTTGACAGTCTTAAAGTTACTGTCGTCGTTCTTTACGACGGTGGGGGGGATTAAAGTCGTTACAACCAGTGACAAAATCAATATTAGTCTAAATAGAAACAATCTTACAGAACTAAATTGGATTAATCTTACCCATTTAGATCTTATACGATTTTATTATACTGAACAAGTTTTGACAGAGAGCATGATAAAAACAATAACTGGATTAGATTAAATTCTGTTATAAAACTATGGAGCAGTTAAACTTTATGCCAAAAGAGCCTCATTTTTCATTGATTTGTGGGCAAACTGGTTGTGGAAAAACAATATTTGGCCTAGACCTATTACAAACAGTTTATCGCTATAATTTTAATCATATTGTGATTTTCTGCCCAACACTTAAATGGAACAAAGCATATCATGATAGAAGGTTTATATGGACAGATGATGAAATATATTTAGTTGATCCTAGCAATAAACTGAGTGAGTGTTTAGAACAGTTTTATAAACTGTTTGAAGGAACGCAGACACTATTTATTATAGATGACTGTTCGGCAGAAAGAGACATAGTTAAAAAGAGAAACACTTTGTAAAAACTAGCTTTTAGTGGAAGACATGCTAGGATAAGTGTGTGGATTTTATGTCAAAAATATAACTCAGTTTTAAAAGACTTTAGAGAACAGTTAAAGACTGTAGTGTTATTTCACATGAAAGACAGAGACTCATTTGAAGAATGTTTGCGCGAAAATGATGTTATTGAAAACAAACAAGAAAAACGCAGGATTAAAGCAAAACTAAAATCTAAAAAGTTTAGTAAATTAGTATTGAAAACGGATAATCCTACACAGTATGTTTGTTTGTAGGGTCGTTATTTTTTGGTTATTAAAGTCTTACTTGTTAGAGAACTAATAAATGCTGCTTCTAGGTCACTTTCGCCCGAAAACTGGTTGAGGGCGAAAGTGAGTTAGAAGCGGCATTTATTAGTTCTCTGCTGTCTTTTCCGATTTGCTTTCAAACA
>CM031628.1:40467887-40481433 GCA_018398815.1 Conus ventricosus
TAATGCAATATCAACATACACCATGTCACACCCACTGTAAATATGAGACATAAGTTTTACGCACGACGCACCCCCGCAACACACCACCACAAAACACAACACAATCGGCCCAAACGCAGACAATAACGAGAGAGAGAGAAAAGAAACAGAGAAAAGAGAGAGATGAGAGAGAGAGAGAAGATGAAAGGGGAAGAGAGAGGAGAGGGAAAGGAGAGAGGAGAGAGAGAGAAAGAGAGGAAGAGAGAGAGAGAAGAGAGGGGAGAGAAGAGGGAGGAGGGGGAAAAGGAGAGAGACAGAGAGAGAGAATTAAAAAGTAAACTGCGCAAAAGTGAGGATGAACAACATCAGGAATAAATCCGCCCAACGCGAGCTCAAGAGACGGAAAACGGGTGGACTGAAGTCTTACCTGTCAAAGTGCCAGTAACACAAACACTGTGCGTCCCTAACCTGACTCTTGTGTCTCCACCACACACACTGACCAGGTTCCACTGGACCCCCGTTCTCCCTCAGGTTCACCAGCCAATGTGGGACCGTGTCAACCACTCTGAACAGTAGCGCCCCTCTTACCCACCTTATAAAAAAATCTACATTCATCCAACATGCGCCGCCACTTCCGGAAACAGTTTCGGATCGGGGTCAAAAGAGGCAAATGGTTATAAGGGAAGCAGTAGAGTTGAACGCAAGTCCCTCTTTTCTGGAAGTGTAATAATACCCCCGTGACACCTCCTGATCACGTCCCAGGGTAGAGATAATCGATATGGTCACCTGAATGCAGAACTCCTAACCATGGGGCGACAGTTATGGCCGGCAGTATCAGGGAGTAGTAACTGCCGTGGCTCCTATGGACAGACGTTGTTGATCAGTCCTGACTGCTGTACCCCCAAAGCAGTTTGCCCTGGGAGCTTCCCGAGGGACAACAGGACACGTTTGTCGACTGGCTGTGTCTATGTCCCCCTACTTTCTCAGAAAACTGCCGCCGATAGATGTCAGATTCTTCAGAGATTGGCAGCTGCACATTTTTCACGCGTGAAAGTTGCATTGGATTTCTTGTCCCAGTTTCCCGTGTCACTCCGAGACATTGCAGCTTTCAGATTATCGGATTTGTTCTCACCTGGACAAGTTGAAATGGATTTTCTTCCGGCATCAAGTTTCCCTTTCCATTTTGTTTCCAATCTGAGAAAATACAGTGATTGCCGTTCTTCGTTGTCATGTCCTGATGTCGACTATTTTACATGAAGAATACCAAGAGGTCGGAAACGCGTCTGTTTTCTCCTGTAATTTTTGTCCTTCCTTGCGGAATATATTTTTTTGTTTGAATTTTTTCCCTCGTTTCGTTTCTCTCCTGAATGTCAGTTCTTCGAAGAAGACCAAGATTTGACACGTGTCGTATTTGGGCCCGGGTATTTTTGTCTTCTTTCCCGGACTTCTGTTTACTTTGAACTTTCTCAGTCTTCCCTGATTTAAGGACTGGCTACCTGCGCTTTTTCGCTCGATATTTGTTGAGCAGTCTACTTTAGTTGTTCGGTATATTTTTGTTGTTATAAGAATATGCTTTTACACTTTTGTCCGCTGTTTCCCCTTGCTAGAGGCCCCTTTTACTATACTGTTTTGTTTTGTGTTTCCATCAGATATTACATTCAAATTGGTTTTTCAGTTTCCTGAAAATTCAAGCAAATTATCCCCCCTTCTATCTTCTCTTCTCCTCTCTCTCTCTTTCCATCACCTCTCTCTCTCTCTCCAAAAACACACATCTTCTCCTCTCTCCCCTCTCTTCTCTCTCTCTCTCTCTCACACACACCACACACACACACACACAACACACACACACACACACACACATACACATAACATGACATCCCTGGCGCAATTGTTGTATATACTCATACCGTTTAGGTATACTTAGAATTTCCATTCGTCACTATAAGTATTTCTTTGGCACTATGCCTGTAGAATCTGATCCCCAATTAAGTTTATCAGTCTCTCTCTTCCTCTCCCCCTCCACCCTAAACATCTTCCTTCATCTATATTTAAGCACAATCATTTCTGTCAAACCTGTTATTAATATTTCTGCTTTAATCGACAATAATCGGCATTCAGATCATATTCAAACATCGCAAAGGTTAACTTAGTCATAGTTCATCGTCATATGCACTGCTGTACTCGTGTCATTTTTTTTTTTGTAAAAAAAAAAGTTGGTTAATACCAAACTTAAATGGGAAAAGTTCTTATATGGAACACCGGTGGTTTGGTTAAAGAGAAATAAACATTATTGGCATACACTACACCTAACTAGGGACTTTAGCTAAATCAAAGGACGGTCGTTGTGGGCTACTAATAAAAAATTAACATTGCATAAATAATGCCAGAACAACACACACACACCACACACCCAAAAAACACACACACACAACACACACACACACACAAAAGAAAAAACCACACACAAAACAACCACCCACACACCCCCCCACACACACACACACACACACACACACACACACACACACACACACACTAACGTACCTGGAGTAAATGGAGGTTGACTGCCAAAGAGCACTCAGACTGGTAACACGGTGTGAAAAGAACTCACGCACACACACAGAGTTGCTTCACTGCGTAGATCTCTAGCTCCCCCTCCTCAGGACAGACGAGGTTTATATCCTCCAGAGCGCACCCCTTTATCTCCCGTCACGGGGTAGGACCCACAATAGCAGCAGCAGTCTAAACAACTGTGGAGTAGGACCATCAGAAGACAGTTGACAAACAAGACTTCACGTGACACGTGGACAAATAACGAGGAATCACGTGACTCCGAGGACCAAACAACGAGGAATCACGTGACCCGTGGACAAGCAACGAGAATCACGTGACCCGTGGACAAACAACGAGGATCACGTGCCCGTGGACAAACAACGAGAATCACGTGACCCGTGGACAAACAACGAGGAATCACGTGACCCGTGGACAAACAACGAGGAGTCACGTGACCGACTCCCTTGACGGGCCTGCAGAGAAACGAACTGGACAGAGATTGAAGAAAAAAGGGGAGGAGGGGGGGGGGTGGGGGGTGGGGGGGGTGGGGGTGGGGGAGAGTTTTAATGAATCAGTCTCTGATTGAGCTTTGTGTATGTTTATGGTTTCTTTGTTGCTTTTTTTCTGACCAACTTAATGTACCACTGCACATAATCAATGCTCTTAGCCGCCATTATCCCCACATCCATCCCCACCCTATCCCTACCCCCCCCCCCCCCAACGCTCCTGTTCCCTCCACCTCCTCCCTCCCCCACTGTCGTACCATCAGCAGCAAAATCCCGGGGATTCGTCCCATGAAATGTGTACTATTCCTATCCTCTTCCAGGGCTGCTATGCCCGCAATGATAGCGATAATGCCAGTGTACACGCACGTGAGTTAGCGTTAGCTGACAGTTTTCAGACTCGAAACGATGTGTTTTTAGAAACGATCACGTTTAACCCTTTAACTGATATGTGATTTCATAAATGATCACGTTTAACCCTTTAACTGATATGTGCTTTCATAAATGATTTCCGTTTAACCTTTTTAATCTGAATGTGCTGTTTCATAAATGATCACGTTTTAAACCTTTAACTGACATGTGTTTTTCATAAATGATCACGTTTAACCTTTAACTGACATGTTTTTATAAATAATCACGTTTAGCCCTTTAACTGACATGTGCTTTCATAAATGATCACGTTTAACTATTCAACTGATATGTGCTTCAATAAATTATCACGTTTAACACTTTAACTGACATGTGCTTTCCTAAATGATCAGTTTAACCATTTAATATTTGCTTTTAATGAACGGACCTTTTAATTGTTTTCATGAAAATCAGGTTTACCTTTTAAACATATGTCTTTCATAATATCAGTTACCCTTACCTGTATGTCTTTCATAAATGATCACTTAACCTTTACTACATGTTTTTATAATGTCACGTTTACCCTTTAACCATATTTCTTCATAATGCACGCTTAACCCTTAACGCCTCATCTGCTTACGAAACCAAATCGATCATCAAGAAACAAAATAGACATAATGCGGTGTTCTCGTGAAAACTTAACAACCCTCTCTTCTTGGATGGTTAATTTTTGCGAAAAAAAATGTTTTTTTTTAATAAAATGATTTCTTGAAGCCCCTTGTAATCTTTCGTCAAGCTCGGTGATTTTTTCAAAAAGAATGAAAATGACACACAACACACACACACACACACACCACACACAAAACACACAACACACACACAAAAACACACACATCCAACGCACTCACACTACATCACACCAAGGCTTAGAAAGAGAGACACTGCTCTGTCCCCCTTTCAACTTCCTCATTCTCAAAATTTCAAAGACAAAACGTCCACAGGATCACTCGTATAGAAGGGGTACGGAACACAAATAAAGGTATATTTTTAAGGGGTGGCTTTTGAATTCAGCGAGTTCACGGTTGTCCATAGATGCCAACTTGTTTTCAATGTTAAATTATCTTTTTAAGGTGCATGTTGACTCTACAAATTTCACACACGCGACGGTGACCATCAAAAGAACAATAACATGAAAAACAAACAACAAAAGGAGTAATTATGAAGCAAAAAAGGGTGACTTTTTAAAGCTGTGTGATTTCCGTTTTTCTTTGAAGAGAGAAATGTTGGGTTTTCGCGCGAAACCCCACCCTCGTGCACCCCACACACAAAACAAAACACCCACACACACACACCCCCAACACACACACAAAACACACACACACCCCCACAACACACACACACACAGCGTGTGTACCCCACACACACACACAAACACACACCAAAACACACACCCCACAACCCCACACACACACACACACACACACGCACGCACGCAACCCACGCACGCACGCACGCACGCACGCACCGGCGCGCGCGCCACCCCACACACACACACACACAACAACACACACACACACCCCCACACACACCACACCACACACACTGCATACCTGAAGAGAACGTTCTGTTGTGAAAATCCTTTTTGACTCTTTAGTCTTTCCCATCATCACTTATGGGTGGGAGGGTGTGGATCCCATCCTCTTACCAATACAATGACGACATATATCAAGAAAAGAAATTGCAGAAATTTTTTCCAAACCTATCTTGCAAACAAATTCCCACATGAAAACTGCACTCAGTAAATTCTGCAGGCAATTCTTAAGAGTCCATAAAAAAGCTATGACATTACCGGTTTTGGGCGCACTGGGGAGATTCCCGATTACTGTAAAGTGATAACCCAGATCATCGCATTCTGAATACAAAAGATCAAGACTTTGTCAATGACGGGAATTATCAGTCAACGTTTCTCAGGACGCCGAAGAAAACAAACAGAGGAAGTTTATACGACAAACCTTGTCAACGACAGGATTACAGCAAAAATGGGGAAACTTAGTGTGACTCGCCTGAAGTTCATAATCAATGCGAAGCTGGAAACGTTTCATGTTGACTTTTGGAGGAAACAATAGAAGGAAAACACATCCAAGCTCAAATTTTATACCACAGTTGCTATTGAATAAAAACAGGCGACTTTTTTGAAGCAACGCATGACACAATAGATTAACGATTGCGAAATAAGCTCCCATGAACACCAATTGGGGGGAGCCGTTTGTACAAAGAGACAGAGAAAGGGCGGATCGTGCACGGGCATGCCCCGTGTTGAGACGAACTACATTTTCTCGTGACTGTCAATTATTGGACCAAAAACGTTACGCCTGATGATGAAAATCACAAAACCGATTTTCCTTACAGACTAAAGGAAAACCCTCGAAGTCACTTATTGGGCTGCTTTCCCAAACCCCGTACTTGCCCATTTTTCCTTGGGGTTTTTTCACTTCAGAACAGAACATTTAATCAAGAACCCGATACGCTAAATTTTTTTTCTTTTAAGTACTATGTTTCAAGGGTACGATGTTGAATAGTAAAAGATGTTTTTAACCTGATCATCTGTGTCCCACAAACCGTGGTTTTCATATGACAGTAAATATGTTCTTGTTCTCAACACACACCACACACACCAACACACCACCACACACAACACCAAAACCAATCAAACGGGCAAACAAAACTTCACAATTTTTTGCAGTTTTAAGGTGGTAACCCTACAGACACACAGATCTGTTCGCCACAACTTTAAATGATCACCAACCATCTGGAACACCAGCAAGCCCTCTGCAAAGGGGGGAGGAACACGCCAGCATCTGCAAACAGGAAGGGAGGAAACACGACAGCCACTCTGCAAAAGGGGGGAGGAGAACACAACAGCGCTCTGCAAACAGGGAGGGGAGGAGGAACACAGCACGCCTCTGCAAACGGAGGGAGAAACCAGCACAGCCGCTCTGCAAACAGGAGGGGAAGAGGAAAGTGTGGAGGGGGAAAAGGAGATAAGCATTAACAGCAGGCCCCAGTGTGTTAAATTAAAATGCAGGATTGGGAGGGGCAATGGCCACCTTGCACGCGCCACCAGCGTGGAAAAGGGAGGTGAGGCAGAGGATGGGAGCGAGGGTGGGGGGGAAGCTACAGACCAACGATTTACAGGACCCTCGATTTGAGAGGTTTGGGGCAAAGAGTGAAAGTCCCGATAGGAAGGAGGGAGGGGGGGGGGGGGGGGAGCGGATCGTCAACCAAAGTTTTAATGCCGAGTACGTGTTGTGATCAGGGGCGACCCTTTGGTCAGGGGGGTGGGGGGGGTGTTTGTTACTTCTTTGGGGATCAGGGCGACCACTGGGCCACGAGGGTGGTAGAGCTTTAGTAGCTTCTTTGTTTGGTTTCCTTTCCAAATTGTTTGAGTTTTTCTTTCAAACAAAACATTTAAACGGGTGATGAAAGAGGGGCGTGAGGACGAGAGTGGGGTTCATCCCGGGTACTTTACAGTTCCCCTTTGACTTATAGACAGAAACTCTCGGGAGTTAACTTAACTCTCGAAACTTAAATAAATGTTAGCTAACCCCCAAGAGAAACGCGGACAAACGAGTCACAAGACAAAACACGACTTCTGCGAGTGATTAAAGCTAAGTGATTGCTCGTTCATTTTCATTGTCCTATTTGTTTGTATCTTGGCTGAAGAAGACCTAAGAGGTCGAAACGCGTCGTATTTGTCTTGTGACTCGTTTGTCCACGTTTCTCTCGGCGGTTCGCTAACATTCATTTAAGATTTGTTTAGATTTCCGCCTGCAGTCGTCTCACTTTGCGACTTAACTCTCGACAGTTTTTTTCTCTTTAAATTGTTCATTCTTTTTAGTAATAACTTTGCATTGATGTTAAAATTTCTCAGATAACTTTTGTTTCCTTGGTAAATATATTTGTTTAGGCTTGTTTTAGTAAACTGTTACATTCATAACAAAAATACATTATTTTAGATGTGATAATTTCCGCAACAACAAAAAAACCCACCCCACACACAAAACCTTCAATCACCAGAGATGAAAAAAGTCAAGGGAAAGAACTGCCGGGAGTTAAAAGAATTAAAAAAAACAACAACAAACTATTCCACCGGACGAAAGAGAAACAAATCACGAGATAAAACACAAACAACATTCAGGACCATGACAACGAAGAACGAGCAGTCACTTGAGACTGTGTTTTCTATCAGGATTATCATTGTTTTTTTTCTCTTTCTTTTGTCTTTATCTCAAACTCCCCCCACCCCTACCCCCGCCAAAATACTCTGAAAGAGCGCTTTGAGACTGAGACCCACCCCCACTCCCACCTTCCCCCCCCTGATCCGCCCTTGGTAACTCTCCTTTATCGGAAACTGAAACAACACAATCCCACCTTTCCATCCCCTGATCCGCCCTTGGTAACTCTCCTTTATCGGAGACTGAAACAACACAGACAGCCCCCAATCAAAGGTTGGAGGGATGAAGTCTGGCCACAATCCACAATTAGAATTTTGCACTACATAATCCATGTAAACGTTTTGACGCTTGCCAAAAGTTTGAGTCAGCATTTAATGCTGAACTGATAATTATGAGCCAGCATTTAATGATAAACTGATAATTATGAGCCAGCATTTAATGATAAACTGATAATTGTGAGCCGCATTTAATGCTGAACTGATAATTATGAGCCAGCATTTAATGCTAAACCGACAATTGTGAGCCAGCATTTAATGCTGAACTGATAATTGTGAGCCAGCATTTAATGCTGAACTGATAATTGTGAGCCAGCATTTAATGCTGAACTGATAATTGTGAGCCAACATTTAATGCTGAACTGATAATTGTGAGCCAGCATTTAATGCTGAACTGATAATTGTGAGTCAGCATTTAATGCTGAACTGATAATTGTGAGCCAGCATTTAATGCTGACATTATAATTATGAGCCAGCATTTAATGATAAATGATAATTGTGAGCTAGCATTTAATGCTGAACTGATAATTGATGAAAACAACCATTCCCCACCGAATAATAACCACGGCGCATTAATTTTTGGTGAGCACAAAATGGCGGCGCTGTGTGCTGTGGTGTGGACGTCAATCTCCTCAGGCACAAAATGGCGGCGCTGTGTGGGTGTGGTGTGGACGTGGTTCTCCTCAGGCACAAAATGGCGGCGCTGTGTGCTGTGGTGTGGACGTGGTTCTCCTCAGGCACAAAATGGCGGCGCTGTGTGCTGTGGTGTGGACGTGGTTCTCCTCAGGCACAAAATGGCGGCGCTGTGTGCTGTGGTGTGGACGTGGTTCTCCTCAGGCACAAAATGGCGGCGCTGTGTGCTGTGGTGTGGACGTCAATCTCCTCAGGCACAAAATGGCGGCGCTGTGGGCTGTGGTGTGGACGTAGTTCTCCTGAGGACTGCAGAGCGGCAGGACAGTGAAGTGCTGTGTCACGAGATCGTGCAGCGTCCATGTCACGTCGTGTCACGTTGCCTTGCCCCTCATGCTGCACGTGGCATGTCGTGCACGATCCGACTTCTCTGTCAGTCTTTGTACAACGGCCCCTCTCAATTTGGAGTTCATGGGCGCTTATTCGTAATCTAGTTAATCTATGTGTGTCAATGCGTTGCTTCAAATAAGTCGCCTGTTTTTATTCAATAGCAACTGTGGTATAAAATTTGAGCTTGGATGTGTTTTCCTTCTATTGTTTCCTCCAAAAGTCAACATGAAACGTTTCCAGCTTCGCATTGATTATGAACTTCAGGCGAGTCACACTAAGTTTCCCACATGTTGCTGTAATCCTGTCGTTGACAAGGTTTGTCGTATAAACTTCCTCTGTTTGTTTTCTTCGGTGTCCTGAGAGATCGTTGACTGATAATTCTGTCATTGACAAGAGTCTTGATCTGTGTATTCAGAATGCGATGATCTGGGTTATCACTTTACAGTAATCGGGAATCTCCCCAGTGCGCCAAAACCGGTAATGTCATAGCTTTTCTATGGACTCTTAAGAATTGCCTGCAGAATTTACTGAGTGCAGTTTCATGTGGGAATTTGTTTGCAAGATAGGTTTGGAACAAATGCTGCATTTTCTTTTCTTGATATATGTCGTCATTGTATTGGTAAGAGGATGGGATCCACACGTCCCACCCATAAGTGATGATGGGGAAAGACTAAAGAGTCAAAAAGGATTTTCACAACAGAACGTTCTCTTCAAGGTATTGCAGTGTGTGTGTGTGTGTGTGTGTGTGTGTGTGTGTGTGTGTGTGTGTGTGTGTGTGTGTGTGTGCGTGTGTGTGTGTGTGTGTGTGTGTGTGTGTGTGTGTGTGTGTGTGTGTGTGTGTGTGTGTGTGTGTGTGTGTGTGTGTGTGTGTGTGTGTGTGTAGTGTGTGTGGTGTAGTGTGTGTGTGTGTGTGGTGTGTGTGTGTGTGTGTGTGTGTGTTGTGTGTGTGTGTGTGTGTGTGTGTGTGTGTGCATGTAGTGTGTGTGTGTGTGTGTGTGTGTGTGTGTGTGTGTGTGTGTGTGTGTGTGTGTGTGTGTGTGTGTGTGTGTGCATGTAGTGTGTGTGTGTGTGTGTGTGTGTGTGTGTGTGTGTGTGTGTGTGTGTGTGTGTGTGTGTCATTTTCATTTCTTTGTGAAACTCACGGAGCTTGACGAAAGATTACAAGTGCTTTACAAGAAATCATTATCATTAAACAAACATTTTCTTCGGCAAAATGTTGACCATCTTCAAGGAAAGAGGGTTGTTTACAGTTTTCACGTGAATACCGACATTATGAGTCATGGTTTTGTTTTTTGATGACTCGATTTGGTTTCTTTAAGCATGATGAGACAGTTTAAAGGGTTTTTAAACGTGATCATTTATGAAAGCACATGTCAGTTTAAAGGGTTAAACGTGATCATTTATGAAAGCACATGTCAGTTAAAGGGTTAAACGTGATCATTTATGAAAGCACATATCAGTTGAAGGGTCAAACGTGATCATTTATGAAAGCACATATCAGTTAAAGGGCTAAACGTGATTATTCATGAAGCACGTATCAGTTAAAGGGTTCAACGTGATCATCTATGAAAGCATATATCAGTTAAATGGTTAAACATGATCATTTAGGAAAGCACATGTCAGTTAAAGTGTTAAACGTGATAATTTATTGAAGCACATATCAGTTGAATAGTTAAACGTGATCATTTATGAAAGCACATGTCAGTTAAAGGGTTAAACGTGATTATTTATAAAAACATGTCAGTTAAAGGTTTAAACGTGATCATTTATGAAAAACACATGTCAGTTAAAGGTTTAAACGTGATCATTTATGAAAGCACATGTTAGTTAAAGGGTTAAACGTGATCATTTATAAAAACACATATGATCTCAGTTAAAGGTTTAAACGTGATCATTTATGAAATCACATATCAACTAAAGGGTTAAACGTGATCATTTATGAAAGCACATATCAGTTAAAGGTTTAAACGTGATCATTTATGAAATCACATATCAACTAAAGGGTTAAACGTGATCATTTCTAAAAACACATCGTTTCGAGTTTGAAAACTGTCAGCTAACGCTAACTCACGTGCGTGTACACTGGCATTATCGCTATCATTGCGGGCATAGCAGCCCTGGAAGAAAAGAGATAGGAATAGTACACATTTCATGGGACGAATCACAGGATTTTGCTGCTGATGGTACGACAGTGGGGGAGGGACGAGGTGGAGGGGAGAGGAGCGTTGGGGGGGGGGGGGGGTAGGGATAGGGTGGGGATGGATGTGGGGATGATGGCGGCTAAGAGCATTGATTATGTGCATGTGGTACATTAAGCTGGTCAGAAATAAGGCAACTAAAAAAAAACACACACACATACACAAAGCACAATCAGAGACTAAATGATTAAAGCTCTCCCCCCCCCCCCCCCCACCCCTCCACCCCCACCCCTCCTCCCCTTTTTTCTTCAATCTCTGTCCAGTTCGTTTCTCTGCAGGCCCGTCAATGAAAGAGTCGGGTCACGTGACTCCTCGTTGTTTGTCCACGGGTCACGTGATTCCTCGTTGTTTGTCCCCGGGTCACGTGACTCCTCGTTGTTTGACCACGGGTCACGTGACTCCTCGTTGTTTGACCACGGGTCACGTGATTCCTCCTTGCTTGTCCACGGGTCACGTGATTCCTCCTTGCTTGTCCACAGGTGACGTAATTCCTCGTGTGCCCACGGGTCACGTGATTCCTCGTTTGTCCACGTGTCACGTGAGTCGTCGTTGTTTGTCAACTGTCTCCTGACTGGTCCTACTCCACAGTTGTTTCAGACTGCTGCTGCTATTGTGGGTCCTACCCCGTGACGGGAGATAAAGGGGGCGCGCTCTGGAGGATATAAACCTCGTCTGTCCTGAGGAGGGGGAGAGCTAGAGATCTACGCAGTGAAGCAACTCTGTGTGTGTGCGTGAGTTCTGTAACACCGTGTTACCAGTCTGAGTGCTCTTTGGCAGTCAACCTCCATTTACTCCAGGTACGTTAGTGTGTGTGTGTGTGTGTGTGTGTGTGTGTGTGTGTGTGTGTGTGTGTGTGTGTGTGTGTGTGTGTGTGCATGTGTGTGTGTGTGTGTGTGTGTGTGTGTGTGTGTGTGTGTGTGTGGTTCTTTTGTGTGTGTGTGTGTGGTGTGTGTGTGTGTGTGTGTGTGTGTGTGTGTGTGTGTGTGTGTGTGTGTGTTGTTCTGGCATTATTTGTGCAATGTTAACGTTTCTGTGTAGTCACAATGACCGTCCTTTGATTTAGCTAAAGTCCTATTAGGTGCAGTGTATGCCAATAATGTTTATTTCTCTTTAAGCCAAAGCACCGGCGTTCCATGTAGGACATTTCCATTTAAGTTTGATATAAACCAACTTTAAAAAAAAGAAAATGACGCCTTTACAGCAGTGCATGCAACGATGAGCTATGACTAAGTTAACCTTTGCGATGTTTAAATATGATCTGATTACCGATTACTGTCGATAAAAGCAGAAATATTAATGACAGGTTTTGACAGAAATGATTGTGCAAGTAAAACAGACTTGCATACAAATACTTTCTTTCATATGAGAGAGAGAGAGAGAGAGAGAGGGGGGGGGGAGATGTGATATAAGAGGGGGAGAGGAAGAGAGAGACTGACACACTTGATTGGCATCAGATTCCTGCAGGCGTAGTGCCAAAGAAATTACTTTATAGCGACGAATAGAAAATAATGATAAGTGACCTTAAATGGCTTGTGTAAATACAACGATTGCGCGCACGTGTGTGTGTGTGTGTGTGTGTGTGTGTGTGTGTGTGTGTGTGTGTGTGTGTGTGTGTGTGTGTGTGTGTGTGTGTGTGTGTGTGTCTGTGTCTGTCTGTTAGAGAGAGAGAGAGCGTGTTTGTTTATAAGGAGGGGGGTGGGGTGAATTTGCTTGAATTTTTTCAGTCAGTGAAAAGCCAGATGTTTGAAGTGTATACTGATGGAAACACAAGACCACACAAGAATCGGGAATAAGGGGTCTCTGCAAGGGGGACAACAGCAACAAAAGTGTAAAAGCATATTTCTTAATTAACAACAAATAAATATACTGAACAACTCAACACTCGAGGGAAACAAGAGCAGGTAAGCAGTCATTACTCAGGGAAGACTGTACAATGTTCGGAAGTAAAACGGGAAACTGGGGAAGAAAATCCAGTGTCAACTAGTTCACGTGTGAACAAATCCTCTAGTCTTGAAGGACTGTACCATGTTGAGAAGAGAAACGAGAAACTGAGAAAGAAATGTAACAGAAAAAAAATTATTCCGCCGGATGAAAGAGACAAACAAATTACAGGACAAAATACGACACGTTTCGACCTGTTTGGTCTTCTTCAGGCAAGATAGTCGACATTCAGGACAATGAAAACAAAGAGCGAGCAATCATGTATCTCCTCAGACTGGGAACAAAATGGATGGGAAAGGAAGTCATTTAATTTGTCCATGTGTGAACACATCCTGTGATGAAAAGACTGGGCAATGTTCTGGAGTGACACGGGAAACTGGGAAAGAATGAAATTCAATCAACTGTTCACGTGAACAATCTGTGCAGTTCCAACTCTTGAGACTAGTTGCATTATCAGCGTGTGCAGTCTCAAAAATCTGCTGGCCCGACACTAT
>CM031628.1:40489933-40492433 GCA_018398815.1 Conus ventricosus
AGCAGAATTGTACATGTATTTTTTTTTCATCACGGAATTCTTAGATTAGGCTTTCTTGGAAAAGAAGGAAACTGTCGTGGCTGTTCATGTCGCGATCTGGTTGAAAGGAACCACACTTGAAGCTGATGCTGGTGTGATCAGCATAATCATTGTACAGTGAGTTCTTCCATCTGGTTTCGAGAGAAGAGGGGAGGGAGGGGGGCTGGACAGAAATGGTTCATTGAAGGGAAGACAGGGAAAGGGCTGACTAAGGGGACCGCATGGAAATGGTTCAATGGAGGGCGTGTACCACACTCCACAACGAAAGTGTCCACTCATGAAGTCTGCGTCCTGTCCCCACTCCTTCACAGTGTCTGTCTCTGTTCTGCGTCATGTCCCCACTCCTTCACAGTGTCTGTCTCTATTCTGCGTCCTGTCCCCACTCCCTCACAGTGTCTGTCTCTGTTGTGCGTCCTGTCCCCACTCCTTCACAGTGTCTGTCTCTATTCTGCGTCCTGTCCCCACTCCCTCACAGTGTCTGTCTCTATTCTGCGTCCTGTCCCCACTCCCTCACAGTGTCTGTCTCTATTCTGCGTCCTGTCCCCACTCCCTCACAGTGTCTGTCTCTATTCTGCGTCCTGTCCCCACTCCCTCACAGTGTCTGTCTCTATTCTGCGTCCTGTCCCCACTCCCTCACAGTGTCTGTCTCTATTCTGCGTCCTGTCCCCACTCCCTACAGTGTCTGTCTCTATTCTGCGTCCTTTCCTCACTCACTACAGTGTCTGTCTCTATTCTGCGTCCTGTCCCCACTCTCTCACAGTGCCTGTCTCTATTGTGCGTCCTTTCCCTACTCCCTCACAGTGTCTGTCTGTCCCCACTCCCTCACAGTGTCTGTCTGTTCCCACTCCCTCACAGTGTCTGCCTGTCCCCACTCCCTCACAGTGTCTGTCTGTCCCCACTCCCTCACAGTGTCTGTCTGTCCCCACTCCCTCACAGTGTCTGTCTCTATTCTGCGTCCTTTCCTCACTCCCTACAGTGTCTGTCTCTATTCTGGTCAGCTCAGTCCCCTCAGCTTCTTTTCATTGGCTGGAGGTTTAAAACTTGTGCTGCCACAAATGACTCATATAGATTGGGGGGAAAACGATCCGTAAAAGGGCGATTTATTGCAGAAAGTCTAAGCAGGACATATGACGTGCTGTTGAAACAGAAAAAGATAACTTTCCAGGAACGCTACGATAAGCAGATTTGGAAAAGGCGTTTGATTCTGTGTCCGGCCTTCTTACCAAGAGCACTGGATTTCTCTCATTTTGGCCATGGAATATAATCAGGTTGGAGAAGAGATTGGTTACGTATGTCACTTCTTGTGTACAAGTAAAGGGTCAATTACCAAGCTGGAGTCGAACAAGGACACCTAAGTCTACCCTACTTTTACTTGATGACTGCTGAAATGTTGTCAGTAATGACTCGCCAAATCGACAGAATCAAAAGAATTCAAGTAAACAACACAGAAACTCTTCCATCACAATTTGCTGATGGCACACCTCCTCGTTTGAATGGCTCTGATGATAATTAAAAGACATTGCCAGTACTCTTCTCGCGTTTGGAAACGTCTTTAGCGTCAATGTGAATTCTGAGAGCATCCAGTCTCTCTGGGTCAGAAGTAGAAGCCACTGTGGTCACATTTTTCTTCAGGACATAAACTTTGTTTAGAATCTGAATTTTGTAAAAATTTGCGCATAAAGTTTTCATTGACAACTTAACTGATTACAAAATTAGATTTTGATAGCTAGATTATGGAATTGAGGACATTGCCACAAAAATGGAGCAGTTGATAGTTAACACAAGTGGGAAAGGTGATGATGCTCAAACCAGTTGCTCTGTCAAAGCGAACTCACTTACTTACTAGTTCACCTGAATCTTATGGTATCGTTATTCGTTATCTTGAATGAATGTCATACAGACTTTTGTGGGATGGAAAGAGAAGTGACATAAAGAAGGGTGTGGCATGCCTGCCATATGAGAAGTACAACTAAAAATTATTTCCGTGTCAGCGTTTATGGCAGCTCTGATAATTACCTGACCGAAAAGCCTCCACTTTGATTCGGATTTGAAAAAAAAATTGCGGACATTCTGTCTTCATACATGAAAGATCTGAAAATTTTTGGAAGTGAAAATGTGCTAATTTGGCCTTAGCCTACACATATACCCATTTTTATATGGGGTATATCAATGCATCACAAGAAATAATGTTCAAAATGTCTTCCAACAAATGTTGATGAATTCATGGCAGAATGCATGAGTTCTGACGTAATAACCATTAGGAAGAAACACATCAAATGTATAAAAGAACGGATATGCGCAAAGCAGTTCCATATCAAGCAGCCAGCGACATCAGAATCAGTCTCTTTTTACGTGGTTGGAATTTAAACAAAAATGTCCTGATATTCGTCAACAAACTTTCTTTCACATGACGGTGTAATTCAATCGATCAAGTGTGTTCAAAACATATACAGAATCTAGC
>CM031628.1:40497433-40502433 GCA_018398815.1 Conus ventricosus
CAACTCACCAGTCATCTGTAGATAGATAGATAAATGGACAGACAGACAGACAGACGGATAGAGAAAATTAAACAATACAGCTGACCTCTCTGACTGTTGACACCTTTTGACCTCTCGTGCATCCTTAATGGATCCTCCAGCATATAATGCTGTTTGCATGAAGAGCTTTGTTTTTCAGCTACTTAGTTCGTCACCACACTGTCTCTTCGTTTCGCTTTGGGTTGCTATTAGATTCTGTTCTTTAATCCTTGACAGTGAAAATATTGAGCACAGCCCTCATACCTCCAGCAACGTCATCTTTCTTTCAGACGCTCTGTCTGTCTTGCAGGCCCTACAGACTGCCAGAGACAAAGAACTGAACGACCTATCCACTGCCCTTATCTCCCCATGCAGAGCCGGCACAGTCGTTCTACAGTGGATCCCTTCCCACTGCAACGTACTTGGCAACGAGGTTGCAGACACTCTGGCTAAAGAGGGAGCAACAAAGAAACAGGAAGACAGGTCCACAACCCTCAAGGAAGCCAAGACAATCATCAAAGCCAAACAGCAGAGCAAGTGGCTGCAGGAGCATCCACATTTCAACAGACATGACCCGTACCACCTGCTAACAAGATCAGAGCAGGTGGCCATCTTCAGGCTGCGGACAGGCCGGCCACAACCGCCTGAACTATCACCTCTTTACCAAGTTCAGGATCGGTCAGTCAGACCAGTGCCCATGCCAGACCGGCAGTATGACAACAGCACATCTGCTGCAGGATTGCCCGTTGCATGAAGCTCTGAGACAACAGATATGGACGGAGCAAACATCAGTGGAGAGGAAGCTCTAGGCAGCATTCGTCAGGGGAGCTGGTGTTCCCATCTTGAGTGTTCGAGAAGAAGAAGAAGAAAAGCGAAAATAGAACTATAGAATGTGGTCCCTCCATGCTGCTGGTGAAGGGTTTTACAGTTATGATGTATTCAACCCCCACCCCCTACCCCCAGATATTTTATTCTCAATTTCTTTCTTGCAACCGCTCCGTGCGCACAGACACACAGACAGACACACAGACGCAGAGAGAGAGAGAGAGAGAGAGAGAGAGAGAGAGAGAGGGGGGGGGGGGGCAGAGACAGAGGCAGACAGAAGAAAGAGACAGACAGACAGACAGACCGAGACCGAGACAGAGAGACCGAGATAGAGACAGACAGAGAGAGAAAGAGAGTGAGTGAGTGAGTGACAGACGAACAGACAGACAGACAGACAGACAGAGAGGATGGAACGGCGGTGGGGTAAGTGAGTGTCTGCGCACGCGTATGTATGCGCGCAAAACCCTGCTCATGCACAGCGCATTCTGTGTGTGATATGGTTCGTGTGAATGCACGCGTGCGTGTAGGAGTGTGGGGAATGGGGGGGGGGGGGGGAGGGAGGTAGGGTGGTGGTGGTGGTGGTAGAGAGCGAGTGCGTGCATCTGCACACACGTGCGGTTGTATAAATGTATTTCAATACGCAATATTTTCGAACATCCTTGCTTTTCTCATAGTCATGTAAATTCAATGCGCTTGCTACTTGCACTTGAACTTTGTTGCTGCTTTTGTTGTCAGTAAATATCAGTTATTTGTGACCCTATTATACTGTGTAATTTCTCTTTTGGAATAACAACGTTAATTTGATTTGATTTGATTTGTGTGAGAGAGAGAGAGAGAGAGAGAGAGAGAAGAGAGAGAGAGAGAGAGAGAGAGAGAGAGAGAGAGAGAGAGAGAGAGAGAGAGAGAGAGAGAGAGGACTGTGTACGTGCGTATGCGCGTGTTTGCGTACATTGCCTATGTGCAAAGCCTGGACTGACCAATCCCACTCCGCCTTCTCCAATCATTTCGGCAAACTGACGCAACAAACACATCTACATGCTTTGGTCTTACTCGCTGTGTGGTCCGGTGTGCCATCAGAAAGAGGCCCTGTGAAATTTTGACACGTCTTTTTTTTTTTCTTGAAGCGTGTGCGAAGAAATTTGAAAATGTACAGCAAACGGGGAAAAAAAAACTAGAAGCTTATCATCTTTGAACTTTGTTGGGGGGTTTATTGTCAGTATAGATCAGTTATTTGTAACAGGAAAACGAAAGTAGTCAGTTGAATTAAAAAGGTAAACATAAGCAAGTGAAAACTAAAGACGCGTGTGTGTGTGTGTGTGTGTGTGTGTGTGTGTGTGTGTGTGTGTGTGTGTGTGTGTGTGTGTGTGGTGTGTGTGTGTGTGTAGGAAGGGGAGGATCATAAAAATACAATACATAAGAGATAATCAAATAATTTCAGAAGGATTGTCACTTTCTGTTACTATTTCAGTAGGGTTTTTTTTTTTTTTTTAGGTGGCTAAGGGTTAAAGTCTAGGTTTTTCTGTTGTTTCTTTTCACTTTTCGGTGTGGTTTTTTTTTTCTTTTTTTTTTTATAATTTTTTTTAAAGCATTTGATTCTGCGACCACTTTGATGGTAGACATGTGTGGTCAAATGAGTCGAAATCGCCCTGATCATGAGCCGAAATCGTTACATATGTCCCAATGGCTCGTTAGACATAACCTCTCTCACTCTCACACCATCGCCCTGATCATGAGCCGAAATTGTTACATATGTCCCAATGGCTCGTTAGACATAACCTCTCTCACTCTATGTCCAATGGCTCGTTAGACATAACCTCTCTCACTCTATGTCCAATGGCTCGTTAGACATAACCTCTCTCACTCTCACACCCGGCTGTCATTCATTTCGTCCCAGACGGTCCAGAACTTTTTGATCTTTCTCTTTCCCCCCTACCCCCACCCCCACCCTCTTCCTTTTATCCTCCTCCCCTCTCGCCCTCACCTTCCCGTCCCTCCTCTACTTTTCTCCTTTTTGAGGTTTTCTGCGTCACTCCTGTAGGTAGGGTGGTTGCTGGGGAGGAGGTGGGGGGTAGGGGGGGGGTAGGGGGGCGGGATGGTGAGAGGAGGTTGGAGGACAGGGGGGGGGTGGGGGGCGTTAGTTCATCTTATATAACCGACTTACGGAGCAGATCGTTTCAACTTCGTCTGTCCGAGTCTCGGGGTGGAAAAAAAAGGCTTTCGGAGAGCAGCTGAGGCCGTTTTGATGTCTGTGGCTGTGGGCGAGAAAGGCGATACCCTTTTACCCCCTATCGACGTTGAAAGAAAAAGAATCTTCATCAGGATTGCCAGCTGTGGTGTGTGTGTGTGTGTGTGTGTGTGTGTGTGTGTGTGTGTGTGTGTGTGTGTGTGTGTGTTAGCTGCGGTAGGTTTTGCTTGACGTAAGAAATAAAACTGACTTTGGGTTGATGCAAAAAAAGTAACGATAGTGGTGATAGTAATAACAGTAATGATAATGATAATGATAACGATAATAATAATACTGAAAATAATAATGATGATGATGGTGCTGATGATAATAATGATAACAATAACATTAAAAAAATAGCGATGATAATAATAATAATGATGATGATGATGATGATGATGATAACAACAATAATAACAATAATGATAATAATAATAATAATAACAATAATAATAACAATGATAATGATATCAACAGTAATAATTATAAATGATAATAATAACAACAATAATAAATAATGGTGAATACAATACTCAGCATTATAGGTCTAGTGGCTTAATGAGAACGATAACAATGATGATGATGATGATGATGATTATGATGATGATGATGATGATGATGATGATGACGATGATGATGATGATGATGATGATGACGACGACGACAGCAGGGAGAAGAAATTAGAGGACGAAGAAGAAGAAGAAGAAGAAGAAGAAGAAGAAGAAGAAGAAGAAGAAATAATGATAACAACAACATCAACACTAATACTAATGACGATTATGATTAAAGAAAATAATGCTAATGCTGATGACGATGATGACTAGTATTGAAACCAATTGATCTGAATATGGATGAGAATACAATACATGAAAAGTAAAGTGAGGAGAGAAAGGCAAAGCAGAGCACAAACAAACAAACAAAAAGCAAAAACAAAAACTGACATGAGTAAAGTAAGTGGAAAGGCAAACAAACAAATAAACACATAAATAACTACAGGATTGAACGATTCTATAAATCAGTCAAAAGCAAATCAATGGATCATTCAATAAATCAAGACAACAAATCATTCACTTTTTCATTTATCTACAGGGATGTGTATGTGTGTTCTGTACTCCCATTGTACATCACATTACATTACGTAAAACGACACTGTATATAGTGTGTGAACGCGCGCATAACATCTTGCACACACGTAAAATCCCATCACCAGCTTTCGGAAGAGTAGGCCAGTTTGGCCGTTGGTATGGATGACACGTTACACATAGCATGCACCCTGCGTGAGAAATGGAAAGAATGAAGGAAGGAAGTAAACAGTCGGCACTACCCAGGTAGGCAACCCGTTGTGTGGATTGTAAAGCGGTTAGAGCTTGGTCTCTGGCCGAGAATAGGCGCTATATAAGTATTAATAACAATAATAATAATAATAATAATAATAATAATAATAATAATAATAAGATAATAATGATAATAATAATGACATAGGGACTCTCAGAGGCAGCCCACACAATGGTCAGTCTCTTTGCCACTGCTGCTACTGTTACTGCTGCTGCTGCTGCTACTGCTGCTGCTGCTGCTGTAATATTTATGTTCCTACTCTTTCTACTACTGCTACTACTGTTGCTGCTACTGTTACCACTGCTTATCACTACTGCTGCTATTATACTACTGGTACTGTTGCTTCCGCTAATACTGCTGCTGCTGCTACTACTACCACTGCTGCTGCTGTGGATGATGATACAACTTCTACTACTGTTGCTGTCTTTCCTACGGTTACTACTGCTTTCACTGCAGCAGCTGCTGCTGACTGCTGCTGCTGCTGCGGCCACCACCATTTTTCACATAGCTCATACACGTGACATAAGTAATGCCCAGGTGCAGTTAGTGTCCCCCCCAAAAAATCTCACACTGTTGCTGACAAAGAGAAGGAAAAGAA
>CM031628.1:40507433-40514933 GCA_018398815.1 Conus ventricosus
TTGCAAAAGATGTCCTCCAACAAGCCTGTCTCGGGACTCCATCAATCTTTACATTGAGGCTGAGAGCGGCACTTTCAGAAATGACGTTGTCGTCTTTCTCTGTCAACGGCCGAGGGAATCCAGCCATCACCATGGTCAGGCTGACAACCACCGGGCAGCCATCGTCACTTCTGACCACTATGCTGTGGTCACACGCCACAATGAGGATTTTGCACTGAATCACTATATGATTCATGTGTTTTGAGGCCTACTATAAATTTGAGCCAGCGTTTAATGTCAAACTGATCCGCCTTGGCTTAAGGCTGAGTCAGGCCAATTGACATAGGCTAGAACACCAAGGCTACATCAAAATGTTGTTATGCTCTGCATAGTTATGTTGGGATTGTCTTCAGTCGTGACAAGCTCCTAGGATAAGAGCATTAGTCTCCCAAATCCCTCGAAGTCGGAGTGTGGCTGCCACTTGGCGGGGTAATCACAAACGGTCACACACGTAATGTTCTCATCCCCAGCTGATGCATTTGTACCATAGTGTTCAAGTACTTCGGCTGTTTGGATGATCCCTGGAGTCTTTTAGCCAGGGTACGACAAGAACAACAACATATCAAATTGATAATTAATCAAAAGAACAACTCCCCACCAATTATTTCCCTTGTTTGGGGATTTTCACTGATGAAATCACAAAATATCTTCAAATACATGACCTTCCCCTTAGCTGACGTCACATTTCAGGCCTTTGCACTCACCCATGACCCTATCTCTGCGCCAGCTGAAAACCCTTAAATATTCCCATTCCTTTGATTTTAATCTGTCTGCTTGGAACCACCTGGCTTGTACCTTGATGGCCATATGAAAGGAAATGAGGAGAATCAATTTTCAGACACATTAAGATTTCTCAAAACAACTGTCTGCGCCAGTCTGTAAATACTCCAGTCCTTAAGCAGGCCTTGGCGCATTAATTCTTGGGTGGCAGGCCCGAGGTCTAGGTCCGCCACCAGTGCAGACAGGAGACAGTCTGAGACACGCAAATGAGCATGAGAAAGGAATGCAACTTCACTTTGCCCAGGAGAAAAGGAAGCAACCTTCACGTCTGCCCAGGAAGGCACTTCAACTTGCCAGGAGAAAGGAGGCATCTTCACTTTGGCCCAGGAGAAAACGGAAGGAACTTCACTATGCCAGTGAGAATACGGAGGAACCTTCTTGCCCCAGGAGAAATCGGAATAGCAACCTTCACTTTGCCAGGAGAAAACGGAAGCAACTTCACTTTGCCAAGGAGGAAAAGAAGCAACCTATCACTGCCCAGGAGAAAAAGGAAGGCAACCTTCACATACCCAGGAGTAAAAAGGGGCAACTTAACTTGCCAGATGAAAACGGAAGGAACCTATCCTTTGCCAGGAGAAAAAGGAGGCAACTCTCCACTTGCTCGGAGAAAACAGAAGGCACTTCCTTGCCAAGGAAAAAGTGAAGGCACCTTCACTCTGCCCAGAGAAAAAGTAAAACGTTCACTAGACCAGGTAAAGGAATGCAACTTCACTTTGCCAGGATGAAAAGAAAGGCAACCTTCACTTGCCCAGGAGAAAAAAAAGAAGCATCTTCACTTTGCCAGGAAAAGAAGGCACTTACTTGCCCAGGAAAAACGAAGCAACCAGTCCTTATGCAGGAGAAAAGGAAGTCAACTTCATTTTGCCCAGGAGAGAATGGAATGCAACTTCACTTTGACCAGGAGACACGGAAGGCAACCTTCAACTTATGAGCAGGAGAAAAAAAAGGAAGGCAACCTTCACTTTGCCCAGGAGAAAAAGGAAGCAACCTTCACCTTGCCCAGGAGAAAAGGAAGCACCTTCACTAATACCCAGGAGAAAACGGAAGGCAACTTCGCTTTGCCCAGAAAACGAAGGAGCCTTCACTTTGCCCAGGAGAAAACGGAAGTCAACCTTCACTTTGCCAGGAGAAAAAAAACGGAAGGCAACCTTCACTTTGCCCAGGAGAAAACGGAAGGCAACCTTCACTTTGCCAAGGAGAAAAAAAGGAAGGCAACCTTCACTTTGCCCAGGAGAAAACGAAGGCAACCTTCACTTTGCCCAGGAGAAAAAGGAAGACAACCTTCACTTGCCAGGAGAAAAAGGAAGGCAAACTTCACTAACCCAGGAGAAAAGGAAGGCAACCTTCACTTTGCCCAGGAGAAAAAGGAAGGCAACCTTCACTTGCCCAGGAGAAAAAGGAAGGCAACCTTCACTTTGCCCAGGAGAAAAACGGAAGGCAATCTTCACTTTGCCCAGGAGAAAAGGAAGGCAACTTCACATGACCAGGAGAAAAAGGAAGTCAACCTTCACTTTGCCCAGGAGAAAAAAAAGGAAGGCAACCTTCACTTTGCCAAGGAGAAAAAGGAAGGCAACCTTCACTTTGCCAAGGAGAAAAAGGAAAGCAACCTTCACTTTGCCCAGGAGAAAAAGGAAGGCAACCTCACTTGACCCAGGCGAAAAAGGAAGCAACTTCACTTTGCCCAGGAGAAAACGGAATGCAACCTTCACTTTGCCCAGGACAAAACGGAAGGACAACCTTCACTTTTGCCCAGAGAAAAAAAAGGAAGACAACCTTCACTTTGCCAGGAGAAAAACGGAAGGCAACCTTCACTTTGCCCAGGAGAAAAGGAAGGCAACCTTCCACTCTGCCCAGGAGAAAAACGGAAGGCAACCTTCACTTTGCCCAGGAGAAAAGGAAGGCAACCTTCACTTTGCCAGGAGAAAAGGAGGCAACCTTCACTTTGCCAAGGAGAAAAGGAAGGCAACCTTCACTTTGCCAGGAGAAAAAAGGAAGACAACCTTCACCTTGCCCAGGAGAAAAAGGAAGGCAACCTTCACTTTGCCCAGGAAAAAAAAAGAAAAAGGAACAACCTTCACTTTGCCCAGGAGAAAAAGGATGGCAACCTTCACTTTGCCCAGGAGAAAAAGGAAGACAACCTTCACCTTGCCCAGGAGAAAAAGGAAGGCAACCTTCACTAAACCCAGGAGAAACGGAAGGCAACCTTCACTTTGCCAGGAGAAAAGGAAGGCAACCTACATTTGCCAGGAGAAAAACGGAAACAATCTTCACTTTGCCAAGGAGAAAACGGAAGGCAACCTTCACTTTGCCCAGGAGAAAACGGAAGGCAGCCTTTACTTTGCCCAGGAGAAAAGGAAAGGCAACCTTCACTTTGCCCAGGAGAAAAACGGAAGGCAACCTTCACTTTGCCCAGGAGAAAAAGGAAGGCAACCTCACTTTGCCCAGGATAAAAAGGAGGCAACCTTCACTTGCCAGGGAGGAAAACGGAAGGGCAACCTCGCTTTGCCAAGGAGAAACGGAAGGCAACCTTCACTTTGCCAGGAGAAAACGGAAGGCAACCTTCACATTGCCCAGGAGAAAAAAGGAAGGCAACTTTCACTTTGCCCAGGAGAAAACGGAAGGCATATTTCACTTTGCCAAGGAAAAACAGGAGGGCAACCTTTACTTTGCCCAGGAGAAAAAAAGGAAGGCAATCTTCACTTTGCCAAGGAGAAAAACGGAAGGCAACCTTCACTTTGCCAAGGAGAAAAAGGAAGGCAACCTTACACTTGCCCAGGAGAAAAAGGAAAGCAACCTTTGCTTTGCCCCGGAGAAAAAAAGGAGGGCAACCTTCACTTTGCCCAGGAGAAAACGGAAAGCAACCTTCACTTTGCCCAGGAGAAATAAGGAAGGCAACCTTCACTTTGCCCAGGAGAAAAACGAAGGCAACCTTCACTTGCCAGGAGAAAACGGAAGGCAACCTTCACTCTGTCCAGGAGCAAACGGAAGGCAACCTTCACTTTGCCAGGAGAAAAAGGAAGTCACCCTTCACTTTGCCCAGGAGAAAAAGGAAGGCAACCTTCATTTTGCCCAGGAGAAAAAGGAAGGCAACTTCACTTTGCCCAGGAGAAAAGGAAGGCAACCTTCACTTTGCCAGGAGAAAAAGGAATGCACCTTCACTTTGCCCAGGAGAAAAAGGAAGCAACCTTCACTTTGCACAGGAGAAACGGAAGGCAACCTTCACTTTGCCGGAGAAAACGGAAGGCAACCTTCACATTGCCCAGGAGAAAAAGGAAGGCAACCTTCACTTTGCCAGGAGAAAAGGAAGACAACCTCACTTGCCAGGGGAAAAAGGAAGACAATCCTTCACTTTGCAGAGGAGGAAAACGGAAGGCAACGTCACTTTGCCCAGGAGAAAGCGGAAGTCAACCTTCACTTTGCCCAGGAGGGAAACGGAAGGCAACCTTCCTTTGCCCAGGAGAAAAGGAAGACAACCTTCACTTTGCCCAGGAGAAAACGGAAAGCAACCTTCACTTTGCCAGGAGAAAAAGGAAGGCAACCTTCACATTTGCCCAGGAGAAAAAGGAAGGCAACCTTCACTTTGCCCAGGAGAAAAAGGAAGACAACCTTCACTTGCCGAGGAGAAAAAGGAAGACAACCTTCACTTTGCAAGGAGGAAAACGGAAGGCAACCGTCACTTTGCCAGGAGAAAACGGAAGTCAACCTTCACTTTGCCAGGAGGAAAACGGAAGGCAACCTTCACTTTGCCCAGGAGAAAAAGGAAGACAACCTTCACTTTGCCCAGGAGAAAACGGAAGGCAACTTCACTTTGCCAGGAGAAAAAGGAAGGCAACCTTCACTTTGCCCAGGAGAAAACGGAAGCAACCTTCACTTGCCCAGAGAAAACGGAAGGCAACCTTCACTTTGCCCAGGAGAAAACGGAAGTCAACCTTCACTTTGCCCAGGAGAAAACGGAAGGCACCTTCACTTTGCCAGGAGAAAAAGGAAGGCAACCTTCACTTTGCCAGGAGAAAAAGGAAGGCACCTTCACTTTGCCCAGGAGAAAAAGTAAGGCACTTCACTTTGCCCAGGAGAAAAAGGAAGGCAACCTTCACTTTGCCCAGGAGAAAAAGGAAGGCAACCTTCACTATGCCAGGAGACAAAGGAAGGCAACCTTACTTTGCCCAGGAGAAAACGGAATGCAACCTTCCTTTGCCCAGGAGAAAACGGAAGACAACCTTCACTTTGCGAGGAGAAAAAGGAAGGTAACCTATCACTTTGCCCAGGAGAAAAAGGAAGGCAACCTTCACTTTGCCAGGAGAAAACGGAAGGCAACCTTCACTTTGCCCAGGAGAAAAACGGAAGCAACCTTCACTTTGCCCAGGAGAAAACGGAAGACAACCTTCACTTTGCCAGAGGGAAAAAAGGAAGGAACCTCACTTTGCCCAGGAGAAAAAGGAAGGCAACCTTCACTTTGCCCAGGAGAAAACGGAAGGCAACCTTCACTTTGCCCAGGAGAAAACGGAAGCAACCTTCACTTTGCCCAGGAGAAAACGGGAAGCAACCTTCACTTTTCCCAGGAGAAAACGGAGGCAACTTCACTTTGCCCAGGAGAAAACGGAAGGCAACCTTCACTTTGCCCAGGAGAAAAGGAAGGACAGCCTTCACTTTGCCCAGGAGAAAAAGGAAGGCAGCCTTCACTTTGCCAGGAGAAAACGGAAAGCCTTCACTTTGCCCAGGAGAAAAGGAAGGCAACCTTTCACTTTGCCCAGGAGAAAAGGAAGTCAACCTTCACTTTGCCCAGGAGAAACGGAAGGCAACCTTCACTTTGCCCAGGAGAAAAAGGAAGGCAACCTTCACTTTGCCCAGGAGAAAAAGGAAGTCAACCTTCACTTTGCCCAGAGGAAAACGGAAGGCAACCTTCACTTTGCCAAGAGAAAACGGAAGGCAACCTTCACTTTGCCCAGGAGAAAACGGAAGGCAACCTTCACTTTGCCCAGGAGAAAACGGAAGGCAACCTTCACTTTGCCAGGAGAAAAAGGAAGGCAACCTTCACTTTGCCAGGAGAAAAGGAAGGCAACTCTTCATTTGCCCAGGAGAAAAGGAAGGCAATCTTCACTTGCCCATGAGAAAAAGGAAGGCAATCTTCACTTTGCCCAGGAGAAAAAGGAAGGCAACCTTCACTTTGCCGAGGAGAAGGCAACCTTCACTTTGCCAGGAGAGAAAACGGAAGGCAACGTTCACTGACCCAGGAGAAAAAGGAAGACAACCTTCACTCTGCCCAGGAGAAAACGGAAGGCAACCTTCACTTTGCCGAGGGAAAACGGAAGGCAACCTTCACTCGCCAGGAGAAAACGGAAGGCAACCTTCACTTTGCCGAGGAGAAAAGGAAGGCAACCTTCACTTTGCCGAGGAGGAAAACGGAAGCAACCTTCACTTTGCCCAGGAGAAAACGGAAGGAGCCTTCACTTTGCCCAGGAAAAAAAGGAAGCCAGCCTCACTTTGCGAGGAGAAAACGGAAACAGCCTTCACTTTGCCCAGGAGAAAAGGAAGGCAACCTTCACTTTGCCCAGGAGAAAAAGGAAGTCAACCTTCACTTTGCCCAGGAGAAAACGGAAGGCAACCTTCACTTTGCCCGGAGAAAACGGAAGCAACCTTCACTTTGCCCAGAGAAAAAGGAAGCAACCTTCACTTTGCCCAGGAGAAACGGAAGGCAACCTCACTTTGCAATTGAACGAGGCACTCACTTTGCCCAGGAGAAACGGAAGGCAACCTTCACTTTGCCCAGGAGAAAACGGAAGGCAACCTTCACTTTGCCAAGGAGAAAAAGGAAGGCAACTTCACTTTGCCCAGGAGGAAAAAGGAAGGCAATCTTCACTTGCCCAGGAGAAACGGAAGGCAATCTTCACTTTGCCCAGGAGAAAAAGGAAGGCAATCTTCACTTTGCCCAGGAAAAAAAGGAAGGCAACCTTCACTTTGCCGAGGAGAAAGGCAACCTTCACTTTGCCAGGAGAAAACGGAAGGCAACGTTCACTAGACCCAGGAGAAAAAGGAAGACAACCCTTCACTCTGCCCAGGAGAAAACGGAAGGCAACTTCACTTTGCCGAGGAGAAAACGGAAGGCACCTCACTCTGCCCGGAGAAAACGGAAGGCACCTTCACTTTGCCGAGGAGAAAACGGAAGGCAACCTTCACTTTGCCGAGGAGAAAACGGAAGGCAACCTTCACTTTGCCCAGGAGAAAACGGAAGGCAACCTTCACTCTGCCCAGGAGAAAACGGAAGGCAACCTTCACTTTGCCGAGGAGAAAACGGAAGGCAACCTTCACTCTGCCCAGGAGAAAACGGAAGGCAACCTTCACTTTGCCAAGGAGAAAAAGGAAGGCAACCTTCACTTTGCCCAGGAGAAAAAGGAAGGCAACCTTCACTTTGCCGAGGAGAAGGCAACCTTCACTTTGCCCAGGAGAAGACAACCTTCACTCTGCCCAGAGAAAAACGGAAGGCAACCTTTACTTTGCCCAGGAGAAACAAAGGTTGTTCTTCCTTTCCTGCCAGTTTCTTCATGTCTCTGACACCACGGATAGTGAAGCCCTTTGTGTCCACATTCCCACCATTCTTTCCGCCGCTGAAGGCGGCTGGTGTCTGTTCACGCACACGTGACAACAATCAGTGGACGCACGTGACAACAGTCAGTTGACACACAT
>CM031628.1:40524933-40539933 GCA_018398815.1 Conus ventricosus
GACACGACGTGACATCGACGCTGCACGATCTCGTGACACAGCACTTCACTGTCCTGCCGCTGTGCAGTCGTCAGGAGAACTACGTCATCACCACAGCACACAGCGCCGCCATTTGTGCCTGAGGAGAACCACATCCACACCACAGCACACAGCGCCGCCATTTTGTGCCTGAGGAGAACCACATCCACACCACAGCACACAGCGCCGCCATTTTGTTCCTGCTCTCCTGCAGTGTATTGAGGCTGCACACCAAACATTAATGCGCCGTGGTTATTATTCAGTGGGGAATTGTTCTTTCCATCAATTATCACTTTAGCATTAAATGCTAGCTCACAATCATCAGTTCAGCATTAAATGCTGGCTCACAATTATCAGTTCAGCATTAAATGCTGGCTCACAATTATCAGTTCAGCATTAAATGCTGGCTCACAATTATCAGTTCAGCATTAAATGCTGGCTCACAATTATCAGTTTAGCATTAAATGCTGGCCCACAATTGTCAAGTCAGCATTAAATGTTGGCTCACAATTATCATTTAGCATTAAATGCTGGCTCACAATTATCATTTAGCATTAATGCTGGCTCACAATTATCATTTAGCATTAAATGCTGGCCCACAATTATCAGTTCAGCATTAAATGCTGGCCCACAATTATCAGTTCAGCATTAAATGCTGGCCCACAATTATCAGGTTAGCATTAAATGCTGGCTCACAATTATCAGTTCTGCATTAAGTGCTGGCTCATAATTTTCAGTTCAGCATTAAATGCTGGCTCACAATTATCATTTAGCATTAAATGCTGGCCCACAATTATCAGTTCAGCATTAAATGCTGGCTCATAATTATCAGTTCAGCATTAAATGCTGGCTCATAATTATCAGTTCAGCATTAAATGCTGGCTCACAATTATCAGTTCAGCATTAAATGCTGGCTCACAATTATCATTTAGCATTAAATGCTGGCCCACAATTATCAGTTCAGCATTAAATGCTGGCTCACAAATTATCAGTTCAGCATTAAATGCTGGCTCATAATTATCAGTTCAGCATTAAATGCTGACTAAAAACTTTTGGCAAGCGTCAAAACGTTTACATGGATTATGTAGTGCAAAATTCTAATTGTGGATTGTGGCCAGACTTCATCCCTCCAACCTTTGACTGGGGGCTGTCTGTGTTGTTTCAGTCTCCGATAAAGGAGAGTTACCAGAGGCGGATCAGGGGATGGAAAGGTGGGATTGTGTTGTTTCAGTTTCCGATAAAGGAGAGTTACCAAGGGCGGATCACGGGAGGGGAGGTGGGAGTGGGGCTGGGTCTCAGTCTCAGAGCGCTCTTTAAGAGTATTCTGGCGGGGGTAGGGGTGGGGGGAGTTTGAGATAAAGACAAAAGAAAGAGAAAAAAATAATGATAATCCTGGTAGAAAACACAGTCTCAAGTGATTGCTCGTTCTTCGTTGTCATGGTCCTGAATGTTGTTTGTGTTTTTTCTCGTGATTTGTTTCTCTTTCGTCCGGTGGAATAGTTTGTTGTTGTTGTTTTTTTTATTCTTTTAACTCCCGGCAGTTCTTTCCCTTGACTTTTTTTCATCTCTGGTGATTGAAGGTTTTGTGTGTGTGTGTGTGGGTTTTGTTGTTGTTGCGGAAATTATCACATCTAAAGTAATGTATTTCGTTGTGAATGTAACAGTTTACTAAAACAAGCCTAAACAAATATATTTACCAAGGAAACAAAAGTTATCTGAGAAATTTCAACATCGATGCAAAGTTATTACTAAAAAGAATGTGGAAAAATTGAAAGAGAAAAAAAAACTGTCGAGAGTTAAGTCGCAAAGTGAGACGACTGCAGGTGGAAATCTAAACAAATCTTAATAAATGTTAGCGAACCGCCCAGAGAAACGTGGACAAACGAGTCACAAGACAAAACACGACGCGTTTCGACCTCTTAGGTCTTCTTCAGCCAAGATACAAACAAATAGGACAATGAAAATGAACGAGCAATCACTTAGCTTTGATCACTTCAGAAGTCGTGTTTTGTCTTGTGACTCGTTTGTCCGCGTTTCTCTTGGCGGTTAGCTAACATTTATATATCAGAGATTCTGTCTAGAAATTAAACTGGGGACAATGTTAAAGTAGCCGGCATGGTACCCCACTCTCGTCTCTTCACACCCTCTTTCGCTCATCCGTTTTAAATGTTTTGTTTGTATGGAAAAACTCTAAACATATTTGGAAAAGGAAACCAAACAAAGGAGCTGCTAAAACATCCTACCATCCCTCGTGGACCAAATGGGTCGCCCCTGATCACAAAGGAGCTAATAAACATCCTCCCACCCCTCCTGGACTAAATGGGTCGCCTTGATCACAACACGTTTTCCTCGGCGATTAAAATCATTGGGTTGATGATCCGCTCCACCCCCCCCCCCCTTCCCTCCTTCCTATCTGCGACTTTCACTCTTTGTCCGAGACTCAAATCGAAGGGTCTGTCAAGTCGATGGCCTGTAGCTTCCCCCCACCCTCACCCCCACTCCCACTCCTCTGCCTCACCTCCCTTTTCCCACGCTGGGTGCGCGTGCAAGGTGGCCATTGCCCTCACCAGTCGGCAGTTAGGACTCCACACCACTGTAGGCCTGCTGTTATCTGCTTATCTCCCTTTTCTCCCTCCACACCTTCCTCTCCTCCCCTCCCTTGTTACAGAGCGGCTGTGCTGTGTTCCAGATGGTGTGGTGTCTTCTTCTTCTTCTTCCTAAAATACGGGTTCACTCAAAAAACGAGTAGGTCACCAGCGCGCATGTTAAAAATTAGAATAAAATAACATAAAACAGTGCGACTCAGACTGTTGGCCCCTGGAGCAAACTTGGCAACAAGGGGTCGCACTCGATATTCAATAAAATATCTGGGGAAGTAAAAATAGAAAAACGTCAATATGCAGATCTCAAAACTGTCGAATCAACCTGTTGTTTGAATGAGATTGCACCTGTGGCAATCTTGATGGCACCCGGCAGTGAGTTCCACAGCCGTACAGAACTGGGATAAAAAGAATGTAAGTGGCTGTCAATATTTGATGCAGGTATGGTATAACATTGACCCCCACTCCTGGTGCTACTTTTATTCAATACTAGCTGTTCCATTGGAATATCAATTACTTTAGCTCTGCCTTTGAAAAAGGTGTTAAGTTTAATAAAAGCTCTTCTCTCTTCTAAGGGTTTCCATTCTAATTTCCTCATGTTCTTCCTAGTATTCCCTTTTCTCTGATGTGGTTCCCTGTTACGAACCGTGCTGCTCTCTTCTGAATCTTTTCAAGGTTATCAATGTCCTTTAGATGGTAAGGATCCCAAACTGAGCAACCATATTCCAGTATGGTCTAACCAGTGTTTTTGTAGCAGTCGTCTTTAACCTTTTGGGGGCAGTCATTGATATTCCTGTATAAGAAAGCTAAGATGTTATTTGCTTTCTTACATACTAAATTGTAATGTTCTTTCCATTTGAGACGACTATCTATAATCACGCCTAAATATTTTGCAGCATTAGTTTCTTTAAGAATAGTATTATGGTGTATCAGAAGTTGTTTGGCGAACAGATCTGTGTCGTCTGCAAGAGTCTGTGAGAAGTTTGTTTGTCGTTTGATTGGTGTGTGTGGGGTGTGTGTGTGTGTGTGTGTGTGTGTGTGTGTGTGTGTGTGTGTGTGTGTGTGTAAGAACAAGAACACATTTTACTGTCATATGAAAACCCAGAGGTTTTGCGGGACACAGATGATCAGGTTTAAGACATTCAGTTTAACTAATTCCACATCGTCACCCCTTGCAACATAAGTAGCTTAAAAAAAAAAAACATAGCGTGTATCAGGGTCTGATTAAATGTTCTGTCTCCAAAGAGAGAAACACACCAGGATATACTGGGCAAGCACAGGTTGGAAGCAGCCCAGTAACGTGAGCTCCGAGGGCTTTTCACTTTAGTCTGTAAAGGAAAATCGCTTTTTGTGATCTTCATCATCAGGTCGTAACGTTGTTGGTCAAATCATTGACAGTCATCGAGAAAATGTAGTTCGTCCTCAACAACGTGGCATGTCGTGTATGATCCGACTTCTCTGTCAGTCTTTGTACAACGGCCCTCTCAATTTGGAGTTCATGGGCGCTTATTCGTAATCTCGTTAATCTATGTGTGTCAATGCGTTGCTCCAAATACGTCGCCTGTTTTTATTCAATAGCAACTGTGGTATAAAATTTGAGCTTGGATGTGTTTTCCTTCTTTGTTTCCTCCAGAAGTCAGCATGAAACGTTTCCAGCTTCGCATTGATTATGAACTTCAGGCGAGTCACACTAAGTTTCCCACATGTTGCTGTAATCCTGTCGTTGACAAGGTTTGTCGTGTAAACTTCCTCGGTTTGTTTTCTTCGGTGTCCTGAGAGATCGTTGACTGATAATTCTGTCGTTGACAAGAGTCTTGATCTGTGTATTCAGAATGCGATGATCTGGGTTATCACTTTACAGTAATCGGGAATCTCCCAGTGCGGCCAAAACCGGTAATGTCATAGCTTTTCTATGGACTCTTAAGAATTGCCTGCAGAATTTACTGAGTGCAGTTTCATGTGGGAATTTGTTTGCAAGATAGGTTTGGAACAAATGCTGCATTTTCTTTTCTTGATATATGTCGTCATTGTATTGGTAAGAGGATGGGATCCACACGCCCCACCCATAAGTGATGATGGGAAAGACTAAAGAGTCAACAAGGATTTTCACAACAGAACGTTCTCTTCAAGGTACTGCAGTGTGTGTGTGTGTGTGTGTGTGTGTGTGTGTGTGTGTGTGTGGGGTGTGTGTGTGTGTGTGTTGTGCGCGCGCGCGCGCGCGTGCACGAGCGCATGTGTGCGCGCGAAACCAAGCATTTCTTCAAGGAAACACGGAAATCACACAGCTATTAACCGTCACAATGTTGCTTCATAATTACTCTCTTTTGTTGTTGTTTTCATTTTATTGTTCTTTTGATGGTCATCCGCTTGCGTGTGTGTATTTGTAGCAGTCAAACATGACCACCCATGAAAACAGATAATTATAACATTGAAAACAAGTTAGCATCTATGACAACCGTGAACTCGCTGAATTCAAAAGCCACCCATTAAAAATATACTCCTCTATTTGTGTCTCCGTACCCCTTCTACTACGAATGACCCTGTGGACGTCCTTGTCTTTGTTTTTTTGAGAATGAGGAAGTTGAAGGGAGACAGAGCGAGTGTCTCTCTTTGTACAGCCTGTGCGTGTGATGTAGTGTGTGTGTGTGTGTGTGTGTGTGTGTGTGTGTGTGTGTGTGTGTGTGTGGGGTGTGTGTGTGTGTGTGTGTGTGTGTGTGGTGTGTGTGTTGTGTGTGTGTGTGTGTGTGTGTGTGTGTGTGTGTGGTGTGTGTGTGTGTGTGAGTGTGTGTGTGTGTGTGTGTGTGTGTGTGTGTGTGGTGTGTGTGTGTGTGTGTGTGTGTGCATGTAGTGTGTGTGTGTGTGTGTGTGTGTGTGTGTGTGTGTTTTGTGTGTGTGTGTGTGGGGTGGGTGTAGTGTGTGGTGTGTGTGTGTGTGTGTGTGTGTGTGTGTGTGTGTGTGTGTGTGTGTGTGTGTGTGCATGTAGTGTGTGTGTGTGTGTGTGTGTGTGTGTGTGTGTGTGTGTGTGTGTGTGTGTGTGTGTGTGTCATTTTCATTTCTTTGTGAAACTCACCGAGCTTGACGAAAGATTACAAGTGCTTTACAAGAAAACATTATCATTAAACAAACATTTTCTTCGGCAAAATGTTGACCATCTTTAAGGAAAGAGGGTTGTTTACAGTTTTCACGTGAATACCGACATTATGAGTCATGGTTTTGTTTTTTGATGACTCGATTTGGTTTCTTTAAGCATGATGAGGCAGTTAAAGGGTTAAACGTGATCATTTATGAAAGCACATGTCAGTTAAAGGGTTTAAACGTGATCATTTATGAAAAACACATGTCAGTTAAAGGGTTTAAACGTGATCATTTATGAAAGCACATATCAGTTGAAGGGTCAAACGTGATCATTTATGAAAGCACATATCAGTTAAAGGGCTAAACGTGATTATTCATGAAAGCACGTATCAGTTAAAGGGTTCAACGTGATCATCTATGAAAGCATATATCAGTTAAATGGTAAAACATGATCATTTAGGAAAGCACATGTCAGTTAAAGTGTTTAAACGTGATAATTTATTGAAGCACATATCAGCTGAATAGTTAACGTGATCATTTATGAAAGCACATGTCAGTTAAAGGGCTAAACGTGATTATTTATAAAAACATGTCAGTTAAAGGTTTAAACGTGATCATTTATGAAAACACATGTCAGTTTTAAAGGTTTAAACGTGATCATTTATGAAGCACATGTCAGTTAAAGGGTTAAACGTGATCATTTATAAAAACACATATGATCTCATTAAAGGTTTAAACGTGATCATTTATGAAATCACATATCAACTAAAGGGTTAAACGTGATCATTTCTAAAAAACATCGTTTCGAGTCAAACCTGTCAGCTAACGCTAACTCGCGTGCGTGTACACTGGCATTATCGCTATCACTGCGGGGATAGCAGCCCTGGAAGAGAGATAGGAATAGTACACATTTCATGGACGAATCACAGGATTTTGCTGCTGATGGTACGACAGTGGGAGAGGAGGAGGGGGGAGGGGAGAGGAGCGTTGGGGGGGGGGGGGGGGTAGGGATAGGGTGGGGATGGATGTGGGGATGATGGCGGCGAAAGAGCATTGATTATGTGCATGTGGTACATTAAGCTGGTCAGAAATAAGGCAACTAAAAAAAAACAAAACACACATACACAAAGCACAATCAGAGACTAAATGATTAAAGCTCTCCCCCCCCACCCCTCCACCCCCACCCCTCCCTCCCCTTTTTTCTTCAATCTCTGTCCAGTTCGTTTCTCTGCAAGCCCGTCAATGAAAGAGTCGGGGGCACGTGACTCCTCGTGTTTGTCCACGGGTCACGTGATTCCTCGTTGTTTGTCCCCCGGGGCACGTGACTCCTCGTTGTTTGACCACGGGTCACGTGACTCCTCGTTGTTTGACCACGGGTCACGTGATTCCTCCTTGCTTGTCCATGGGTCACGTGATTCCTCCTTGATTGTCCACAGGTGACGTAATTCCTCGTTTGCCCACGGGTCACGTGATTCTCGTTTGTCCACGTGTCACGTGAGTCGTCGTTGTTTGTCAACTGTCTCCTGACTGGTCCTACTCCACAGTTGTTTCAGAGTGCTGCTGCTATTGTGGGTCCTACCCGTGACGGGAGATAAAGGGGGCGCGCTCTGGAGGATATAAACCTCGTCTGTCCTGAGGAGGGGGAGAGCTAGAGATCTACGCAGTGAAGCAACTCTGTGTGTGTGCGTGAGTTCTGTCACACCGTGTTACCAGTCTGAGTGCTCTTTGGCAGTCAACCTCCATTTACTCCAGGTACGTTAGTGTTTTGTTTTGTTTTGTTTTGTTTGATTTAGCGTCTTTTCACAAAATAGTGTTTTTAGACGGACCTTGAAATCATCCTGAATGACATTAGTATTTTATCACAAATAGGAATACCCCGTCGTTTCATATCCCCCATCAATGTAATACCATGTTTGACAGAGAAAAAGAAAAAAAAATCAATAAACAATACCTATAATTTAAATTTTAAAAAATTTCAAAACGAGCAAACTACAGAGCTGTCCCTATAGGACTCCGAAGAAAAGATTTAGCTGCAGTGACAAGAAGTGATTTATCATCAATAATGGCTTTGAGATCGTCATCTTTAGTATTGTTTTTGACTGCCGGATAATCGGGCAAATATTGCTTTGTGAACGGACAATAGAATAAAATATGGAACGTTAACATTCTCTCTCCACAGGGACACCTAATGTCGTTTATATGTTTGCATTTTAACGCATTGAGTTTTAGTCTGTAACATAAAGAGCTAACTTCTCGTGACTCATTATTAATACCTTTTTGCAATAAGGAGTCTTTACTGTCAAAAGTTGTGACATTGTGGCTGGTTTTTTTATAGACTGCCTCCAGAAGATGATATCCTCTTTTACAGATAATGGAATCTTTACAGTTGTGCAGCCATTTGCATTCCTTGCACCGTTCCTTGCCATTCTATCTGCCCAATCATTTGCCTGGACACCACAATGAGAAGGGACCCAACAAAAAGTTACATCAGAACCTTTTTGCATTAGAAAATTAACAAGATGCCTTATTTCAATTATAATGTCAGCTCTTTCCTTTAGCTTAGTTGAAGTTAGCGACAGTAAAACAGATCTTGAATCAACACACAAAAGAATTCGTAAAATAATCATGGGAAGGTTTGCAATATACCTTAAGGCCATGAGAATAGCTACCAGCTCTGCAGAGAAAATGGAATGGCCTTTTCCAACATAAGCTTGTTCTTTCTTTAAGCCAGGAACAACAAATCCAGCACCAGCATTTCCATCATTTATCACTGAACCGTCTGTATATACCTCAAATGGTTCGGATATAGAGCTTCAACATGCGATCGAAAAGAAAATGCTGCATAGTGAGGGCTATTTTCTTTTTTCAAAATACCATAGTCAACATCGTGTGTGTGTGTGTGTGTGTGTGTGTGTGTGTGTGTGTGTGTGTTGTGTGTGTGTGTGTGTGTGGTACTTTTGTGTGTGTGTGTGTGTGTGTGTGTGTGTGTGTGTGTGTGTGTGTGTGTGTGTGTGTGTGTGTGTTGTTGTTGTTCTGGCATTATCTATGCAATGTTAACGTTTGCATGTAGTCACAACGACTGTCCTTTGATTTAGCTAAAGTCCCTGTTAGGTGTAGTGTACACCAATAATGTTTATTTCTCTTTAAACCAAAGCACCGGTGTTCCATATAAAACGTTTCCATTTAAGTTTGGTATTAACCAACTTTTTTTTTGCAAAACAAAATGACACGAGTACAGCAGTGCATATGACGATGAACTATGACTAAGTTAACCTTTGCGATGTTTGAATATGATCTGAATACTGATTATTGTGGATTAAAGCTGAAATATTAATAACAGGTTTGACAGAAATGATTGTGCATGTAAATATAAGAGAGAGGGAGAGATGTGAGTGTGGAGGGGGAGAGGAAGAGAGAGACTGATAAACTTAATTGGCATCAGATTCTACAGGCGTAGTGCCAATGAAATTACTTTATAGCGACGAATGGAAAATAATAAGTATACCTTAAACGGTTTCAGTATGTACAACAATTGCGCGCGCACGTGTATGTGTGTGTGTGTGTGTGTGTGTGTGTGTGTGTGTCTGTGTGTGTGTGAGAGAGAGAGAGAGAGCATGTGTGTTTATGAGAGAGAGAGAGAGAGAGAGAGAGAGAGAGGAGAGAGGGAGAGAGGGGGGGGGATTAAATTTGCTTGAATTTCTTCAGTAAATGAAAAGCCAGATGTTTGAAGTGTATATCTGATGGAAACACAAGACCACACAGGAATAGGGAATAGGGGGCCTCTGCAAGGGGGACAACAGCGACAAAAGTGTAAAAGCATAGTTCTTAATTAACAACAAATAAATATACCGAACAACTGAATGCTGAACTGCTCAACACTCGAGCGAAACAAGCGCAGGTAGCCAGTCCTTAGTCAGGGAAGACTGTACAATGTTCAGAAGTGAAACAGGAAGCTGGGAACGAAAGAAAATCCGATGCCAACTAGTTCACGTGTGAACAAATCCTCTAGTCTCGAAGAACTGTACCATGTTCAGGAGAGAAACAGGAAACTAGGAAAGAAATTTAAAACAAAAAAATACTATTCCGCCAGATGAAAGAGACACACAAATTACAGGACAAAACACGACGCGTTTCGACCTCTTTGGTCTTCTTCAGGTAAAATAGTCGACATTCAGGACAATGACAACGAAGAACAAGCAATCATTTCTCTCCTCAGATTGGAAACAAAATGGACGGGAAACTTGATGGACGGGAAAGAAGATCATTTCAACTTGTCCATGTGCGAACAAATCCGGTAATCTGGAAAGACTGGGCAATGTTCTGGAGTGACACGGGAAACTGGGACAGAATGAAATTCCAATGTCAACTTGTTCACGCGTGAAACAATCTGCTGACAGCTTCCAATGTCTTTAAGATCTAGATGCATCTATCTGTGGCGTGCAGTTTCTGCAGAAAAAGAACTCTCTCATGGACACATCTGTCAGTGGCGTGCAGTTTCTGGAGAAAGTCACTCATGGACATATCAGCAGCACAGACCAGCACAGACACGTGATTCCCTGTTGTACCCCTCGGCTCCACAGCCAACACAGCTGACTACAGCAGTCAGGACTGATATCAACAATGTCTGTCCATGAAGCCTCTTGAGCTAACTACTCCCTGATAACTGCCTGGCCATAACTGTCGCTCCCATGGTTACGGAGTGTAACATTCCAGCTGACCATATCGATTATCTCACCCTGCACGTGATCAGGGAGGGGTGGGGGGGGGGGGGGTTTATTTACACTGACCACAGAAAGGAGGGGGAGGATGGTGCGATTAACGTCTAAGCGATGGCGACCTTTAAACATCGTGTTGTTGACAGATCCGAAACTGGCCGGAAGTGGCGCCATGTTGTGATAAGTCGCTTTTAAAGGGGGGTAGAGGGGCGCTGACTGTTCAGACTGGTTGACACGTGTCCACATTGACTGGTGAACCTGAGGGAGACGGGGGTCCAATGTGAACCTCGTCAGTGTGTGTGGTGGAGACACAAGAGTCAGGTTAGGGACGCACAGTGTTTGTGTTACTGGGCACTTTGACAGGTAAGACTTCAGTCCACTGTTTCTCGTCTCTTGAGCTCGCGTTGGCGGATTTATTCCTGATGTTTGTTCATCCTCACTTTTTGCGCAGTTACTTCTTAATTCTTTCTCTCTCTCTCTCTCTCTCTCTCTCTCTCTCTCTTCTCTCTCTCTTCTCTCTCTCTCTCTCTCTCTTTGTTTTTTTTTTCTCTCTCTACGTGCGTTTATGTGTGCATGCGTGTGCGCACGTGAGTATGTGTGTGTGTGTGTGTGTGTGTGTGTGTGTGTGTGTGTGTGTGTGTGTGTGTGTGTGTGTGTGGTGAGTGAACGATTCTTCAGTCTGCGTGCATATAGTTTACAGTGGGTGGTGTGACTATGGGTGCGAGTGTTGATATTGCTATTATTAACATTTCATATTTTACATACGAATGCTTATTGATACCTTTGTAACTTTTATGATCACTCCAAAGCCATTCTCCTTTTTGTAAGAGGACATGAAATTGAATTGAATTGAATTGAATTAATCATCAATGAATAGTGTTCATTTTGCGCTATATTCAATTGCATTCGATTGTGCTGTGTAGCATCACGTATTTCAGAACTACATTCAGGCTGCTCGACCCAGAGAGAGTGCATAGCCACAGCTTTGTCCTCCCTGTGTGAACGGACTATGCTGACCAGCCAAAATGAATGTTCTTGTGCAACGGTTGGCGAGGGAAATTCTCCTGTTGCCATGGGTTGTTTAACATGCGTTGAATGCATGGTGCACATTGAACCTGGGTTTATCTCTCCTCTGAAAGACTAGCTCTCTGACCATTGCTTTAGGTCTAGAGGACGAGGACAAGGGTGGAGGATGTATGTGTGTGTGTGTGTGTGTGTGTGTGTGTGTGTGTGTGTGTGTGTGTGTGTGTGTGTGTGTGTGTGTGCGTGCGCACGCACGCGCGCACGCATGTGTGTGTGGACACGCGCACGTGTGCGTGTGTAAGGGTGGAGGATGTGTGTGTGTGTGTGTGTGTGTGTGTGTGTGTGTGTGTGTGTGTGTGTGTGTGTGTGCGCGCACGCGCACGCATGTGTGTGTGGACACGCGCACGTGTGCGTGTGTATGTCTTTCATGTATTCTTTTATCTGCTCTGGATCCCTGCAGATATACTGTTCAGTTTGGCTACTCTCTCGCGACACAGGTCATTCATATAGTCTCTCACTTATTTTTTTATCTGCTTATTTCTAACATCATAAACTGTCTTCTCTTTAGGTTATTCATGTCTGTACGAAGTACTGACTGTTATTGACCGAGTTGTTTCTAACATCATTATAAACCGTTTCCACTTTAGGTTATTCATGTCTGTATTAAGTACTGACTGTTATTGACCGAGTTGTTCATGTCTGTATTAAGTACTGACTGTTATTGACCGAGCTGTTCTTGTCTGTACTGAGTGCTGACTGTCACTGACTGAGATGTTTGTGCCCCAGATCAAAATGGCCACCCTGCGCAAACGACTCTGCATCATCGGCCCCATGGCTGTGGAAAGACATGTCTCCGCCGCAGCTTCCTGGGGGAGAAGTTTAAAGGAGACATGATGAGGATCACAGTGGGTCAGTTCGCTAACGTCTTGCGTGTTACAGCGTGCTGCACGTGCTGTGCTGTGTCCTACCGCTCTGTACTGTTTGTGCTGTACCGTGATTGGCTGCTCTCTGCAGAACAATGTTCTGTACCGTCAAACATTGTGCACTGTATAATATACTGCACTGTATCGCAGTGTACTGGAGTGCAATGTCTTGCACTGACAATACTGTTCTGTAAAGCATTCTCAGACAATCTGCTGGTGTGTGGGTTTTGTTTTTTGTTTGTTTTTGTAGTGTTGTCAAGATAGCCGTGCTTGTCTCTGGAAAGACAATCTGCTGGTGTTTTGTTGTCGTTGTTGTTGTTGTTGTTTGTTTGTTTGTTTTTGTAGTGTTGTCAAGATAGCCATGTGTGTCCATGGCCACACAGTCTGCTGATGCCTGTCTTTGTTCCTCAGCGTGCCAGGCTCTGCCGGCCCATTTCCCCACCAGCACCAGCTTCCCGGACAACATCAAGGTCTACATTGACGACACCTCCGGGGAGGAACGCTTCCGGAACGCCGTGACGAGTACCTTCGTCAGACATGCGCAGTGCGTGCTGCTGTGCTTTGATCTGGCCGACAAGGTGGGGGGTGGGGGGGGGGGCTTCCCTTTTCTCTGCTTCTGATGCGATCTGTCTGTCCATCCATCCATTCATCTATCCATCTCTCTATCTCTCTCTCTATCTATCCATCTATCCACCTATCCATTCATCCATCTATCTATCTGAGTATCTATCTGAGTACCGATCTATATACCTATCAATCTACCTATCTGATCGTTCATCGATCTATCTATCGATCGATCGATCTATCTGTCTCTCTATCTATCTATGTATGTATCTGTTTGTTTATCTATGTCTGTTCATCTATCTATCTATTTATCGATCTATTTATGTCTATCTATCTATCTATCTATCTATTTATATCTATCTATATATCTGTCAGCTTGTCTAACTGCCCACCCCTCCCCTCTCTCTCTCTTCTCTCTCTCTCTCTCTCTCTCTCTCTCTCTCTCTCTCTCTCTCTCTCTCTCTCTCTCTCTCCCTCCCCCCTCTGAGGCTAAAAGTGCAGTTTTCCTCTACACGTTCCAATCTTCCCCTCCTTTTCTTGAGCACGTAGATCAAGTATATTTGTTGACTTGATGGGCACCTAGATCAAGTACATCTGTTGACTTGATGGGCACTTAGATCAAGTACACCTGTTGATTTGATGGGCACTCAGATCAAGTACACTGTTGATTTGATGGCACTAGATCAAGTACACTGTGATTGATGGCACTTGATCAAGTACACCTGTTGATCTGATGGGCACTCAGATCAAGTACACCTGTTGATTTGATGGGCACTTAGATCAAGTACACCTGTTGATCTGATGGGCACTCAGATCAAGTACACCTGTTGATTTGATGGGCACTCAGATCAAGTACACCTGTTGATTTGATGGGCACTTAGATCAAGTACACCTGTTGATTTGATGCGCTGATGCCGTGCGAAAACGAGACCTCAACCAATCAGAAACAGCCTAGATGTTGCACTGACCCAAAGGAGAGCTGAACTGTACTTTTACCATATAATTATGTATCAAGATGTGTACAAATCGATCGATCGTTCGATAAACAGATAATCAGATTGACAAACATCGTTAGATAGATAACATTGTTAATCAGATATAGTGTATCTTATCATATATTATGTACACATCAACAGATTCATCGATCTAGGTTTATGTGTCTAGACAGATACAGTCAGAGGCAGAGAGACAATCAGAGAGATAAATCAATCAATGATACGGATATTAACTCGTTATTCTCCCAGTACAGTTCTATTAACGTTTTCCTCGTATTTGGTAACATCACCCTTCGCTGGCGGCTTTTGGCAGTTCTAGGATTGTCATGGTGCTCCCATGGCCACGGCAACACGAACATCTTTCAGGGAAAAAAAAAAAGAAATGAAAGGGGAGGAAAAAGAAGAAAATGTGGTTGTGATAACGCGACTGACCTTGGACTTTTTTTCCACCGGTAAACAAAGATTTGGACTTTAAACACACACACACACACACACACACACACACACACACACACACACACACACACACACACGCACACACACACACACATATCAGAACGTAGTACAGAAAGCGATCTGCTTACCGTCTGATCTTTCGTATGAAGCAGCGAACTCCGACAGGGGAGGTATTTTTGAAGTCTTCTTCAGTAACTTCTCTTCGTTGGACTTTTGTTAAAGACCAGACGAGAGTGCTGCATGTGCAGTGTGTAGATACACAAACTCGATACGTTTGACTCCGGGTACAGGTTGGGACGTAAAAAAATGATAATTTTACCTCAGAACGTGTCGGCTGCAACGGGTGTCAGCCATTACAAAACATTGAGAAAAGAAAAACAGTTTAAAGCAAATCTACAATTTTTTTTGACAGGTTTCCAGAACCACAAATACTGGCCTCATGTTGTGTTCTATCAGATTCTTTGTCACTGCACGTTTATCTGTGTGAATTGTCAGGATAACGCTCGTAAAAACCTCATGCTACACTCCACACACGCTTCCCACACCCCTCTCCCCTTCCCCATCTCCCGTCCATACACTCTCAGACTGTGATTCCATGGCCGCCATGTCTGTAGCTGGGTGTCCCTGGGTT
>CM031628.1:40544933-40567433 GCA_018398815.1 Conus ventricosus
TGTTTTGTGTTTGATTCTATTGTAGTTATTGTTTTGTTGTTGATTACATTAGAGTGCATTGTTTTGTTGTGGATTACATTGTAGTGTATTGTTTTGTTGTGGATTCCATTGTAGTGTATTCCACTGTAGCGTATTCTCGTGTATTGTAGTGCACTGTTTTGTTACACTGTCATGTTTGTGTTGTATAGCTTTGTATCGTATTACATGTATACTGTATGACGTTCCGTTGCACAGAGCTACACTGTATTGCATTGAATTAGCTTGCACTGAAATGTAATGTGTTTTATTGGACTGTACTGTACTACACTCCATGTACAGTATTGCATTAATGTGTACCGTGTTGTATTGTACTACACTCCATGTACCATATTGCATTAATGTGTACCGTGCTGTACTGTACTACACTCCATGTACCATATTGCATTAATTTGTACCGTGCTGTATTGTACTACACTCCATGTACCATATTGCATTAATGTGTACCGTGCTGTATTGTACTACACTCCATGTACCATATTGCATTAATTTGTACCGTGCTGTATTGTACTAAACTCCATGTACCATATTGCATTAATTTGTACCGTGCTGTATTGTACTACACTCCATGCACCATATTGCATTAATTTGTACTGTGCTGTATTGTACTACACTCCATGTACCATATTGCATTAATTTGTACCGTGCTGTATTGTACTACACTCCATGTACCATATTGCATTAATGTGTACCGTGCTGTATTGTACTACACTCCATGTACCATATTGCATTAATTTGTACCGTGCTGTATTGTACTACACTCTATGTACCATATTGCATTAATTTGTACCGTGCTGTACTGTACTACACTCCATGTACCATACTGCATTAATTCTTACCGTGCTGTTCTCTGTTGTATTGCATTGTATTATATTGTGTTCTATTGTGTTGTATTTACTGTTGATCATGATGTATTGAAAATTTATCGTATATGCTCTCACGATGATGTGAATCATGACAATTGTTTTTTTTTTTTACCTTCTAATGGGTTGTGCAGGACGAAGGGAGAGTATCCAGCCTGGACGAGGAGAAGGACAGCAAAAAGGGAGGCAAACCCAAGTTGGGACTGTGCATGAAATGCTGTTGACTTCAACGGACAGAGACAGGAAGGCGACGCTAACGGCGTCCGAGCTGTGGGTCGCATCGTGACTTTGTACAGAACGTGGAGGAGAAAGGGTTAAGGACAGCAGGAAGGGGGGGAGGGGGATAAGGTGACGGGGAGGGTGGGGGTGGGTGGGAGGGAATGAAGACTAAAACTCGTCGCGCCAATCAGCCGTGGAGGCCAAACATCATATGGAGACTTAGGTGGTGAGGGTTTCCCAGACAGAAGGGAAATGTCTGTTACATTGAGGATTTGGGTTGCTGCTGGACTCCACAATCTGTCTGTCTATGCTTCTGCCAGTGTCTCTGTGATAGTCCAAGTGTGCCTGTGTTGGTGACATTCCATTGAAGGCCTACCTCCACCACAGCGGACACAGCCACAGAGGAGATCCCACCCTTCCCCCAGGACAGTGGGGACAGAGGGAGGGGAGGCGGGTGGGGGGGGTGGTATCTGACCCTACACCCGCACTACGGGAACGCCAACAGGTCAAGACAGGCAGCGTTCATGGACATGACATTGGGTGTCAAGGGAGATTTGAACTCACAACGTCTGGCGGCCAACTCGTTGCTCGTTGTGTTCGTCCGGACAGAAATCTACCGCCTGACAATGGGGGGTCTCCCCCCTCCCTCACGGAGAGAAAATCTTAGACACACACACACACACACACACACACCACACACACACAAAACACACACAATAATCTATATATATATATAGAGAGAGAGAGAGAGAGAAGGAGAGATAGGAGAGGAGAGAGAGAGAGAGGGGAGAGAGTGATGTGTGCGTGTGTGTGTTTGTGTGTGTGTGTGTGTCGAGAGGAGAGAGAGAGATGGAGAGTAGAGAGATGTTTGTGCGTGCGAGGTGCGTGCGAGCGTGTGTGTGAGTGTGTGTGAGATGTGAGTAGGTCTGTGGGTGTGTGTGTGTGTGTGTGTGTGTGTTTTGTGTGTGTGTGTGTGTGTGAGGGTTTCTGCGCGCGGGCGTGCGCGCGTTGTGTGTGTGTGTGTGTGTGTGGTGTGTGTGTGTGTGTGTGTGTGTGTGTGTGGCGCGCGGCGCTTGTATTGGTGTGTGTGTGTGTGTGTGAGTGTGTGTGTGTGTGTGTGTGTGTGTGTGTGTGTGTGTAAGCGTGCATGCGTGCGTGCAGACGTGCGCGCACGTGCTTGCTTGCGTCGACATATGATGCAATAGCTGTGCCAGAAAGCGTTGCCAAATAAACTTTTTTGAATTTACTATTCATTTGGGTCTTCTCTCTCTCTCCTCTCTCTCTCTCTCTCTCTCTCTCCTCTCTTCTCTCTCTCCATGCGTGTGATGCGTATGTGCGCGGGCACATGTGTAAGTGCGTGTGTGTTTTGTGTTGTGTGTGTGTGTGTTTTGTGTGTGTGTGTGTGTGTGTGTGCGCGCGCGCGCGCAATATCAATATGTTTGATTTTTATTTATTCATTTTTTCACACAGGTTAACAAAACTTTGACAAGACAAGCAAAAAGAAAAAAAAAGAAATAATAGAACACAAACAAAAAAAAAGAAAATGACAGATTTCAAGAAATACAAAGAAAATGTTGGCAAACCACAGGCTATCATCGTCCGACTGTCCTTTTCAACCAGAGCCCGGTGATAGAGACGGGACTCGATAATGGCTCGTACTTGATCACATCCAAGTGTATTAAAGTTTATTTATTGTTGTACCAAATGCCGTCCATAAATGGGAACTGGGATACATCAATAATACCAGGCTGATCCACAACATAGTAGAAATAGGTAACTTATCACAAGAAGCCATGAGGACACATTTTCACTGGGGGAAAAAAAATCTCCAATGTATTGCATTTCATGCACCAGGTTGTATTCGATGTCTTCCACTAGCGACATGTCTTCGATCTGTTAGATTCAAGAAGGTTAAGCGGTCAAGCTCTTAGAACAACTTGCATTAATGTCAGGTTTAAAAATCACTAATGAGGAAAACAACCGTTATACAGACTGACACCCTGACGAATCCTCCACTAAGGTACATGATGAGGACAGGGACTTTGGCTGGGATCCTGAAGTCTTTACAATGCTCGGAGTCAACTTTACAACACTGTAGACAAACTAGTGGATATCAATGTGAAGAGTAATTAGAGCAAATTATAATTCCTTTGGCTGGATGGGGAGAAAAGACAACTCACGCCATTCGGAACGATAATAGTCATACAAATTTGGTGTTGCCCAACCGGATATATTTCTTATGCATACTTGAAATAACTTATAAGACTTGATACATTGTGTTTTTAATTTTTTATGAGACGGAAGACAGAGCAAAATCAATAGAACAAAGGGAAAAAAGAAAGAAAAGGAAAAAGAAAAGAGAGAAAAAAAGAAAGAAAAGAAAAAGAATGAATAGAGTTGTCGGTCATGATGTCGGTCGGGTGGACAGAAAATACCAAATGTACATGCCTTTCTCCCGCTGTTGAAGTACGTTAGTTGGGGGGGAAAAAGCACTTTAATGACGCTCATAACCTTTAGGAATTGGCTTTTTCCCCCTTTGTTCATGGTCTCAAGAGACTGAAAGTCGCTGAAGGTCGAGCTGCGTATTATTCCCTTCTGAACATGGATGAGAATGTCCTTAAAAAAGAAAGAGAAAAGAAAAGAAAAAAATACTAACTAAATAGATTGTGTAGATAAACAATGTTTAAAATGCTTCTCAAGTGACGTTTATGACTTTGTTTTACTTTCTGTGTGCATTCATTACGAAACTAATATTTCAAAGATGGGAAATAGTTTTCAGAATCGATGAATTGACAAAATATGTCAAGCGAAAGATACGTTGAAAGAATATGGTCAGGGACAGAACTCTTTTTCGATCGAAAAATCTTCTTCTTATTTATCCATTTGGAAGGAATATGTATTGTAATACAAACCAGGTGGTATTTGTGAAATACCCTTTTTGTTACTTTTTATTCTTGCCAAAGGATTGTGTCTGCAAACTGTGAATCTTGAGAGAAACTCGTCCTGCTTACATGCGAACACGAAATGGCAGTTGAGTGTTCAAAGGGAGAGTAATCCTGGAGGACAGATTTCCTGATGCTTTATGTCCCCTGTTCCGTGATCGTGGAGTTCATGATTCGTTTCTGGTCGTTTCAAAGACAGAGCTGAGCAGAAGAGGATATGCTGACTAAGAGCTGTTTGGTCTTTTATAAATCTACAAGAGAGAGAGAGAGAGAGAGAGAGAGAGAGAGAGAGATTTAATTCTTTTGGCCATAGTAGTGGATACGATTTTTTTTTTTAAAACACTTGACAGATTTATTCTGAAAACTTTAAAGAAAAACATTGATCAGAAAGTAAACGAGCCAAGGGTAAACAAACAAAAAACTGAGTTTGAACATTTACTTGATATCAGACTGACGCAGTCAAAGAATGCTTAAATACTCCAAGCAAAATAAATACTCACAAATTAAACGATTTACATTGACAAAGGACAGTGTTTTTCTGTTTTTTTTTGTTGTTGTTGTTGTTGTTTTTTTCTGGATGTCAGTGTATTTTGCAATTCCATCATTCATTTTAAGGACATTATAGAATAATCAGTAATTATTCACCAGTCTTTCCAAATCACATTCTTTACACACACACACACACACACACACACACACCACACACACACACACCACACACACACACACCACACAATGGTAGGTGGGCACACAAGGCTGACCAGCGCGTTGGACTAATGCGTAGGTCAGACATCTGCTGAGTCGAGTCACGAGACCTTCTTCTTCAATTCTCTCATCTTAGTTGTTAATTCATTTATCCATCAGCTTTAAAATCATGCACAGTGTCGTCTCAAAAACTTAGCGGATGTGGTGTAGCGTATAATGGATAGTCCGCACGCAGTGACGCCTGCTTGATGAAACTAAAACTTACAATTATGCTTTCCCAACAAAATTTGTTTTATGTTATAGAAATTGTTTCTTTTTTTTTCTTTTTTTTCCTTTTTTCTTTTTCTTTTGAAAAAAAACACCTCTGCTGAGGTGACTGGTGTCCTGCTCAGTGGTTTGATGTCGCTGTTGAGGATGATGATGTCGTTGTTGAGGATGATGATGTCGCTGTTGAGGATGATGACGTCGTTGTTGAGGATGATGTCGCTGTTGAGGATGATGATGTCTTTGTTGAGGATGATGATGTCGTTGTTGAGGATGATGTCGTTGTTGAGGATGATGATGTCTTTGTTGAAGATGATGATGTCGTTGTTGAGGATGATGTCGCTGTTGAGGATTATGATGTCGCTGTTGAGGATGATGATGTCGTTGTTGAGGATGATGATGTCGCTGTTGAGGATGTGATGTCGTTGTTGTTGATGATGATGTCGTTGTTGAGGATGATGATGTCTTTGTTGAGGATGATGATGATGTCGTTGTTGAGGATGACGTCGTTGTTGAGGATGATGACGTCGTTGTTGAGGATGATGATGTCGTTGTTGAGGATGATGATGTCGTTGTTGAGGATGATGATGTTGTTGAGGTTGATGATGTCGTTGTTGAGGATGATGATGTCGTTGTTGAGGATGATGATGTCGTTGTTGAGGATGATGATGTCGTTGTTGAGGATGATGATGTCGTTGTTGAGGATGATGTGTCGTTGTTGAGGAGGAGGATGTCGTTGTTGAGGATGATGATGTCGTTGTTGAGGATGATGTCGTTGTTGAGGATGATGTTGTTGTTGTTCTCATGAACATGATCGTTTTGTAGTAGCTGGAAGGTATATCATTGTCACAGAGTTGCATAACCTCACGCGCTGATTCACGATAGTGCGGGCAACTGCACTGACAATGTGTCATTTAGCTCCTGATTTTACATTAATTTTCTTGAACTACTTGTCGTTCATATTTCACAATGGGAAGAATCACACACACACACACACACACAACACACACACACACACCACACACACACACACCACACACACACACATACACGCGTACACACAATATACACACGCAGGCGCATGCACTCGCGCGCGCGCGCGCACACACACACACACACACACACACACACACACACACACACACACACACCACTCGACACAATGACTGATGACGGCTGAAGAAGGATGACGTCATTCAGTCTGACGTCATGGAGGCAATTTTACACAATCGAGCGACTTTCCGCCAACCATATGAGAAACAGGTTTTCTGATCGCGAGGTTCATTTTCCAAGCAGACAAGGCCGTGTTACGAAACTGAGCGTGTGATTTTTTTCACAGCCCAAACTTTGACAGAGCCTGGAAAATACGACTACAGAAGCTGTGGCTGAGGAACTGGTTGGAGCGCTGACTGTTCTGATGTGGGAAGGGAATTTGGAAGTCAAGGGTGATGGGGTCTGTTCTTCTGTTCCGATTCGGAGGCCTGGTTTTGCTCCTGGTTCCAGGCTATGGCGAAGGTAAATGAAACAAACCAAAAAATCAGGATTGGATGTGGTTGCTACGTGGAAGAGGAATACACATTATTCTTCTTCTTCCAGGGAATCGACCGCAATCCACCAGTTGATTATTCTGTCACTGTGGAAGAGGTTGGAAGCACACACACACACACACACACACACACACAAGACTATATAGTGAGTCTGGAGGCCCTTGACACAAAGGTGTCGATGGTTGTGACCTCCACCACGCTCTGGGGCAGGCTGTTCCAGTCGCGGATTGTTCTTGGTATGAAAAAAAAACAACTGTTGTTGATATTGTGTGCGGCATCTTAGTTGAGTGTATTGATGGTTGTGGCCTCTCCTCTGGCGGGCTACGGCAGGCTCCATCTTTTGTTTCATGCTGTTCATGCAGACTATGTCGTGCCGAATTTTGCACAGCATAGCGAGACGGACAGTTCCACGTCTGTCTTGGAGCGAGGGCCATCGCAGTTCATCAGTCATGTCTGATGCGTTGGAGGTGTTGCCATAGCGCCTCAAGACGAAGCGAGCTGCTCCACACTGGATAGCCCCCATCTGTCAATACTCTCCTGTGTTGGGGGATCCCAGACTGTTGCAGCATATTCCATGATGGGTCGCACCAGGGTCATGTATGCTGTTTCTTTGATTGCCTGGGAGCTGATTTTTAGGTTTCGCCTTAAAAGCCGAGGGTTTTGAGCAAACGTTGTTGATGTGTTCATTCCAGTTGAGGTCTTTGGTAAATGTCAGACCAAGGTACTTAACGTTGCTGACAGTTTCTCGTGTGTGTCAAGCCTTTCCTGCTGCGGGTTACAGGCAGTGCGGTGCATTTCCCTGGGTGAAAGACCATGTCCCATCTCTTCTGTCCCTGGGTGAAAGATAATGTCCCATCTCTTCTGTCCTGGGTGAAAGACCATGTCCCATCTCTTCTTTCCCTGGTGAAATATCATGTCCCGTCTCTTCTTTCCCTGGGTGAAAGACCATGTCCCATCTCTTCTGTCCCTGGATGAAAGACCACGTCCCATCTCTTCTGTCCCTGGTGAAAGACCATGTCCCATCTCTTCTGTCCCTGGGTCAAAGACCATGTCCCATCTCTTCTGTCCCTGGGGAAAGACCATGTCCCATCTCTTCTGTCCCTGGGTGAAAGACCATGTCCCATCTCTTCTGTCCCTGGGTGAAAGACCATGTCCCATCTCTTCTCTCACTCTGCAAGCTGGATTACACATTGGTGGTGATGGTGTTGTTCTTCCTCTGTGTAATGAGTGGGAGGAGCTTCCCGAAGATGGAGTATGGCTGCCTTAATGGCGGGATAGAAAAGGGTCATACACCACAAAACTCCACTGCCTGGCTATACAGGGAGTGTCCGCAGGAGTATCAGCCTGCGTACCAAAAGAAAGAAAGAAAGTGGGAGGAGAAGGGGTGGGGTGGGGTGGGGGACTGAATGCAGGTACAGGGCGGAGTCGGGGTAAGGGAGAGCAGGGCAGGAACAGAGGGAGAGCAGGCAGGAACAGAGGGAGAGCAGGGCAGGAACAGAGGAGAAGCAGGGCAGGAACAGAGGGGGAGCAGGGCAGGAACAGAGGGAGAGCAGGGCAGGAACAGAGGGAGAGCAGGGCAGGAACAGAGGGAGAGCAGGGCAGGAACAGAGGGAGAGCAGGGCAGGAACAGAGGGAGAGCAGGCAGGAACAGAGGGGGAGCAGGGCAGGAAACAGAGGGAGAGCAGGCAGGAACAGAGTGAGAGCAGGGCAGGAACAGAGGGAGAGCAACAGGAACAGAGGGAGAGCAGGGCAGGAACAGAGGGAGAGCAGGGCAGGAACAGAGGAGAGCAGGGCAGGAACAGAGGGAGAGCAGGGCAGGAACAGAGGGAGAGCAGGGCAGGAACAGAGGGAGAGCAGGCAGGAACAGAGGGAAGCAACAGGAACAGAGGGAGAGCAGGGCAGGAACAGAGGGGGAGCAGGGCAGGAACAGAGGGGGAGCAGGGCAGGAACAGAGGGGAGCAGGGCAGGAACAGAGGGGGAGCAGGGCAGGAACAGAGGGGGAGCAGGGCAGGAACAGAGGGGGAGCAGGGCAGGAACAGAGGGGGAGCAGGGCAGGAACAGAGGGGGAGCAGGGCAGGAACAGAGGGGGAGCAGGGCAGGAACAGAGGGGGAGCAGGGCAGGAACAGAGGGGGAGAGAGAGGGGTGGGGGGTGGGGGCGGACTGTTAATGTATCGTCTTGTGTGTTTCAATCTGTTTTGCACGAGCAAGTCTGTGTATGTGAGCGGTGGACTTTCCTGTCAACGAAGTGGTTTACCAACTGTCAAACACTCGGAAAGTGGGGTCCCCCCCTCTCTCTCATCTCTCTCTCTCTCTCTCTCTCTCTCTCTCTCTCCAACCCACCATTTTTCTTCTCGCGGTTTATTTCCGCATAGATCCCGGCACATTTTCTGTTTATGTTGAAAACGTTTTAAGAAAAATCTATACCTCCTAAGGAGTTAATTTATGAAATTAAAGACAGCATTCCACAAACAGATTTCCTAGAAATTCCGTTGTTAAAATGTTGAAGAAAAAGAAATCATTGTTTCGCTAAAGTGATGAAAAATCAGTCTCAAAATGTTATATCTAAACTTGGCATTCCTACCGTAAATTATAACCTTCACAAAAAATTTCTTGTCCATGGAACCTGTGTGTGGTGTGACACTGTGTGTGTGTGTGTGTGTGTGTGTGTGTGTGTGTGTGTGTGTGTGTGTGTGATCATCAGAAACCAAGGTCTATGAGTCTTGTTTGATCTCCCTATCTTGTCACACAAACATAGGACACACTAACGCCCACACAAGCTTTGAAATGCAAACTACCACACAAGCTCTGAAATACAAACTAACACACAAGCGCTCGCGCATGCTGTCAGTTACAACACATGACAAGAATATACCTGTATTAGAAAGGAATCAGTTTTGACCCTCGTGTTGGCAGAGGGCCTTCAACTGACCTTGACCCCAGACAACCCCATCGTGACCTCTGGAAGCGCACTGACCTTGACCTGTCGAGTCACGCAGGACCCGACGGTGGGGCGCCCTCTTTGTAAGATGACACTTTTAAATCTGAACTCCCTTCCAGGTGGGTTTGCTCGACTGTCTGTCCGTGTGTCTGTCTGTCTGTCCGTGTGTCTGTCTGTCTATCCGTCTGCCTGACTCTTTCACCTGTTTCCCTCTCTCTCTCTCCTCTCTCTCTCTCTCTCTCTCTCTCTCTCTCTCTCTCTCTCTCACTCTCTCAATAGAAGGTGATAATTATACATGTGTCTGTTCATATTGCCAATATTTTTTTTTTTATTGGCGCGTGCCCAGTCATGCGCGTGTGTATGCGTACATGCTCTCGCGCAGACATGCGTTGCATGTTTCTTAATAACTTATTGACTTTTCGCTTGTATCTGGTTACACTGGGTGAATATTGTTGCTGTTGTTGTTTTACTGCATGGATGGGAGTAGATTCGTATAATACGGATTTCCGTATTGGTGTTTGGGCGATTTTTTTTTTTATCCCGTTTGCATTTCGATGGATGCGTGCACTGGTTTTCCCATCCATATCTTTTACTCTTCCGCCTTGACTCCGTTGGATGTTTATAGTTGTTCTGTTGTTGATTGTCTGAAATAGTTTTAACTATATATAGTACCGAGAAGTATAAAATTCAGGGTTGTATCACAGGAGAACGCAGCAAACTGTCCTTAAATGTCAATTTTCGTCAGCAGGGCGTTGCCCCTGCACCCCACATGTAGATGCACATGTTGTTTTTAACAACAATGATGCGCCACGAAAGAAACTTCTACTTCTAGTTGAAAGCCAAAACCGTCATCTGTTTTCAGTTTTTATTATATCGTCTGCACAATGTCTACTCAGTTTAGCTAAACTTAGGAAACAAAGAAAGTGTATCTGGATCACTGTTCTTTTTTAATCTTTGATTTCTTTTGTTCGAAATGCTGACTACTTGTGTGAAGTCGTTAAAACACATTCAGCACACAGTACCCAGCATGCATGCCCTTTACAGAGATCAAAGGGGAATATATCTGAAATATCATTTCATGGATCACACTGGGTCCAGGTTTACTTTTTCTGCAGCTGCTATTTTATAAACACGAAGTTCTTGTGTTCAGATGTCATCAATAAGGAGGGGACTCACTTGGACTGTCTCCGCCTGTATGTTGTTAGTGTCAGTAGGTAGTGCCCTAACACTGGATCAGAACACGCATCACCGAAGACGACTGAACCGGTTCACTTCAGCAGTAAGGCAGGGTCAGCTCCGATGAGTTGCCTCATGACAACCTAGTCTCGATGGCTCCCCATGGACTGCCGACGCTGGAGGCTACATTAGAATTGGATGCAGCTCTGCATGGGGGAGCCGAAATGAGTGACGTGGAACTAATGGCACTGGAGAGACACAGGAGAAGACACAGCCCCCCTCCCACCCCCTACCCCCCCCCCCCCCCCCCCCCCATCCCCGGCAGTCCCTCCTTCCCCAGTCACACTCCCTCTTTCCATTACAATACCTAGCATTTTTCTTTCTCCTTTTCGTTTCTATGTTGACAAATGCAATTCCGCCGATGTCTTCATTGTTGTGATTTTGGTTCTTTACTGAGCACACCATAAGCTATTGTTGATGCTGCTTCTGTTTAATGATTTGTTTATATAGACATCGTTGACCAAAACCAACAAATGTTTAAAAAAAATCATTTAAAAAAAAAAAAAACACATCGTTGACCAAAACCAACAAATGTTTAAAAAAATCATTTAAAAAAAAAAAAAACCACTCCCCCTTCCCCAAATCTGTCAAAGGAAAAAACAGTGTGTGTGTGTGTGTGTGTGTGTGTGTGTGTGTGTGTGTGTGTGTGTGGTGTGCGTGCGTGCGTGCGTGCGTGCGTGCGTGCGTGCGTGCGTGCGTGCGTGCGTGCGTGCGTGCGTGTCCTTCCAAACTACTAGACAAATGGTGGAAACGGCCACATCTTTTCCTTCCAGCATCCCTTTAGCGGAAGTGACGTACAACACAAGTGCTAGGCTGCTTATCAACCGACCACTCTGGTATGTGGGCGGGACCGTCTTGCAGGGGGTTGTGGGAATAACGATCGTCAACGTGACGACCGGCGACGGAGGCAATTACACCTGTGACGTCATGTCCGGTAATGGCACTGACACCGACTCATGCGCAGTGGAGAACCTAGGGAGAAACTTTTCTCATTCCGTCAGTGAAAGCGTTGATGTTCTTCAAGGTAAACAATTAAACAAACAAACAACAAATAAATGAATAAAAAGAAGAAGAAGACCACACAAAAAAGAAAGAAAAGTGGGTGTTTTTGTTTTGTTTGTTTCTTTTCTTGTATTTTTGTTGTTGTTGTTTTTTGTTGTTAAATCTTCTTTGATTTTATAATTCTAGGAATGGCGATCAGGATACCAATATTACATTATTATTATGAAGTCGGGATAATCGTTATAGATTGTGACAGTAGTCACTAAAGTGGGTTTTTTTTTTAAACTCTTCTGTTGCTTTCTTGTTTCTATGCTTTTTGAATAAGATGTACCTAGAGAATTTTGTATGAGTTACAGATGACATTAAGTAACGAAGAGATGTGCAGCCTTAACACTCAAAGACATATGTTTTGCCTTTCTCTCTCGGTGCCTCTGTCTCTCTCAGTCTCTGTCTCTGGCTGGCTGGCTGTTTGTCTCTCTCTCTCTCTCTCTCTCTCCTCTCTCTCTCTCTCTCTGTCACTAAAACTATGTGTGCACAGCCATTTATTCATGTAACTGTAATCGCTCATCACAGACAGAAATAGAGGGGAAGAGATGTGTGTGTGCGCGCCGTGCTTCCAAACCTTCACTGTTCTCCCCAGTGCACTATAAATAAGAACATTCTCTCCTTGGTTCTTTGAGACATTCGTTCTTCATGCTCTCAGCGTCTGCAGACGAAAGCAGAAAGGGGTCAGCTTACGAACCAATCAGCGCGCGCCTTACAATCGCCCCTGAGCACCTGAGTCTCCCGTTCAAGCATTCGGTGAAAGTGTCATGTGACCTGCCGGGCCTGACAGCGGACGTGGAGCTGACGGTGTGTGGGATGACCTTGTACACTCTGGACAAGGATGGGTCAAGGTCGGGACCCGGTGCCGGAAATGTGTTTGAGCCGATGGGAAGAACGACTAAATCTACGCCTCACAGGTGAGTCACATAAGTTTGGTGAAGGTACGTTTCTCTTACTGCTGGTGGTTTAACTCTCCGTCTCTCTCTTCTCTCTCTCTCTCTCTCTCTCTGTCTCTGTCTCCCTCTCTCTCTCTTTCGCTCTCTCTCTGTCAGTCTGTCTCTCACTCTCTGTCTGTCTGTCTCTTTCTCTCTCTGAGATGTGTGTTGTGTGTGTGTGTGTGTGTGTGTGTGTGTGTGTGTGGTGTGTGTGTGTGTGTGTGTGTGTGTGTGTGCGCGCGCGCGCGCGTGTGTGTGTGTGTGTTTGCGTGCACGCGTACGTTTGTACGTGAGTGTAGTATTTCTATTCGTGTGCACGTTTGTCTGTGATCTGACCCTTCTTCTCTTTTCTCCCATTTCCCAGACTTCCCCTCTCTCTCTCTCTCTCTCTCTCTCTCCTCTCTCTCTCTCTCTCTCTCTCTCTCTCCTCCCCTCTCATCCTCACCCATCTCTCTCTGCCCCCCCCCCTCTCTCTCTCTCTCTGTCATCACGATCGTTGATCCATCTCAGAACCATCATAGCCCAAGCGCATGCGGGGACACTCCACCGTTCGCATCAATCGAACCGACCGCGCCGTGTGGGGTGGCGTGGCATCCATGACGCTCATCATACGGACAGTGACGTGTGCCGACGACGGGACTTACGGATGTGACGTCACTTACATCCGGGACGGCGTGGCTCGCAAGAGGAAGCGGCCAAGGCCTGCGTCGGCGCTGAGAAAGGGAGAGAACTGTCAAAGAAGGAGCTGCTGAGGAGTTCAGCTGAGGGCCGTCTCCGTGTGGATGGTAAGGGGGGGGGGGGGGGGGGGGGGGGGGGGGGGGGGGGGGGAATTGGGAGTAGGGGGGGGGGTAGGAGTGGGTTGAGAGGATCGGGGAAAAGGGGTGGGGGAGGGATGGGTGGGCGAAAGCAGTGGCAAAAAGGAATTGCTGAATGGATGGAATCAAATTTGTCTCTTTTCTTTTCTTTCCTTTTTTTCTTTTTTTCCATTCTATTTTTGTCTCTTTTTTTTATTCGAGTGGTTAGTGTATAAATTAGCAAATAGTTCAAGACATATTTGTTTGTAACAGGTAGGTACTTTACATAGATAGAAAAAAAAGCATTCATTTATGCATACGTACATGGTACATACGTACAGACAGGAAAAGCCATCCATCCATCTATCCATATCTTTGAGCGCGTACACACACACACACACACATACACACACACACACACACACACACACACACACACACACACACACACACAGAGAGAGAGAGAGAGAGAAAGAGAGAGAGAGAGAGGGGGGGGCTAACATCGCTGTAAAGTCAAAAGACATGAAAATAAACAACGAAGATACACATTTGTCTGGTGATTCATTCAACGCGTAAACGACAGAAAAGATCCGCCAATCGTCAGAGAGTTATAAAACTTCACCAATCGGCAACACATTCATTTAAAAAAAGTAGCCTTTACTTTGTGTGTGTTTGTGTTTTGTTTTGTTTTTGTTTTTGTTTTGTTCTCTCCACCGGCGATCGAGATTTGGTTTTCATCCACGTCTATTTGATCGTCTGTCTGTTAGCATGATGACCTAAGGAGAAAAAAGCTTCTGAACCGATTGAAAGGCATCTCCGTGGAATATCGAACTGTGACCAAAGAGCGAACCCATCACCCATTAGAACAAACCCATCACCCATTAAAACAAACCCATCACCATTAAAACAAACCTGTCAACCATCAGAGCAAATCTGAATCCACGGGCCAGTCCAGAATTTGTTTTTGTCACTTAAGGATGGACTGGAATCTGAGCTGGGACTTGATGAAAGTTTAAAGGGCCGCTCCACCTTTGGTGAGGTCTGCGTTCTCCCTCATGCCCTTTCACTAGCTGTCGTTTATCACCACAATCTGCACTTCAAACCAGTCGTTAAAAGGTAGAGGCTGGATAAATTTTCTTCATTTTTTTCGTATTATTTCATTTTTTTTACTTTGAAAATGTTTGTCTATTTAGTAGTTTTGCCATGCTACTTGCTCGTAGTACGCTTAATTAAACGTATGGGAAGGAAAGGTGTGGGGTGTGGTGGATAAACTGGTCTACGCATTGTGAAACTGTTTTATCTTAATGATACATACTCTTGGAGTCCGTTTTATCAGGGTATGAGCTGAGCACAAAGGAAATCAACAATCAGAGGATGTGTACTTTATGTCGAATGAAACAAAGAGTAATACATAGTTACAAGACACGTCTAGCCTTTAAGAGACAACATCGATCGGTTGGTGTCGAAGGTGACATAGCTTACAGACCGAAAAAAAAGTTGACACAGAGACTAGACTGCTTGAGCTCTGTTATTCTGTTCATCTCTGTTTCGTTTATTGACGTCGATTAATAGAAGTATTGGGCGATATGATTCGCTGCATCCCACCAACGTCCTGGCGATTGGTGGAGATGAAGAGCTCAGTTCAGCTGCGTGCTTTGTTTTTCAGTTCCTCTAAGGGAGGTCACCCTCAACGCCACTATCAATGGGACCTCAGACAAGGACAGGGAGTTAACCCTTACCTGCTTCGCCCAGACCACAGAAAAGGTTTTTACACGGGCTGTGCGGAGATTGTGGTGTATGGTATGGTGAGGTTGGGGGGAGAGGGGACGTGGGGGTGTCATCGTATGGGAGAAGGTGTGGTCGTGTAGGTGGGTTCATGTAATGTGGATTGGGGTGGGGTTGATGGAGTGGTGTGGTGTGAACTAGTGTGGAATGGCAATGTGTCGTTTAGGGTGATGGGATGTGGAGCGATGTGATGTGGGATGGGGCGGTTCATGCGTTGTGTCGTGTTCTCTGGTGTACAGGGTAGAATAGGGTAGCTGTGATGTAGAATTACACTTCACTGGGTAGAATAGGGTAGCTGTATTGTAGAATTACACTTCACTGGGTAGAATAGGGTAGCTGTATTGTAGAATTACACTTCACTGGGTAGAATAGGGTAGCTGTATTGTAGAATTACACTTCACTGGGTAGAATAGGGTAGCTGTATTGTAGAATTACACTTCACTGGGTAGAATAGGGCAGCTGTGATGTAGAATTACACTTCACTGGGTAGAATAGGGCAGCTGTGATGTAGAATTACACTTCACTTGGGAGAATAGGGCAGCTGTGATGTAGAATTACACTTCACTGGGTAGAATAGGGTAGCTGTATTGTAGAATTACACTTCGCTGGGTAGATATAGGGCAGCTGTGATGTAGAATTACACTTCACTGGATAGAATAGGGCAGCTGTGATGTAGAATTACACTTCACTGGGTAGAATAGGGCAGCTGTGATGTAGAATTACACTTCACTGGGTAGAATAGGGTTGCTGTGATATAGAATTACACTTCACTGGGTAGAATAGGGCAGCTGTGATGTAGAATTACACTTCACTGGGTAGCATAGGGCAGCTGTGAAGTAGAATTACACTTCACTGGGTAGAATAGGGCAGCTGTGATGTAGAATTACACTTCATGGGTAGAATGGGGCAGCTGTGATGTAAAATTACACTTCACTGAGTAGAATAGGGCAGCTGTATTGTAGAATTACACTTCACTGGGTAGCATAGGGCAGCTGTGATGTAGAATTACACTTCACTGGGTAGAATAGGGTAGCTGTGATGTAAAATTACACTTCACGGGGTAGAATAGAGTAGCTGTGATGTAGAATTACACTTCACTGGGTAGAATAGGGCAGCTGTGATGTAGAATTACACTTCACTGGGTAGAATAGGGCAGCTGTGATGTAAAATTACACTTCATGAGTAGAATAGGGCAGCTGTGAAGTAGAATTACACTTCACTGGGTAGAATAGGGCAGCTGTGATGTAGAATTACACTTCACTGGGTAGAATGGGGCAGCTGTGATGTAAAATTACACTTCACTGAGTAGAATAGGGCAGCTGTATTGTAGAATTACACTTTACTGGGTAGAATAGGGCAGCTGTGATGTAGAATTACACTTCACTGGGTAGAATAGGGTAGCTGTGATGTAAAATTACACTTCACGGGGTAGAATAGAGTAGTTGTGATGTAGAATTACACTTCACTGGATAGAATAGGGCAGCTGTGATGAAGAATTACACTTCACTGGGTAGAATAGGGCAGCTGTGATGTAAAATTACACTTCACTGGGTAGAATAGGGCAGCTGTATTGTAGAATTACACTTCACTGGGTAGAATAGGGTAGCTGTGATGTAGAATTACACTTCACTGGATAGAATAGGGCAGCTGTGATGTAGAATTACACTTCACTGGGTAGAATAGGGTAGCTGTATTGTAGAATTACACTTCACTGGGTAGAATAGGGCAGCTGTGATGTAGAATTACACTTCACTGGGTAGAATAGGGTAGCTGTATTGTAGAATTACACTTCACTGGGTAGAATAGGGCAGCTGTGATGTAGAATTACACTTCACTTGGTAGAATAGGGCAGCTGTGATGTAAAATTACACTTCACTGGGTAGAATAGGGCAGCTGTATTGTAGAATTACACTTCACTGGGGAGAATAGGGTTGCTGTGATGTAGAATTACACTTCACTGGGTAGAATAGTGTAGTGTGATGTAGAATTGCACTTCACTGGGTAGAATAGGGTTGCTGGGATGTAGAATTACACTTCACTGGGTAGAATAAGGTTGCTGTGATGTAGAATTACACTTCACAGGGTAGAATAGGGCAGCTGTGATGTAGAATTACACTTCACTGGGTAGAATGTGGCAGCTGGGATGTAGAATTACACTTCACAGGGTAGAATAGGGTTGCTGGGATGTAGAATTACACTTCACAGGGTAGAATAGGGTTGCTGTGATGTAGAATTGCACTTTACTGGGTAGAATAGGGCAGCTGTGATGTAGAATTGCACTTCACTGGGTAGAATAGGGCAGCCGTATTGTAGAATTACACTTCACTGGGTAGAATAGGGTAGCTGTGATGAAGAATTACACTTCACTGGGTAGAATAGGGTAGTGTGATGTGGAATTAGAATTACTCTTCACTGGGCAGAATAGGGTTGCTGTGGTGAAGAATTACACTTCACTGGGTAGAATAGGGTAGCTGTGATGTAGAATTACACTTCACTGGGTAGAATAGGGTAGCTATGATGAAGAATTTGCACTTTACTGGGTAGAATAAGGTAGCTGTGATGTAGAATTGCATTTTACTGGGTAGAATATGGTAGCTGTGATGAAGAATTGCACTTCACTGGGTAGAATAGGGTAGCTGTGATGTAGAATTACACTACACTGGGTAGAATAGGGCAGCTTGATGTAGAATTGCACTTCACTGGGTAGAATAGGGCAGCTGTGATGAAGAATTACTCTTCAGCTCCTTTACAAACACACACACACAGACACACACACGCACGCACGCACGCACGCACGCACGCACGCACGCACGCACGCACGCACGCACACACACACACACACACACACACACCACACACACACACACACCCTCTCCCATCCTTTGGAAACTAAACAACTTATAGGTGGTATAATAAGCACCTGCTTCTTTTCAGTCCTGTGCCAGACCTCATGACGTCATTTGTTTGGGAGAGGGGTTGATTTCACTGGGAAAAACAAGTGCTTTGGTCCGTGACAATTTAAACCTTACGACCTTGCACTATTTTATGTTGCAGTGTTTTGTCTTGAAATATTTACTTTTCTATGCATTGTTTTGTGTTGTAATGTTTTGTGTTTGGAGAACTTTGCATCAGTGTATTATCTGGGAATGTTTTGCCTTGGACTTTTTTGTATCAGTGTATTATCTGGGAATGTTTTGCCTGGCACTTTTTTGTATCAGTGTATTATCTGGAATGTTTTGCCTGGCACTTTTTTGTATCAGTGTATTATCTGGGAATGTTTTGCCTGGCACCTTTTGAGTTTCAGTGTATTATCTGGGAATGTTTTGCTTTGTACTGATTTGTGTTTCAGTGTATCATCTGGGAATGTTTTGCTTTGTACTGATTTGTGTTTCAGTGTATCATCTGGGAATGTTTTGCTTTGTACTGATTTGTGTTTCAGTGTTTTATCTGGGAATGTTTTGCTTTGTACTGATTTGTGTTTCAGTGTTTTATCTGGAATGTTTTGCTTTGTACTGATTTGTGTTTCAGTGTATCATCTGGGAATGTTTTGCTTTGTACTGATTTGTGTTTCAGTGTATTATCTGGGAATGTTTGCTTTGTACTGATTTGTGTTTCAGTGTTTTATCTGGGAATGTTTTGCTTTGTACTGATTTGAGTTTCAGTGTATTAATCTGGGAATGTTTTGCTTTGTACTGATTTGTGTTTCAGTGTATTATCAGGGAATGTTTTGCTTTGTACTGATTTGTGTTTCAGTGTTTTATCTGGAATGTTTTGCTTTGTACTGATTTGAGTTTCAGTGTATTATCTGGGAATGTTTTGCTTTGTACTGATTTGTGTTTCAGTGTTTATCTGGGAATGTTTTGCTTTGTACTGATGTGTGTTTCAGTGTTTTATCTGGGAATGTTTTGCTTTGTACTGATTTGTGTTTCAGTGTTTTATCTGGGAATGTTTTGCTTTGCGCTGTTTTGTGTCGCAGTGTTTCATCTTGCAGCGATTGCTGTTTTCTGCGTCCGTTTGTGTTGTGCTGGTTGAGTTGTGTTGTCTTTGTCGTATACATCGTTGACCACACACATACCCTCCCCACCCCACCCTTTCCCGCCCCATCATATACATCACTCCGTCACTGTTAGGATTTGGTTTCTTCTAAAGACATACCGTGCGGACAGTAAGTTCATCCGCTGAGTCCCGATTTCTCATACTGGTTGATCACCAAGGAACAAACTTCACAAGTGTATGAGATTGTGAAGAACCTTTAAAGTCATGAATCTGAGATAGCCTGAGAGTGAATTTTGTGAAGTTTTAAATGTGCATTATCATTTCAATTGTCATTTGTTGGAGATGGCTGAGGGTGACATTGGGTGTGCAGATTGACCGATGGATCTGGGAGGTAGAGAGAGGCCACGGCTGGCACGCTGTCAACCCACTGACCCATGACGTCAGCAGTGACGTCATAAAGGATGGTACGTCATCCTGCAGGATTTCTTACAGGTGTGGGACATTGTGTGTATGCGCGCGCGCGCGCGCGTGTGTGTGTGTTTACGTGCATGTGTAGGTATAAAATACTCCATCCTCCTTTCCCCCCACGTCTCTCTTCCCCAAGCGTTCAGATAAACAATATGAGAGCTTTTTAACCTTAGAAAAAAACCCTCATAATCAGTGTGGACCTGGAATCAGTCTTCATTGCTGTAATAACACTGTGACTATGGCCGTTTGAACTAGAAAGCTTTTACAAAATAATTGTAACCTTTTCTGGTCCTGATACTAGTCAGACGTTAGATACAGAGTTCAAAGCAAAAATAAAACACCTTCCTTAAGACCCAAGTAAGCCATGAGCAACCAAAACCCATAATTATGGTAGTGATTTCTGCTTTCGATGTTCTGGCACCTCTGCAAAGTAATCTTGAAAGAACAGTCCTGCGGGGATTTCTCTGGTACGTACGCGGCAGCAACACGAGTCATGAATATCTGTTTTCAACGGTTATAATTCACCGTTTTAAAGAGTCATAATTATCTGTCTTCATGGGTCGTAATCATCTCTGACTTCACGAGCCACACATAATTACCTGGTTTTATGCGTCATTTTGTTTTTTCGTGCGAGTTATGGTTACCTGTTTTCAGGTGTCATAATGATCTTTTCGTGAGTCTTAGGAGCTGAAGTATCTGTATTTATAAGCAGTGATTATTTTAACGGGTCACGATTAGTGTTAAGTCATGATAATCTGTTTTCATAAACCAGAAGAAGTATGTTTTCAGGAACCATAATCACTATTTTCGTGATCAAGTTTGACAACAATATCAGCCCTACTCTCCCATCTCCCCCTTTCCGCCACCCACTCCCCCCCCCCCCCCCCCCCCCCCCCCCCCACCACCCCACCCACAAAAACAAACAAACAAACAAAACAAAGGTAATAATTGTTAAGCACCAACAATATCAGTGATTGTGTATTTTTTCACCACGTCAACACTGTCAGAAACAGGACGAAGGGGGGGGGGGGGGGGGGGGGGGAGGGGTTCTCGAAGAAAGATTTGTCTGTTTTGATCTTTTGACGCTGGTGGGGTTTCCTAAAGCGGCGACGCCATTGGGGATGTGGGCAGCTCTGTTCGTCACAGTGGAGAGAAGTGGGAGGATCGCCGACGTTACCGGTGCTATGTCGTCATCAACCACATCAAGCTACTGGACAAGGCAGCCGTTTATCTCTTCAACCAATCAGAGCTCAATGCGAAAGGTGAGGGAGATGAGAGCGGATGTGAGAGAGAGAGAGAGAGACAGAGACAGAAGAGGGTGAGAAAAAGAGAGGGAAAGAGAGGGGACACACACAGACACAAGCGCGCGCGCGCACACACCCCACTCCCCCCCCCCCCCCCCCCCCCCCCCCCACACACACACAGAGTGAGAAAGAGAATTGGGCCAGACTGTCTTGAGTGAGATGAACACCTTACATATGGTAGTGTGTGTGTGTGTGTGTGCGCGCGCACGCGTGCGTGCATGCGTGCGCGCGTGCGCGCCCGCGCGTGAGTGTGTGTGGCTTTGCATTTGCAAGGAAAAGAACTTTGTGGGGAGAGAGAGGAAGGGTAGAATAGGCATGCATCTGGATGATCTGGAATCCTGAACTACAAATCGAGCAGTTTAAAGAAAGACAAGCATCGTCAGGATCGCTTAGGTCACCTTAACAACATCACTTAAGTTCGTGGTGTAAAACGTCGTCCAATGCGTGGCGGAAGGGCGTTTCTTTGGACCATCCGACGTGCACAGATTATACTGGCAAGGGGTACGCTGGTGGCAGTCCGTGCAACTGTCACGGCACACCTTCCACCTGCTGTTGCTTGACACAGAGAAAACCTGACGATGTTTGCTGGTGTGGTAAAATAAAGAGGCATGACTTGAAGGCAACGCGGGCTGGAATCATCTCCCGTTAGCTCAAAAAGGGAACGTTTAGCATCATTGTGTCTGTGGAGACGCTGTGACGGATGCTTGAACAGAGAGGGGCGTACACTATTCTCATCCGTCATGCAAAGTCAGCTATCCTTCTGTCCGACACTTGCTTCATGGCAGTCACGTCTGTTCTGTGGAGTGGGGCTTGTTCAGATGGACACCACAACTTAAAAACCCCTACAAAAGAAATGTCTGTGTTGTAGCGGAGCCAAAGTACGTGAGTGCTTCCTACACAGGGCGCCCCCACGCCCATAGAGCTCAGGTCCAGTCACCAGCCCATGGAGCTCAGGTCCAGTCACCAGCCCATGGACCTCAGGTCCAGTCACCAGCACAGGGAGGTCAGGTCCAGTCACCAGCCCATAGACCTCAGGTCCAGTCACCAGCCCATGGACCTCAGGTCCAGTCACCAGCCCATAGAGCTCAGGTCCAGTCACCAGCACAGGGAGCTCAGGTCCAGTCACCAGCACAGGGAGGCCAGGTCCAGTCACCAGCCCATGGACCTCAGGTCCAGTCACCAGCCCATAGACCTCAGGTCCAGTCACCAGCCCATGGACCTCAGGTCCAGTCACCAGGCCATAGAGCTCAGGTCCAGTCACCAGCCCATAGACCTCAGGTCCAGTCACCAGCCCATGGACTTCAGGTCCAGTCACCAGCCCATAGACCTCAGGTCCAGTCACCAGCCCATAGAGATCAGGTCCAGTCACCAGCCCATGGACCTCAGGTCCAGTCACCAGCCCATAGACCTCAGGTCCAGT
>CM031628.1:40572433-40607433 GCA_018398815.1 Conus ventricosus
TAGTGTTTTGTAGTGCAGTGTATTGTAGTGCAGTGCAGTGTAGTGCAGTTAGTGTAGTGTTAGTGTAGCGCAGTGTAGTGTAGTGCAGTGTAGTGTAGTATAGTGCAGTGCAGTGTAGTGTAGTGCAGTGTAGTGTAGTGCAGTAGTGTAGTGTAGTGTAGTGCTGTGTAGTGTGTAGTGTAGTGTAGTGCAGTGTAGTGTAGTGTAGTATAGTGCAGTGTAGTGTAGTGCAGTGTAGTGTAGTGCAGTGTAGTGTAGTATAGTGCAGTGTAGTGCAGTGTAGTGCAGTGTAGTGTAGTGCAGTGTAGTGTAGTGCAGTGTAGTGTAGTATAGTGCAGTGTAGTGCAGTGTAGTGCAGTGCAGTGATGCAGTGCAGTGTAGTGCAGTGCAGTGTAGTGCAGTGCAGTGTAGTGTAGTGCAGTGTAGTTCAGTGTAGTGTAGTGCTATGTAGTGCAGTGTAGCGTACTGTAGTGTAATGTAGTGTAGTGCTGTGTAGTGCAGTGTAGTGTACTGTAGTGTAGTGTAGTGTAGTGTAGTGTGGCCTACTGCACCTGTTACAGACCGCATCTGGTTCAGGTAGTGCAGTGTAGTGTAGTGTAGTGTAGTGTAGTGTAGTGTGGTGGAGTGGAATGCTGTGTGGTGTAGTGTAATGTAATGTAATGTAGTAGAGTGCAGTGTAGTGTGGTGTAATGTAGTGTAGTGTAGTGTAGTGTGGCCTACTACACCTGTTACAGATCCCGCCCTCGCTCAGGTAGTGTAGTGTAGTATAGTGTGGAGTGGTGTGGTGTGGGTGTGGTGTAGTGCAGTGTGTAGTGGGTGGTTAGTGTAGTGTGGTGTAGTGTAGTGTGTAGTGATGGTTAGTGTAGTGTAGTGTGGTGTGGTGTAGTGTAGTGTGGCCTGTTACACTTGTTACAGACGGCGCCCCGCTCACGTAGTATGCTGTAGTGTATTTTGGTGTAGTGTAGTATAGCGTAGTGTAGTGCAGTGTGGTGTAGTGTAAAGTGGCTCTGCTCAGGTAGCGTGTGTAGTGTAGTGTACTTTGGCATTGTTTTGTGTAGTGTGGTGTGGTGTCATGTGGTGAGGTGTAGTGTTGTGTGGTGTAGTATAGTATACTGTAGTATAGTCGTAAACGAGTTGTGTAGTAAAAGTATGGTGTTATGTAAACGTTGTGTGTTGTAAGTTGTGGTATTTTGTAAACGTTGTGTAGAGTAAGTATGGTGTTATGCAAGTGTTGTTCCGCAGAAGTGGGGGTGTAATGTAAATGCAGAATTGAACAAGTGTGATGTGATGTAAGTGTGGTATTGCAAAAGTGCTATCTAATGTTTGTTATAGCCCAGCCGACCGCAAAGGGCCATATCAGGGCTGAGTAATTAAAGCATCACGTATAAATATGATGAAGCATAAGTTGTTGATGCTCCCGTAGTCTTTTGGTTGTTTTTTTGTTGTTGTTGTTTTTAGTGTCTTCCCAGACGTAAAATCGAGTCACCCTCTGGTATATCTGTTCGTTCATCTGCCTCTAGCTTACTTCTGATATACACCTCTTTCTTCCGACCAATATGTTAGGTTGTTATCTCTATGTTTTGTTGTACCTCCTACCTACTCGTTTGCCCTTTCTAGGACATCAAACCCACACACCAGTCACCGCTATGGTAGGTCTGTATCTTCGTTTCCAATATATCTCTTACTTGTGTAACATGTTCTGTTTCTTATATCGACAAGTCCCATAATATCTCTTAGCTGTGTATGTTCTTATGACTGTAATCTTTATATTTCAATATTTCTCTTACCACTATAGTATGTTCTCTCTGTGATTTTATGTACACCTCCCAATGTATTTCTTACCTGTATAATAACGTTCTCTCTATGTCTGTATCTATACCTCTCACTGCATCTCTGAATTCAATCTACTAGTGTATATCTCACCTGTGCATGTTCCCCACCTCTCACCCTCCCCAGGATTCCAAACACCACAAACCCATCACTGAGCCATTCCAGCTGCAAGTCCTCCGACATCCTCGTATCGACTTTGACGACCTCGTATCTCGCACCGGCGTCTACGACGACGATTCCGATTACGGCACCGGCGGTCACGACCACGCAACTAAACGCGGCGTCGGCGGCTTCGACGAGGAACCTGAACACGACATCGTCAGCTACGACGACGAATTCGAACTCGTCGCCGGCGGCGGCGGCGAAGCCGAACGCCTTGTTGTTGGCTCTGACGACGGAGCACCTCCCCCGAGCGGTGACCTCGACCAAGACGTGCAGAGCGAAGACGCCGCCAGTCTCCTCGCAGGAGAAGACCCCCACCAGACCGTCCCCACCTTCCCCGAGGAACCCCCTGCCAGCGAAGTGACGTCCGTCGCCTCACAAAAGAGCGCCGCCTCTTCTCTGGCTTCTAGCATCCTAGACGAGAGGGCAGAGGAGGGGAAGGCAGTGGAGGAGGAGCAAGAGGACAGAGCGGAGGTCAAAGGAGAAGGTGGACATCAGGTGGAGACTACGGAAGGAAAGGTGGGTACGGGCCATGGACCCCAGGACCAGCTGAGGTTACAGTCGGCACAGAAACCCGCCTCCACCGTCATCAGCGCCACTTCCGGAGTGGCGACGAGCGACGTCAGCATCGCCAGCAGCGTGGGGAGCGAGAAATCCGCCAAAGACACCGACGTCAGTAGCTTGGTGCCAGAAGAGCCCTCAAGAGATTGGACGTTGGAATGACCTCCCTCCTCCCTCCGACTCTCTCCTTCTCACCCTCTTCCTTCCTATGGACCCACTAGAAACGTCTATTTTTGTCCATAGGCCACCGTCCCCTGACGTCTTCTGTCTCTGTGAGGTCATGACGGCGTGACGTCATAGCTTAGCTCGACTCGACGTCAGGTGTTTGAGCAGGGGAAAGGATTACACCGAGGGCAGCGTTTTGAGTCGCAGTGCGTGACGTTTTATTTCCTTTTTTGTCTCTCCTCCCGTTTTTTCTGCGTACTTGCCTTTTATCGTCCCTACGCAAACCTCCCTCTCTCATTATACACGTTCACTGGATTTCTCCTTTTTTCAAATGCATTATAGGAAGGCTCTACTATAAGATAACAGAAATGCAATATTTGTATGCGCTGTTTTGACGCCAAATCCCATCATTTAAGCGACATTAGAATGTTCTAAACTGATCTCTATTATTTTCATTCAACTTTTATTTTTTCGGAAATCTAAGTCTCATGTTGAATTCTGCTTTCCTAGTCATCGGCTGAGAAGGTCCACATTAACTCAAAAGTATTTTCGGAAAAAAAAGTATGCCGGGATATATGTCAAAAAAGTGGATTTAAGAAGAGGGGAAAAAACACTTTCCGGGAATTTGACCACTTGGTAGACCTGTAGTACACACACACGCGCGCACGCAAGAACACACGCACAACACGCATGCACATACACGCGCGCGCACGCACACACGCACGTGCGCGCCACACACACACACACACACAAATACACACTGAGAACATAGTTTTGTACTGCCCCGCGTGATCTTCCAGATGGAAACAGAAATGTGTTCATGTGCCGAACAGAAATGACTAGTAATGCCATCATTCTTTCAGTTCTGTCACACAAGACTGCAGCTCTTTTAAAGTGTTTTTTCATCATAGTTACTTAGCAATAGTTGTACAGTTAGCAATCGTAGCACATGTAGCAACAGTCGCAAGGTTGGCTTGAGAAGGGTTCTTGTCCAAAGCGAGAGAGGACCAGATGACTATGTCATGTAGCAACAGTCGCAAGGTTGTCTTGAGAAGGGTTCTTGTCCAAAGCGAGAGAGGACCGGATGACTATGTCATGTAGCAACAGTCGCAAGGTTGGCTTGAGAAGGGTTCTTGTCCAAAGCGAGAGAGGACCGGATGACTATGTCATGTAGCAAGAGTCGCAAGGTTGGCTTGAGAAGGGTTCTTGTCCAAATCGAGAGGACCTGATGACTGTCATGTAGCAACAGTCGCAAGGTTGGCTTGAGAAGGGTTCTTGTCCAAAGCGAGAGAGGACCGGATGACTATGTCATGTAGCAAGAGTCGCAAGGTTGGCTTGAGAAGGGTTCTTGTCCAAAGCGAGAGAGGACCGGATGACTATGTCATGTAGCAACAGTCGCAAGGTTGGCTTGAGAAGGGTTCTTGTCCAAAGCGAGAGAGGACCTGATGACTATGTCATGTAGCAACAGTCGCAAGGTTGGCTTGAGAAGGGTTCTTGTCCAAAGCGAGAGAGGACCGGATGACTATGTCATGTAGCAACAGTCGCAAGGTTGGCTTGAGAAGGGTTCTTGTCCAAAGCGAGAGAGGACCGGATGACTATGTCATGTAGCAACAGTCGCAAGGTTGGCTTGAGAAGGGTTCTTGTCCAAAGCGAGAGAGGACCGGATGACTATGTCATGTAGCAACAGTCGCAAGGTTGGCTTGAGAAGGGTTCTTGTCCAAAGCAAGAGAGGACCGGATGACTATGTCAGAGGATTCAGCCCATGAGTTGAATGTCCACATGCTACATGATAAATGTGTTCCACACTATGACTATGTCAGAGGATTCAGCCCATGAGTTGAATGTCCACATGCTACATGATAAATGTGTTCCACACTATAAAATATTTTCGATGAAAGAATTTAGTAAAGTAACTAGGAAGACAAAAACGTGAATAAAACTGAGTAAAACCGAATGACTGTGGAAACTGCTTTTAAAGGCAAACAGATTAAGGTACAGGCAAATGAAAACGTTAACCTGTCTTGATCTTGAACCTAATCAAAGGCCACAATGTCCATCTAACCTTGAAATAGATGTACATCACTGAATTATATGCTTTATGAAATTAACCAACGTACAATTCTGATTGTTGTGTACCGTCTGTATCATTCTGGCTACGCTATTCAGTTTGTTTTGATGTTGTTGTTGCTGCTGCTGTTGTAGTAGCTTCCTACCTTACGAAATGTTTACCGCCAATGTTCTTTCCCTTCACTTCGACAATAAGAATCACGACTATGTTGTGCACCAATCCACGGACATAAAGAGGCGCTTGGAGAGATTCCCCTATGGTCTCACACTCTCGGAGACACCTTCGATCTTATTTGTCTGGAACAGGAAGTCGACTATTGAAAGAAAGAAGCACAGTCACACGCCTTTGAATCGGTGTGTTTCATCTAGGTTTCTTTAGTGCGATGGGCGATCCCATTAGCAATATTCTGTCAACTTTCTCGCAACTGGTGACGTAAAAACCTGTTCCTTCTTCCCACATCCCCCTTTTTTCTTCTCGTCCGACTTCCCCTCCCTACCCTCTCCCTCCTTCACCACAATCCAAACCCAGAGGCACTGACGAAGGCTGCTGTACGGCAAATTCGTGCTGCCATGTGCTTTGCAACACGCTCCCTAACATGAAAACGCCGATTATGAATTTCATGGCCTCTCAAACTGAAAGCAACTATTTCAGCAGTGTCGGGGTGCGACAACTGGAATTCATGGTATAGAAACCGATGCTCGATCACCTGCTGCTTTCATTTAGTACAAGGAAAAGTACCGACACATTGTCCTATTTAATCAAAAGCCATCCATTGCCACTGTAGCCATCATTATTTACTTTTTAGTGCGGCGCGCGCGCAATACTCACATGCATACTGCCATTAGCGTCACTACACGCGCGCACACACACAGGCGCGCGCGCTCCTCACACCCAATATTCACACAAGACTTGCAATGTTAAGATAAAAATGTAAAATTTATTTTAAGATTTTTTTAACATAAAACAAACGCAAGCAACACAAGCATGAAGTCATGAAATGACTGCAATCTTTTGCAAGGAATGTAGGGAAAACCTGGCCATTAGTGTCAAAGTGTACGTCACCCAGGGTGCTGCAGTTGAGCTTTTCGTCATCTCCGTTACAATGCGAACACCACACCAAATCACAGAGTTCCAATCGCTTTTGTTTAAGAACGTGACGGAGTAGAAGTTACGTCATAGGGTCCATTCTTGTATTGTAGCTTTCGTCGAAGATTCAGCTTTAAGCAAGTTCACTTGCGTGCACTCGCTCACGGCTATTTTCTTGCCCACTGCTTCGTCTATTCATACCGAGCTGCATACGAAACTTTTCCTTCTCGTGAACTGATGGATCCACGTGGTGCGTCAAACTACTAATCAAATGTTTCTCATTCCGATCTTTCTAGAATCAAATTCATTCAAAACCAGGCTGGATGAAAGCTTGAGAACGTTAAACTGCCACAAGCTTAATCGTCGTACACCATCTTTGGAGTCGAGAGTATCAATGTAATGCAAAGCTATCAGTTACCCGGAATGAACTTTGGTGACCGAGTTGGGATGTTCACATCTACGAAGCCCTGGACAAGAAAAGCAAGCAGTGTTGGGAAAAGACCACGCCAGACAACGGCCCCGCACAAAGACTGCAGCCATTTCTCCACAGTGCTCATTCAACTCATTTGCTAGCATGCATTCCATAAAGGACTTAAGTTAAATAGTGAAACCCAGTAAAATGGCAATATCTAAAATGCGCGTACCTCTCTCTCTCTCTCTCTCTCTCTCTCTCTCTCTCTCTCTCTCTCTCTCTCACCACACACACACACACACACACACACACACCACATTCGAACAGACTCGGATGCGTTCTCCAGTCGATTAAGAAAAAAAATGTTTAAGACGCCCCCAAAGTATTCACACAATATACATTAAAAAAAAAAAGGGGGGGGGGGGCGGTTCTACACTATGTACACTTTAAGAGCCATTTACATTTTAAAATCATTCAGACCACAGTCATTACGTCAGAACAAAATTGCACACTCTCTCTCTGAGCACGCACCCGAATACACACACGGACAAAATCAGAAAACACAAAGCCATTCTAAAAGCTTTTTCAACGAGCTAAAATACACGATTTGAATATAAAACAGTCAAATATACGATTTGAATATAAAACAGTCATACAACTAAAATATTGCTGGCAGACCCCCGTTCCGATCAAGTAAAAAATATAGCATTAAAAAGGGAAAAAAAAGTATTCCGTGAAGACTCAGCCCCAACACTCAACAGAATACATTCGCCTTGTGCGTCGCCCTTCACAGTTGACTACTCAATCCCCCCTGCTCATTGAGGGCCGGGCAATGTCTTCCAGACCCAACTGAATGTACCCTTTCCTCAGGCGCATGGACTGCCGGGAACTCGTGCTGGATTGCGAACGACGACGACGTCTTCTCCGAGGACTCCCCGCCACTTCCGGTATCGGCGGGCGACGCCGCCGCCCCCGCGGCCAGGACCGGAGCGGGTTTTTCGCCGGCACTGTCGCTGACGTTGCTGCCTTCCGAGTTGAAGGTCACGGACCCCAAACTGGTTTCCGTTTCGGACTCGTGGACGGGCGGAGTCCCCCGCCGGAACCTGACAGGACCCTGTCGGGGGCCGTTCTGCAGGCTGGAGTCGGACAGCTCCGAGCTGGAGTTGGAGGTGGCCTGCGCCCGGATCGCTCTTCGAAAACGGAAGTCCATGGCTGGAGGGCCGGACCCGCCCTTAGAGTGGCCTCCCTTCGGCAGGCCTCGCTCCCTGGCATACCCTGCTGTCTGGGAGGGAGGGAAGGACCTGGGTGGTTTGTGAGCGTTGTAGGGTCTGGGTTCGGGTTGGAAGCTCTGTCCTTGGGCGTAGCCCCTCTGCTCTGGCACAAAGTGACCGCCTGGATGGCGCCGAGAGAGGATCGCCTGCCTGTGACCACTTGGTAGATAGCCCAGAGTCTGGAAATCATTTGGAAAATGGTCCATCCTGTAGTGGGAGGGTGGGGGTAGGTACTGTCCATTATACCCTCCCATCTCATCTCGCCGGGGCAGAGGAGCAGCCCTCTTCTGAACGCTGCGAGGACCCAAGTACACAGGAACACCTCTGCCAACAGTGTAGCCACTGTGAGCGGGAACACTGTAGTAGCTGTAGGTCTTGGCGTAGGAGGGGTGGTTTCTAAGATCAGACAGGGCGGGGTTGAAGGTGGGGTCCTGTGCCGGGGTTCTGTACGCTGGAGAAGGTCTCGACTGTGTGCTCTTGCGAAACTCCGACAGCCGTTTGGGTCTGTCATCAAACCGGCCTGATCCTATCTTTTTACGGCCTTGGGCTGCAGCTTTGCCAAGCCTAGGCCTGCCCGGCTGCACGTGGTTAGGATGAACTGGCGGCTTCAGGTGAGCTGTAGGCAGCGGGGTGTACGCTCCAGGAAGCGCGCTTAATCCATGGGTCGGTTCTTTCCCTCGTGACCCCATTTTCCCGCTCATGATTGGCGGGTCGGCGAAAGTCACGTGTCGTGAGGTGTCGGGACGAGGTTTGGGTGGCAGGGCATCACATGACCCGTTGGTCAGGGAAACCAGGATGGGAGGTTTGGGGTCAAAGGTGGTCAGGGCTCCTGACTGCTGCTTCAAGGCGCTGTACAGGGTGCTGGACGTCAGCCTGTGGACAGGGGCAGGGGGGTGGGCTGGGGCCTTGAAATTGATGGATGACGCTCTGTTGACTGGGAACACCGCCCTGTCAGCTGCCTGCTGGTCCACTGTGGTACAGCGGAACAGCTTGCTGGTCAGGGGCGGACCGTTCAGCTGGACGGGATGGGCTGCAGCATCCTGGCGACTCACAGCCCCTTCCCCAGCCCCGACCAACCCAGTGTGTGCAGCCAGTCCCCGTGACGGAGGCGGCGCCGTCCTCTCTTTGGGCACAAATTCCATGGCGTTGGCGTTGAGCGAGGATTTCTGAGCGATGCCCAGCACGCGCTGGCCGATGTCCATGATGGCTGGGTCCTCCTGTTTCACCGTGCTCGCTTGAGATTTGGTCGTGGGGCAAGGCTGACGCGTCTCTTTCCCGTCGGCTACGGACCACGGGGCTGTGTACGGAGATTGTGGTGGAGTGGGTGGGGAAGGGGGAATGCCGTTCCTCTTGTTGCTCCACGTGAAGTTCTTGCTTTCTTGAGGGCCGACAGGCGATGGGACGGTTTCATGGGGCAGGGAAGGACAGCGGAACTGCTGGCTTGAAGGTGAGACGTTTCAATGTTGGGGCGGGGCAGCTCAGGCGAGGTCGGGGCCACGAAGGACGGGTCGTGATGGTCAGAGCTGCTGCTGTTCTGCTGAGAGATGGAGGTGCTGTGGCCGGGTAGCGAGGAGTTGTGGAGCTGGTGCCTGGAGGGGATCTCCATGAAGGAGCTGCTGATGTTGGGGATGTCGCTGATCTGCTCCATACCCGTCGACGGCGGTCTGGACAGCCGCACAGCCATGAAGGAGGAGCTGCGGTTGGTGATGGCGCTGATCTGGTCTGGCATCAGCTGACTCTGGGAGTCGGAGTAGTTGATGTCCGTCAGAGGGAGGGCCGTGCTCTGCAGGCGAGGCCGAACGTCAGGGTAAACAAAGGCTGGAGCTGGGGTGTAGTACACCGACAACTCTTCATCCGACGCGAGCACCGAGTTACCGCTGTGTGGGGTTTTGGGGCTGGCCGTCCCACTGTGGCAATCCTGGCGGCCATGGTGGAGCCTTTCCTCCCCCGTCTTTCCCCTGCTGCCCGCTTTGGACTTTTCCATGAGACCCCTGTAAGCCACTCTCTTCCCCAGCTGCTGCAGCCTGAAGCGGGTTCTAGGCGTGAAGACTGGTGCCACAGGGTTCAGCGGCCCAGCTTTGTGTAGTGTGGCCTCACTCCCGTCCGCCTTACCCCCTCCCGCCACTTTCTGGTTCTCACTGATGTTGATGGTGGCCACCACCACCTGGTTCTGAGAGCCGGTCATCTCCGTGCTGGTGACGGACACGCTCGTGCACTCCAACTGCCGCGACAGGTCGGCCACGTCCGGATCATCCCCCGCGGCCAGCAGCGGAGAGTCGGTGGTCACCTGGAGGCTGGAGCGGACCTGGGTCACCTTGGTGGTTCGAACGGCGGCACGGTCGGTGGCCAGGGCGCTAGAGCTGGTGTCCTGGCTGAGGCCCTCCTCCCCCAGGCTGCTAACCACCAGAGACTCGTATTCCACGGAGGTCAGCTGGATCCTGCCGGACGACAGCTCCACAGAGTCGTACTCCACCTCGGAGGCAGAACCACACACGTCCTCGTCTTCAGGGAGGTCCCCTCTCTCCGCCGGGCCGAGGTCTCCCGCGGCTTGAGACGAGCTCTGCTCGTTGTGTTCCTTGAGGTGGCTGAAGCGAGACATGTAGTTGTTGGTCAAGTTCCACTGCAGGACCTGCCGTCGGTGACCGGCACGGCCTTGACCTGACCCCTGCCCTTTCACCTTCCCACCCCTGTCGTTGTGGGTGTCGCCGACGGGGGAGGTCAAGGAGTCGTCGGAGGTTGAGGTGGCAGAGTCGAAGGGGATGATGAAGTTGACGACCGAGTTAGTACCGTTGGTAGGCATGGCTTCTGGTCTGGGCTGTATTGGGGGAAACTGTGGTTTACTTTAAGCTCAGAGTAACGATATGCAGCATCTCAAAAACACAGAAATCTGGTAAGCTTTACTGTCCTAACAATGACCCTGTGTGTGTGTGTGTGTGTGCGCGTGCGCGTAAGAGACAAGGAGAGAGAATGTATGTGTATGTGAATTGTGTGTGCGCGCGCGTTTGTGGGTGCGTGTGTGCACTTTGGGAAATACAAATTCCAAATATAACTGGCAGGAACTCAAATCTTATGAGTCCCAATTTGATTTCCGATGTGAGGATAATAGAAATGGCCACTCGTTAAGTCAAAATTCCCCTAGCAAAAAATCAGGATCCAAAAAAATCATTTTGGAAATTTGATTCATCGTTACTCAAAGATAAGTATGTGGAACTGGTGAAAGAGAACATTGCAAATGTCCAAGAGCAATATACAGCGCTGTCATGTGCTACAGAAGATGAAACATTCCCACCGATGTGATTCAGTTTCATATAAATGACCATTTAAACGTATTTGTTATGGAAACAAGAGCGAGAACTATATCATTTACCAGTAAAAAGAAATAAACAAAAAAACTTGACACTTGGACAGGCTATACAAAGATTAGAAAAGTAAACGGTTACATGCTAATCCTACTTTAGAATTACACGAGAAGGGTAAACTTTTGAGATGGGAAAAAAAACCTGAAGGCGTAACTCAAAATACCAACAACCTACAGTCATGGCACAGAAAACCAAGTATGTCCAGTACCTGGGCAACCGCAGCAGCGACACCCTCGCTTTCTTCCATGGCCTCTCCATTAAGGTCCAGACGACAGACAGGATCCGGAGGGGTTCCGTTGTGATCCAGATGTTGGCCCTGATCCAGGAGCCCACCGCTGTGGTCCTGGTGGCAGGCAGCGCCATCTTCATCCATGGCCTCTTCATGGTGGTCCAGGTGATAGGCGGGGTCCGGGTGTCCCCCATCCTGGTCCACAGGGTACCCACCCTCCATCCTCTCAGGCCCCGTGGGTGGGGAGTCCGGGGTGATGTGCTGACCGGAGAGTTGTCCGAGGTCATGTCGGACTCTCCGCACGACCCACATTGGCTGTCCACGGTCCCGTTGCTGCTGGCGCCGCCTGGCGGGTACACAGGGAGCCAAGCCGGAGGAAGGAGCTGACTGTTCTGTCCTGGGGTGCTGCAAAGGGAACGTAGCATGATAGAGACATGTTGACAGGGAAGGGACAAGAACCGCATCAAATCATGTCGTTTTTAGCCCTGCCGACCACAAAAGCCGTATCAAGGCTGAAACACCATTTTTTTTTAAAAAGTGAGAATTCAAACGCAAAGTTAAAACTCAACACCAATTTTTTCTTTCCATCAAAAGATCCTCAAAAAAGGAGTGTCACACTCAAGTTAAAATCAAATCTTTAAAAAAAAAAACCGCAGATTTCTTTCAAAAACTTAAATCGGGCTGAACATCCCGGAACAAGGTCTTCACTGAGCTTGCCGTAAAGTGTTTATGTCCGATATCATCCAGCTCCCTACATTCAGTTAGAATGCGGCTAATCCGGAGACGTTCATCACATGGCACGCAACGTGGAGTTTCTTCACTCTTTAAAAGATACGAATGAGTTAAAAACGAATAGCCAGTGTGCAGCCAGCATAAAACTATTTCTTCTTTGTGTTTACCAGAGGTAGAATAGAGGAACTCTATCAGGTTTGGACGGACCTGGAAGAGTTCATCTGTCTGTGCATTCGAGTCCTCTTGCAAGAGTTGTCTGATATAATCAACTTCCGATATTAAATCTGAGCAGGGGATAGATATGCTGTACAATGTCTTCGTTGTGGCATTCCTGGCTAAACGATCAGTCATTTAATTTCCCAAATGCCAACATGACCGGGAACGCAAGCAAGAACAGTGTTATGACCTTCCGCTTTTAAAGAGGTAAAAATCTTTTTAAAAAGTTATAGAAGAGGGACAAGAATGCCTCTGCTGCAATATTGACGATGCGCTATAGCATGATACTGATCCAGCACCAAACATGGTCACTCCTGGTCCAATGGTCAAGTTTCAGTACTGATCCAGCACCAAACATGGTCACTCCTGGTCCCATGGTCGTCAAGCTTACAATCCGAATCACTGCTGCTTGCGGTGTCTATTCACCTGGCACCCATACAGGCGAAAGGGACATCATCCTCTTTATAACTCCACTCCACCCCCGTCCTCCCAAGACATCATCCTCTTTATAACTCCACTCCACCCCCGTCCTCCCAATCAGTTTCTCCATATAATCCGCATGCACACAGCAGAAACGGCGGAACCGATGTGAAAAGAAGAGATTTCTAAGATTGGTGTAGTCTTTGATCTTTGTTCCAGCGGGTAAGGCATCAGACTTGTTCCACGGTCTGGGTTCGAATACCACAGATGACCGGGTTGGAAGAGAATCTCTTTTCGGTGTAACAATTCGTGCAGTTCCATCTCCTAGTCCATCTGATGAGACTTTCAGCGGAGATCCCTGGCGTGAAAAGCATTCGTCTCAGACCCAGTTAGTTCCCCCTCCAGATTTCGGGGACGAGTAGGCCCATTGCATGCCGGTGAATGGATGCCACGAAAGTGAAACGCATACACACTGATGTTGGACACATCCCCCAAGACTGATTGCGGCCATCTTTAAAGCGAGATTATAAACACACACAAAAACATACAGACACAAACCTACCAACGGGGGGCCCAGCACTTTTGCCGAGGAACGAATTAAAAAAAAAAAACGTAGGGAAAAGAAAACACGCTGCTGCGTGGAGGACCAGAAAAAAATACAGGTACTTAAGTGGACTGGAGTGTGTGCAAAGAGAATGGATACCACACGCAGCATTAATTTGAAATGACAAAAGTCACTGTCCCACCAAGAGTTGCCTTCTTTGTTCATTGCCTCAGCCAAGATGACTTTTTCGCCCTGCATCAATTTGGTTAGTTGCTCGATAAGACTACACCAAAACGACTCCACAGAAAAACCGACCTTGGTTGACTGATGGGATATGGCCCAAGAACGAACCCACCTCATTTAGGTACGGATCTCGATCAATGGGCGAGGCCTGCATCTTTTTTTTCTTTTTTTTTACTTCCTTTGACATTCAAAGGAATTTACTGAGCATTTTCGTAAATAAAAAGGCAGAAATACACAAAGCACGATAAGAAAAAAAGACATGAGATGTACCGCTGTCTACAAACTTGTATGTAACGGTACGGATCCGATTGCCATCTGGATCATGGGTGCAAAATCATTTTTCAAAGAAAGTAGAGGTGGGGGTGGGGGGGTATTCAGCTACTACAGTTAAAAAAATAGACACCTGCAACTATATGTAGCTGGTACAATGAGTCAAGTACAACTCGGTTTCTGCGAGCGTGTTAGAAACACAGCTGGAGGAAAACGACAGATTTCCACAATGTATGATCAGAAGGTGGAAGGGATTCCACTTTCTCTGATATGATCAAAGGCGATTCTGATCGTGATGGAGTCTGCGCTCTCCTCAATGTGCCAGTTCATGTCTCCCCGCCTCTCTTTGGGTTTCTTTAATCGTCTTAACTGTGGAGAGAGTAGAATTTTTGTCATTTTGTTTACGAGTCGTGTAATAAACAGGCCGATGATGTACAGCTAATACATATTCTTCGAGCAATCTACTTTCACAGTAATGTGGTTATAGCAGGGTGCAAACGGAAGTAAATATCAAAAGGGCGTGTGAGCTGGTCACTGCGGGTCGACAAAGCCAATCCTAACCAACGGTAATGCCTATGCTCAGTACTTGGTGTGACCTCAGTTCCGCTTTTCTCTCCCCGTCCATCAAGGTCATTATCGGCAGTTTATAGACTGCAGCCGCCTGAACGGAGTGGTGCCCTCTGGCGGCAGACGTTTACAAAGGCCGACTCCGTAACAAAAAAGCCACTGTCAGTGGAGGACTTGGATGATGGTGTCCTGCGTACGTTGGGTCAGAGTTCACCACCACGGGGCATCGCCAACTCGGCAGCAATGCGGCGTCTTCTCCGATAGGTTGCCTCAAGATAACCCGTTTCGGAACTGCTACTCGGGAACTATTTATCCTGTGGCTACGAGGACGACACTGGATGTGAATGTGCGTGGGGTGGGGGGATGAGCGGTGGGATACATACCCCTGCGGGGGAGGGGAGAGGGGAGGTACAAAAGATGCAAGAGCAGGTGAAAACTCACGGGTATTGTCCCTGCTTCTTGAGTTCCTCCAGCAGCACCAGATGTCCCCGTCTCGGGTCCTCCGGCTCGCGTCTTCCTCCAGAGTGGAGTCCACCCGTGTGAGATGCAGCTCACAAACTTCTCACCCGTCTCCTGCCCAACAATCACTCCATTAAATCCATCCTTCTCCTCCCCCCCTTCACCTGCCCAACAATCACTCCATTAAATCCACCCTTCTCCCCCCCCCCCCCTTACCTGCCCAACAATCACTCCATTTAGTCCACCCCTTCTTCCCACCCGTCTCCTGCCCAACAATCACTCCATTAAATCCATCCTCCTCCTCCCCCCTTCACCTGCCCAACAATCACTCCATTAAATCCACCCTTCTTCCCCCCCCCCCCCTTTACCTGCCCAACAATCACTCCATTTAGTCCACTCCTTCCCACCCGTCTCCTGCCCAACAATCACTCCATTAAATCCATCCTTCTCTCCCATCTCATCCTTCTCTCCCATCCCTCCCCCTTCACCTGCCCAACAATCACTTCACTAAATCCACCCTTCTCCCCCCCCCCCCCCCCTCACCTGCCTAACAATTACTCCATTAAATCCACCCTTCTCCCCTTCTCCCCCCCTCGCCTGCCCAACAATTACTCCATTAAATCCACCCTTCTTCCCCCCTTCACCTGCCCAACAATCACGCCATTAAATCCACCCTTCTTCCCCCCCCCCCCCCCACCTGCCCAACAATTACTCCATGAAATCCACCCTTCTTACCCCCCCCCCACCCCCCCCCCCCCCCCCGTCACCTGCTCAACAATCACTCCAATTAGTCCCCCCCCTCCTCCCCCCCCCCCCCCGTCACCTGCCCAACAATCACTCCATTTAGTCCACCCCTTCCCCCTGTCACCTGCCCAACAATCCATTCGCCCACCCCTTCTCCCCTGTCACCTGCCCAACAATCACTCCATTTAGTCCACCCCTTCTTCCCCCCCTGTCACCTGCCCAACAATCCATTTGTCCACCCCTTCTCCCCTGTCACCTGCCCAACAATCACTCCATTTAGTCCCCTTCTCCCATCCCTGTCACCTGCCCAACAATCCATTTAGTCCACCCCTTCTCCCCTGTCACCTGCCCAACAATCACTCCATTTAGTCCACCCCTTCTCCCACCCCTGTCACCTGCCCAACAATCCATTTAGTCCACCCCTTCTCCCCTGTCACCTGCCCAACAATCACTCCATTTAGTCCACCCCTTCCCCCTGTCACCTGCCCAACAATCCATTTAGCCCACCCCTTCTCCCCTGTCACCTGCCCAACAATCACTCCATTTAGTCCACCCCTTCTTCCACCCCTGTCACCTGCCCAACAATCCATTTAGTCCACCCCTTCTCCCCTGTCACCTGCCCAACAATCACTCCATTTAGTCCACCCCTTCTCCCACCCCTGTCACCTGCCCAGCAATCCATTTAGTCCACCCCTTCTCCCCTGTCACCTGCCCAACAATCACTCCATTTAGTCCACCCCTTCTCCCACCCCTGTCACCTGCCCAACAATCCATTTAGTCCACCCCTTCTCCCCTGTCACCTGCACAACAATCACTCCATTTAGTCCACCCCTTCCCCCCTGTCACCTGCCCAACAATCCATTTAGCCCACCCCTTCTCCCCTGTCACCTGCCCAACAATCACTCCATTTAGTCCACCCCTTCTTCCACCCCTGTCACCTGCCCAACAATCCATTTAGTCCACCCCTTCTCCCCTGTCACCTGCCCAACAATCACTCCATTTAGTCCACCCCTTCTTCCCCCCTGTCACCTGCCCAACAATCCATTTAGTCCACCCCTTCTCCCCTGTCACCTGCCCAACAATCACTCCATTTAGTCGACCCCTTCTTCCCCTTGTCACCTGCCCAACAATCCATTTAGTCCACCCCCTTCTCCCATGTCACCTGCCCAACAATCACTCCATTTAGCCCACCCCTTCTTCCCCTTGTCACCTGCCCAACAATCCATTTAGTCCACCCCTTCTTCCCCCTGTCACCTGCTCAACAATCCATTTAGCCCACCCCTTCTCCCCTGTCACCTGCCCAACAATCACTCCATTTAGTCCACCCCCTTCTCCCCCCCCCCCCCCCCCTGTCACCGCCAACAATCCATTTAGTCCACCCCTTCTCCCCTGTCACCTGCCCAACAATCACTCCATTTAGTCCACCCCTTCTTCCCCCTGTCACCTGCCCAACAATCCATTTAGCTCACCCCTTCTCCCCTGTCACCTGCACAACAATCACTCCATTTAGTCCACCCCTTCTCCACCCCTGTCACCTGCCCAACAATCCATTTAGTCCACCCCTTCTCCCCTGTCACCTGCACAACAATCACTCCATTTAGTCCACCCCTTCCCCCTGTCACCTGCCCAACAATCCATTTAGCCCACCCCTTCTCCCCTGTCACCTGCCCAACAATCACTCCATTTAGTCCACCCCTTCTTCCACCCCTGTCACCTGCCCAACAATCCATTTAGTCCACCCCTTCTCCCCTGTCACCTGCCCAACAATCACTCCATTTAGTCCACCCCTTCTTCCCCCCCCTGTCACCTGCCCAACAATCCATTTAGTCCACCCCTTCTCCCCTGTCACTCTGCCCAACAATCACTCCATTTAGTCGACCCCTTCTTCCCCTTGTCACCTGCCCAACAATCCATTTAGTCCACCCCCTTCTCCCATGTCACCTGCCCAACAATCACTCCATTTAGCCCACCCCTTCTTCCCCTTGTCACCTGCCCAACAATCCATTTAGTCCACCCCTTCTTCCCCCTGTCACCTGCTCAACAATCCATTTAGCCCACCCCTTCTCCCCTGTCACCTGCCCAACAATCACTCCATTTAGTCCACCCCTTCTCCCCCCCCCCCTGTCACCTGCCCAACAATCCATTTAGTCCACCCCTTCTCCCCTGTCACCTGCCCAACAATCACTCCATTTAGTCCACCCCTTCTTCCCCCTGTCACCTGCCCAACAATCCATTTAGCCCACCCCTTCTCCCCTGTCACCTGCACAACAATCACTCCATTTAGTCCACCCCTTCTTCCCCCTGTCACCTGCCCAACAATCCATTTAGCCCACCCCTTCTTCCCCCTATCACCTGCCCAATAATCCATTTAGTCCACCCCTTCTTCCCCCTATCACCTGCCCAACACTCCATTTAGTCCACCCCTTCTTCCCACCCGTCACCTGCCAATGAATCACTCCATTAAATCCACCATTCTTCCCACCCCGTCTCCTGCTCAACAATCACTCCATTAAATCCACCATTCTTCCCACCCCGTCTCCTGCTCAACAATCACTCCATTAAATCCACCTTTCCCACCCGTCTCCTGCCCAGCAATCCATTTAATCCACCCTTCTTCCCACCCCGCCTCCTGCCCAGCAATTCATTTAATCCACCCTTCTTCCCACCCAGCAATCCATTTAATCCACCCTTCTTCCCACCCAGCAATCCATTAAATCCACCCTTCTTCCCACCCGTCTCCTGCCCAGCAATCCATTTAATCCACCCTTCCCACCCGTCTCCTGCCCAGCAATCCATTTAATCCACCCTTCTTCCCACCCAGCAATCCATTTAATCCACCCTTCTTCCCACCCGTCTCCTGCCCAGCAATCCATTTAATCCACCCTTCTTCCCACCCAGCAATCCATTTAATCCACCCTTCTTCCCACCCGTCTCCTGCCCAGCAAACCATTTAATCCACCCTTCTTCCCACCCAGCAATCCATTTAATCCACCCTTCTTCCCACCCGTCTCCTGCCCAGCAATCCATTTAATCCACCCTTCTTCCCACCCGTCTCATGCCCAGCAATCCATTAAATCCACCCTTCTTCCCACCCATCTCCTGCCCAGCAATCCACTTAATCCACCCTTCCCACCCGTCTCCTGCCCAACACTCAAATTAGCCTACCTTTCCCGCCCGTCTCCTGCCCAACACTCAATTTAGCCTACCTTTCCCACCCGTCTCCTGCCCAACACTCAATTTAGCCTACCTTTCCCACCTGTCTCCTGCCCAACACTCAATTTAGCCTACCTTTCCCACGTGTCTCCAGTCCGGCAGTCACCCCGCTTAATCCATCCTCCCCACCCATCTCCTGTTCAACAGTTTCTCTACTTCTAATCTTCTTCCTACTCTCTCATGCCGAACAACCACTTCCCTTAGAATATTCTTCCTGTCCGTCTCTTACAAAACGATCATTCCACCAAGCAAACCTTCCCACCTCATTCCTGCCTAAAACCACCCCACTTCCTGTTAGTCCACTCTTCCTGCCAGATTCCAACCGAAATGCCACTCCGCTTGGTCTGCTCTTCGTTCCGCCCAGTTCCTGCCTCCAAGCATTCCCTTTGGTCCTAGTCCCAGTTCCCACCAACGAACAGCTCCACTTAAACCTGGTCCACCTTACTTCCTGCTCGTGTCCTTCTGCAAAACCACTCCACTTAGTCCTGGTCCAGTCGAATGCAATGGGTTTAATGTGGACCGACATCGCGGTAAAAGCGACCGGACTATAGTAGGTAACTAATGAACTATAGAGGTATCCAATAATTCAGAACAATCTAATAATTCAGAACAATCATCACCGTTTCTGTTGTGAAACCTATCCTATGTTGTCGCCTCCGATGGCTTCACAACAAGATCGCTGCATCTGTTACAATTCTCTGCAGCACTCTCGACAGCTGGTGAAGCACAGGCCTTTCTGCTGCCCGATGACACCCTCCATCTCTGCAGTCCGTCTCTCCGTGTGTTGCAGCTCTATGCTGCCCTCCGAGAGCTGGCAAAGGCCGGTGGTCTGACCACAGCATGGTGTGATCCTCCCACCTCTTCCGTCTCCCCCATCTCTTCTTCATCCCGATGGCACCGTGTCCTGCAATTCACCTAGTCGCCGCAGACTGTGTCGGAATGTGAAATTTAAACCACACCTTTAGTGGTCCGTGCTCGAGCACCAGCTCCGTGCAGGCAGTTATCTGACAAGAATGTGGTGGCGTGAGTGGTTTCCACAGCCTGCAGCCCAGCCAGCCTGACAAGTCTCTCCTGGCGAGCGGTTCCCGTCCTCTGGTGAACTCAGTGACTCGAATCACCCTGCTGGACTCCAACAGAGGAAACGTGAGGCGAGATACCTGCCCTCTCCACCATTTCATCCATACTTTTTCAATGGCTCGCTCTGCTCTCGCAGACTTCCTGTAATATGAATTTGCATCGGAAGCTCCCAGATCTTATGTTAACGTCTCTTTCCACGGCTTATCAAAGTTGTCGCCGACCTTCTTTGCTATGGACACAACTTTGGCTCGTGCGTTTCAAATTTGCCGACTTTCACCTGTTCTCGACAGGAAAGTCCACTCGACGCAGGCGCAACAAAAGACTCGGTCCACAAAGCCAAAGTCTGGGAATCCTACACGCCACCGATAGACTTCATATTTGTACTTAAAGCCTTCGTAACCTCCCTTCCTCCCTCCCTCTAAAGAATGAAACTGCCATAACTATGTTATCATCAAAATTGATCATTCAGAATCTGTAAAACAATCTCATACCTCCTTTCTCCCTCCCTCTTAACAACAACGGTCGTAACTTTGTTACGAAAACTGATCTTTCACGATGTGTAATGAGCAGTTGTCCAGACTACTAGCTCTCCACTTATCGTGATGGCGCACAGCTACTACTACAACGGTGGTGTATGTTTTGTATCCCGGGGAACGAACACAGACGGAGATGAGTCAGAGGAAATAAATGGCATGGGTGAGACAAGCGAGGGAAGTAATCGAGGGAAGCAACACTTACGAAGCACAGTTTGATCCTGTTTGAGCTGTGGGGCATAAACTTCTTCTTCAGGATATGAATAACCGCTCCTGAAATAACGGAAAATACATCAGTTACAACATTCCTTTACACACTACCCCCCCCCCCCCCCATCCCACTCTTTGCAGCCACCCCCACCCTATCCCCAAGTACCTGGATTCTTATTTCTGTAAACATCGTGTGCTTTTCAGTATTCACTTTGACAGGTTTTATCTTTGTGTGGCAGTAGTCAAACCATGCACAAAAACGTGCACGTAATGATGAATTTTAACATGACAGCCCAACCGACCATACAGGGTCTTTTCAGGGTTGTCACAAGAGAGAAACAAAAATCCTGTCCTGCAAACACGAAATACTGAACCTACTACCTGTCAATTTTCACCTGAAATCCTTTAAACGAAATTCATCCAGGCTGTGCTGTGGGCGACAGGCATTCCCCTTCATTTTTTGCTGGCCCGTGTTTACAAAAACTGAAGTAGAAAAAAATATCCCCCAAAGCGTTAAACTCCCTGTGTGGACAAATCCACCCCGCATAAAGGACAGCTAGTGTCCAGCCTTGAAATGTGTCGTCTCCCTGCCAAAGTCACCACATAAAACTGGCATGCTACATAAACTGTGAGTGGAAAAAACTTGCAGAAAGATCTTTCAGAGCACAGACAGGTGGAAGGACTGCACAGGCCAAAAAGACAAAAAACAAAGGATGGCGGTAAAGACATGAAAATTATTTTCTTTTTAAAGGCAGAGTTACTGGAAGAGAAGAGAAAATCACCAGCACATGACAGACACTGAACACTATTTGTTCTGCAAGTGCCCTGGCACTTAAGCAGTTATTTTCTACACTCCAAAGGAGAGAGAGAGACAGAGGGAAGAGCGAGAAGTAAGCAAGACACTCGGAAAACGCGTCAGCAGCTCACGTGTGGCTTTCCCGATGTCGACGTGGTGATGTCCCTTGACGCCGATCTCTCCATGGCTCCCTTGCGGAGTCTTCACGAACATGAACTTGATCCCTGAACAATACATGAAAGCAGCGCGTGAATTTCCGCGGTTTTTTTTCACCATGAATTTTTTACGTCCTTCGATTCGTACTTCCCTTAATGCGTCATTCACACTCCCAAACTGCTACATGCTCCACACACACACACGCGCGCACACACGCGCACTGTCCTTTCTGCACATCGTACGCACACTGACACACGCACAGGCAGTACCCATAAAGTTGCGTCATCTACCATCCTTTCTAAACAACAAACATGTAACCACATCTTGGTCGAACAAGGGACGTACCCTTCTCATTCACTGAACCTGCATACATGCTGATTCAACGTGGTAAACCGCAGATCTTTCAGCACCCCAGAGCACTTTTTCATGCCAATGTGTCGGCGGGGTTCTCTGTGGCGGCGAGAAATAGAACAGAGTTCCTAATCCAACTCGACAACTGGCACACCATAGTATCTCGGAAATCTTTTTATGCATGAACGGCTTTTATTGCGTTACGCTGAAAATGCGGTGTGGTCTTCCTTTGGATTGCACCGCCAGCCATGACGAATAGACGTCGAAACAAAACACTAGGTGTCTTCTTGGTGCCGTGTCTCAACGCGAAGAGAGACGAAAAGGTCGTGAAATGTCCGTTTGACAGGTTGTCATCCAAGGCTTACGGACAGACAAGACAAGATGGACAGATGAACTGTCGGTTGTCAAAATAGAAAAAGCTGAGGAGAGAGAGAGAGAGAGAGAGAGAGAGAGAGAGAGAGAGAGACAGACAGACAGACAGACAGACAGAGACAAAGAGAGAGACAGAGAGACAGAGACAGAGAGAGGGTGGGGGAAGGGGGAGGAGAGGGATTGATTGATTGATAATCTGTATTCCCAAGGGTAACAGGTAATCAAGAAAATGCTTTTTCCCATCTGGCCCTTGTCCAAGTTCAGGGACAAAGGATATCAATACATAACCCTGTCACACAACACTGAACTAATCAAAACAAGAACAGTGATGGGAGAGAAGTTTGAGAGAGAGGGGTGGGATTTCTCAGCTGTAGAAACAGACAAGACAGCCGAATTATCGCTTGCAGGTCCAAGACAGACAGGAGGCAAAGCAGCAGAATTTTTCTCAGACTTGAAGTGAGGGGAAGACAGGAGACAGATGCAGACTTTCTCAGACTTGCAGTGAGGGAAGGACAGGAGACAGATGCAGACTTTCTGACTTGCAGTGAGGGGAAGACAGGAGACAGATGCAGCAGACTTCTCAGACTGCAGTGCGGAAAGGACAGGAGACAGATGCAGCAGACTTGCAGTGAGGGAAGGACAGGAGACAGATGCAGACTTGCAGTGAGGGAAGGACAGGAGACAGATGCAGCAAACTTTCAGACTTGCAGTGAGGGAAGGACAGGAGACAGATGCAGCAAACTTTCTCAGACTTGCAGTGAGGGAAGGACAGGAGACAGATGCAGAACTTTGCAGTGAGGGAAGGGCAGGAGACAGATGCAGCAAACTTTCAGACTTGCAGTGAGGGAAGGACAGGAGACAGATGCAGCAAACTTTCTGACTTGCAGTGAGGGAAGGACAGGAGACAGATGCAGCAGACTTGCAGTGAGGGAAGGACAGGAGACAGATGCAGCCGACTTGCAGTGAGGGAAGGACAAGAGACAGATGCAGCAGACTTTTTCTCAGACTGCAGTGCGGAAAGGACAGGAGACAGATGCAGCAGACTTTCAGGCTTGCAGTGAGGGAAGGACAGGAGACAGATGCAGCAAACTTGCAGTGAGGGAAGGACAGGAGACAGATGCAGCAGACTTTCAGACTTGCAGTGAGGGAAGGACAGGAGACAGATGCAGCAAACTTTCTCAGACTTGCAGTGAGGGAAGGACAGGAGACAGATGCAGCAGACGTGTTCTCAGACTTACTGCCTTGGTCTAAGGTGTACAGACGTTCGTGTGGTTCCAGAACCTGTAGGAACAGGGTCACCGTGCCCGTGTTCAGACTGCCCACCTGAAACACACACAAACATGCTAAAACGACTGACGGGGACAGGCAGTGTCTGCCCTGGTGGGTGGCCTCGCGACGACATGATAGCAAACGCTCACCGAGGCCTGCATGCAGGGCGACGCTGGAGTCAGTGGTGTGGGCATGGAAAATGGAAAACCACACACGGACGCACGCGCGCGCACACGCACACGCACGGATAGTATTCTTCCCCACTATACGAAATCAAAGTACCAGTTCATTAACGCCACACCTTGCATGGTGTATATATTCCACACATAGGTGATGATACATAACACACATAGGTGATGATTAACACGCACTGTTGAAGAATCATTGACAAAAAGCTTATGTGCGTTTCTGAGCGTCTGAATGATTTACTGCATGATGTATACATTCCACACAAAGGTGATGATTAACACGCACTGTTGAAGAATCGACATAAAGCTTGTGCGTTTCTGAGCGTCTGAACGATTTACTGCATGAAGTATATATTCCACACACAGGGATGATTAACACGCACTGTTGAAGAATCATTGACAAAGCTTATGTGCGTTTCTGAGCGTCTGAATGATTTACTGCATGATGTATATATTCCACACATAGTGGCGATTAGTATAAACCGTTGAAGAATGACAAAGCTTATGTGCGTTTCTGAGCGTCTGAATGATTTACTGCATGATGTATATATTCCACACATAAGTGGCGATTAGTATAAACTTGAAGAATGACATAAAGCTTATGTGCGTTTCTGAGCGTCTGAATGATTTACTGTCTGACAGCTCAGATAGACAGAAACGGGTTCACAGACGCAGACAAAGTAAACCTGTCAGTCCTTCATGGTCCATATGGGCCGAGAGCAGCTTCAAGCCCCAGCTATTCTCACTTCAGTGAAGTCACTTTCGGAATGGGTTTTTTTTTCCGCGCTGGTCCCATTAGACCTCACAGTCTCTGCTACTTGAAATGAAATAGGTAATGAATTCCATTGGTAGCGAGTTCCATTTCACGTTCAACCGTTTGACTGTTGAAGACAGAAAGTCACTGTCATTCGCTTGATACAGAGCAACAAACACTGTGAAATTCAATACTATAATGAATGCAAACATCCAAGCACGCAAAGTGTGTCCATGTTTTATTCGATATATTTGCCGGTACTGACTAAAAACAGCAGTTCTTGTGATACGAACTGAATAAACTGTAATGTTTTTATCCTTATTTATATTGGCCCAAGTACATGCAAGCGTTTCAGAGCACTTATGTCTAGTTTGTACTTTTGTGTATTTTCGTTTAATACCCCTCACCTCACCTCCCCTCCCCGGCCTGTATTTTGTGTAATAATGGGGGGGGGGGCGAAATTTTCTTTAATCTTGTTTTTAAAAAAACACATCCAGTGGAACCTCATAGAACAAGGGTCTCTTAGAGTGGACAGTTAAACGTTCGGGGAAAGGGGACTGGAAATCCCCTGAATTCAGAATGGTATATTCCTTCTGTAGGGGCTGGCCCCCATAGGTATGTTAACATGCAACTGGATGTACACACACACACCAATCAAAATGTAAACCGGAAGGGCACTCCAGAGAGCATCATGGTCAAACAGATCCCGATTCCATCCTAGATCCGATCCCCGCCAATAATGCATGGTAAAAAAACAACAACAACACAAATGCGCTTCCTGTATGCAGCCTGAGAGCGAAAAGGAGTTGGTGGGCATCCCCCCCCCCCCACCTCTGAGAGCGAGCGAGTTCAAGAGTGTCTCTGCCGGTGAAGCAATAGTTGGAAAGGACTAATACAGCAACCTCCCTTACGCATCTGTTTTGAATTTAGATGCCACGAATCTGAAATATCAACGTTGGTATCACCAGAATGGTGTAATACTCTCTGAAGATACAACACTTCATAAACACGGGTCTCACGGTGTTCTGTTCAGTGGAAAATCAACAGTTACCAGTATGCTCTCCAAAGTAGTTGGGATCTCTTCAACTTTTTAAAAATCTGACTTTGTCAGGTGCTTCAAAGGTGAATTATCATCTACACTTGTTTTCAGCACTTAGTTTGGAAGAAACCTAATGACCTTGACCCGGCTCATGCCTGAAATGAATCGGTTCGTCTTCAGGCCTCATATCCCTTTCCCACCTGTTGCAGTTATATATCAGAAGGTAGTTTCTTTGCAACTCTCGCCGACAGACAACCCGACCAACCAACGGCCGCAGGCAAGAACGTCCAAAAGGGAGGTAAATACCAACATGCGAGGACATTTTTCAGTTAAAGTGCGGAGCAAAAGGTAACTTCCTCGTTTTGCTTTGTTTGCAAAGTGTACTCGTCAAGAAAAGTGCAACTTCTCGCTTTAAAACTTCCAAGGAAGTAAGCCTGTGTGCATCTTCAGGTATGGTCGATAGAATAAAGCTTAATGTTGGGGGACTAGACAAGAGTTCCATACATGCACAGAGAGAGAGAGAGAGAGAGAGAGAGAGAGAGAAGAGAGGGGAGAGAGAGAGAGCAACTGACAGAATGTCAACTGACACTTCTTTTGGCGATGCGTCCTCTCAGAACCTTCCGTGGCAAAAACACGCCTTCCTCGTCCTCTTCGAACAGCCAGAGTTTGATTCGTCCCTTCACCTTGTTTTTCTGCACGTCAGTATGTCATCATCATCATCATCATCGTCACCCACGTCATCGTCACCTATAAATCATCATCGTCGTCGCCCATATCACAATTCTTATCGTCACCAACATCACGTCATCGTTGTCAACCTTATCCCACCATCACCGTCACAAAAATCGTCATCATCATCGTCGCTACTTCTACCGTAATCGTCGCCATTGTCACCATTATCACTGTCACCGCTATGACCGTTAACATCGTTATCATCGTCCCCAGTATATCATCAATCATAATCACCAATATCATCAGCATACCATTACTATCGTCATCGTCGTCACTTTCATCATCACTACCACCTGTATCAGCATTGTCATAGCCATTATCAGCGTCACTATCTTTCCAGTCATTCCTATCATCGACACTATCATCACTGTACCACAATCATCGTCTTTTATCATTGTTATATATATTGTCACTATTGTCTTCAAACATTACTTTCATCATCGTCGTCGTCATCATCATCGTACCATTGTCATTGTCAATATCAATTCATCGTTAACATCGAAATTCTCATCGTCATCATCACTGTCAAATAGCCAAAGCCAGATTCGCCCTGTCTAAATCATTGTGCCATCACGATCATCATCATCACATATCATTTGATTTCAAAAAGAATTGCATCCCAACACGTTCATCTTTCTCTGCAGCATTCTCACCAGCGCCATCTTCATCATCACCCTATTCATTATCGTCGTTGGTGTGGTGTGTGTGTGTGTGTGTGTGGTGGTGTGTGCGTGCGTGCGTGCGCGCGCACACGTTAGTTTTGTCGCTTTCCATTGACCTCGAGTAGCGGCCTGGGTTCTAGCCTTTCGGATGAGACAATAAACCGAGGTCCTGTGTGCAGCAGGCACCTAGCGCACGTAAAAGAGCCCCGGGCAGCAAAGACATCGTTCCCGTCACAGTTTTGTAGGACCACATCCACTTTCATACGCGCGTGCGCCCGCGCGCGCACACACACCACACACACGCGCGCGCAGACAACGTGGTGTAGGGCCGTACTTTGACAATACCCTGTTCCGGAGACGGTCAAATTGTACACAGAGGAACGCCGTGACCGCCACGTTAGTCGATACAACACCATCATAACATTACCACCACTATATCGTCCTCGAATATCCGCCCGCCCCCCCCCCCCCCCCTCCCCCGTCCGTTGTTTTCTGCAGTTTTTATCCGTCATCGTCATTTAAAAAAAATTAAATCAAAGCCATACACGTCATTGGCTAAGACATTTTGTGAACGTCAACACTGTCATGATCGACTGTTCAAAGCCTTCCAAACGTCCCCGTGATGTCATGTTTGTTGGTATCATCGACCCTTCCAAGTCGCACGTGTCCCCTTCCGCTGTCAGTGCACCGCACCGACAACCCAGCCAGCCTCACAGGGAGATAAATCAGGGCTGCACTCGGTCCCTGGTGTTTGCGAATGTCCACATGTAGCCAACTCAAGGTGTCACCTGGGCCACAAACATGTTGCCAACCAAGGTGTCGTCACCTGGGCCACAAACATGTTGCCAAGCCAAGGTGTCACCTGGGCCACAAACATGTTGCCAACCCAAGGTGTCGTCACCTGGGCCACAAACATGTTGCCAACCCAAGGTGTCACCTGGGCCACAAACATGTTGCCAACCCAAGGTGTCACCTGGGCCACAAACATGTTGCCAACCCAAGGTGTCGTCACCTGGGCCACAAACATGTTGCCAACCCAAGGTGTCACCTGGGCCACAAACATGTTGCCAACCCAAGGTGTCGTCACCTGGGCCACAAACATGTTGCCAACCCAAGGTGTCACCTGGGCCACAAACATGTTGCCAACCCAAGGTGTCACCTGGGCCACAAACATGTTGCCAACCCAAGGTGTCACCTGGGACACAAACATGTTGCCAACCCAAGGTGCCCTTACCACCCGCTTCTGGATGAAGTCCGCCAGCTCTTCCAGTGATTTCTCTCGCGGGAACGTGAAACGGTCACACCTGAAACACACAACAGCTGGCGTCAATCCAGCAGCTCTGCGCGTCTGTTGGACAACAGCTGGCCCTGTCCACTAACCGCTACCGTTGCTTCTAATACTACTGCTGCTGCCACTGCTTCTACCGTTGGCATTTCTACTTCATATAGAAGAAATAGTGCGGTTATGCACCACACTGGATACACCACGTCATCTTGATGCCCCCCCCCCCCCCCCCCCCCCCACACACACACACACACACATACATTACACTGATATAGTCGAAGGGAGGGAATAAAGACGTGGATAGGCCCTATAGTCGAAGGAAGAGAAAGTATGAAACAATTGAGCCGGGGTTCTCCCCGCACTTTTCTTTGTACGATTCGGCGGGCATGCCGTAGTGTGGGCATGCACACAGTTAGGTGATGGGGAAAAGGGGGTGACTTAAAATTTTAATTGGGTATTGGTGAATGTGTGGACTGACACTTGTTGATTTTTTTTTCGACTTTATTGAGCGCCTAAGTTCATATGTGCGCATGTATAAATGTTTGGCGTTTTTCCTCCAGGGATTGTTCTGTTTTTGTTACAGCACGCTCTGCCAAAAAGTTACAAATGTGACGTCGGGTAACCAAAGAAAGGCCGACAGACTGGGCCGTGAATGCTTAAAATCAGAAACAGAAAAAACTGAAAGGGTAACACATTTAAATGTTTCGAGCAGTGTCCGAAAGTCCTGTCACCTTTCCTCAACTACACAACCATGACCATTAATTCAGTAAAGTAAGACAATTCTGAAGTTAAAGCACCAACCTCTTCAGTGACACGAAGGGGGCCTCTAAACTAGGATTTTGTCTAACTAGAGTGGGAGGAGGGGGGGGGGGGGGGGGGAGAGTTCAGAAAGGGCTTCTCTGCCGGGCCACTCACGGAGTTCGGTGATCCATCAATCCAGGCCCACGATGTTTCTGCAGGTGTTCCGACATCACCAGCTGGATCACAACGAGGCTTTTGTCTACTGTCGTCGGCTTCGCGGGGCACCCGTCCATTTCGTCTGTCCACAACGAGTTTGCAATCACTTTGATGGAATAAATGAATAGAAAACAAACAAATAAACAAATAAAGGAGAGAAAAGGAGACATTCGGATATGACCGTTTTATCGAGTGAGGGTTGTGGTCCCTCCTGAATAAGTGAGTATTGCACATAACAAATGATTAAAATGGAGTGAACATTACACATAATATTAAAATGGATGACATTACACATAACAAATGATTAAAAATGGAGTGAACATTACACATAACAATGATTAAAAATGGAGTGAACATTACACATAAATGATTAAAAATGGAGTGAACATTGCACATAACAATGATTAAAAATGGAGTGAACATTACACATAAATGATTAAAAATGGAGTGAACATTGCACATAAATGATTAAAAATGGAGTGAACATTGCACATAACAAATGATTGAAATGGAGTGAACATTACACATAAAATGATTAAAAATGGAGTGAACATTGCACATAAATGATTAAAATGGAGTGAACATTACACATAACAAATGACTAAAAATGGAGTGAACATTACACATAAATGATTAAAATGGAGTGAACATTACACATAACAAATGATTAAAAATGGAGTGAACATTACACATAAATGATTAAAAATGGAGTGAACATTACACAAATGATTAAAATGGAGTGAACATTACACATAACAAATGATTAAATTTGAAAGCGAAGGAAACGTACATAGATCATTCTATTCGACGAACTTCCAATACAAATATAGTCAACGAATGGATTTTTTCTCCTTGGAGGCCATGATTTTTTTTCAGCCAGGAAAACAGGCAGTCGTGATAATCATAATACAACCATAAATGTATGTATTAAACGCTTTAGGAACAAAGACACGCGGAGGATTTGAGATAATAGGAAATCGAGGATGGAGAGGAAAACAAGGAGCCAGAAACAAAGTACGAAAGTGAACTTTAGACATTGTGAAAGAGACAGAGAGAGAAAGAGGGGGAGTGGAGGGGGAGGGGAGGAGGCAGGGGGTGGGTGGGAGGGGAGTGGGAGAGGAGGGAAGAAGCGAAAAAAGGGGGGAGAGAGAGACAGAAAAATGGAAAAGAGACACGGAAAGACAGAGAGAGGGTATTGTGTGAGAAATGGGATATAGAGAAGGGGAGAGGGGAAGAGAGAGGGGGAAGGTGAGGGAGGGGGTAAGGAGAATTATCGTGAGGAAAGGTATATAGTGCGTGTGAAATGGGGTTCGGGAGGTAAGGATGGGGAATGAAGAGGATGGGTCGGAAATAAGGGTACGGGAGATCATAAAGAGGGAGCGTTGGAAGAGGGACGGAGAGGTGGTGGTGGTGGGGCATGAACCGAGAGACAATCTGGCGATGCCAAAATCCAGTATTCATATGTCAACAGCCTTGGCTTCCAGTCAGGTAGAGGGGCAAAGACAAAGTGAACGGGCAATCTTGTTGACTGCAATCGCCCACCACGTCATGGACAGGCATGAAAGACATCTATTCGAACTCCTGTTCCCCAACACACCCACAGAACACACTACAACACACACTACAGACACACACCACAGACACACACCACAGACACACCACCTTCTTCCTCTCACCCCGCCGATCATCGTCGCTCCTGCCCTCCCTCTCATCGTCGGGCGTCGGGGATCCGGACGGGGTCCAACCCTCAGCGCTGGACACCCCGTTCCGTCGACCCCCGCTCGCTTCCTCCATGGACCCTTGGCCGCCGAGCCACGCGGCACCCTCCTGGCCGGAGACACCGGGACACATCGCCTCCAGCCTCAGCAGGCCGTCCTGAAGGTCGGCCATCCTGCAACGGCTGCTGCGGGCTCTGTCCTGGCGGTGGGTGGCGCGTGGTGGTTCGCTGTGTTTACCTGGCGGCTGGAGGCACTCACGGGAACCGGAATGCCATGGGAAGCGATGACCAAAGCGGGGAGACTGGGGGGTCCGTAGACGCCGCGTCGGGAGCTGGCCAGTCCGGACAGAGGGTGACCTTGACTGTGCCGGACCCCTCGCAGGTAGGTCGAATATGAAGGGCGGCAGAACTTCGAAGACGTCTTGGGAAGGCCCTGGGTTCCTTGACAGGTGGATGGCGACTCGGGGAGCCCGACCTGGATGTACCTAGAGCCTCCTAAAGGTCGGGCCAGCGGTATCCCACGACGTTTTCCGGCAAACTCTCTGCCGGCACCGTGCTCTTCTTCGAACGCTGCCTCCGCCGCACAGGGCGCCACGGAGTCAAGCGAACTGTCCGAGCCCAGGCCCTGTTTGACGTCACTGGGGTCCGAGGACACGGCTGACGTCAGCAAGGACGAGTCGCCCATCACAGCCGACACTGTCGATGACGTCAGTATAGAGGATTCTATGGAGGATTCTCCGAAGCTGTTGTGTGTGGGTGCCTTGCCGCCTTCCTGCACGGAGGACGTGACCTCCTGCACCTGGATGCTTTCTGCCTGAGGCTCCTTCGGAGAAGAATCCCCAGTCTGGTTTTCTATCTTTGGTGAAGGTAACTTGCCACCGTCCTTGTCCTGTGAACCAACGGAAGCGGCAGACGTCTTTGAACCATCTCCATTCTCGACTCGCCGCTTCGCAGACATGCTTCGTCCCCACAGAGGAATGCCAGTCGGGTCGTTGGAGTGGCTTCTTTGGCGGCTCTGATCTGTTTGGCTTTGCTGAGCAGTCGTTCTTTGGACAGGGAGCTGGACCTGTTCAGCCGAAGCACGGTCAAGCTGGAACCGCTCGACGAACTATTCCGTTTGGTCTGGGGCGGCTTCTCCTGCCAGCCGCTTTGTTCAGCCTGGACATCAGGTCATCCACTTCCGTCCGTCCGTTCTCCTCATCCAGCCTGTCACTGACGTTCTGACGGAGAGCCTCTAAACGCTCCGTCATTCTGCACACTGCCTCATCTCTCTTCCTGCAGAACTCTTCGTCCCGAGCCGTGTTTCGGATCGCCAGGTCCAGCCCTTCCAGGTCCGGCCCCAACGGATACTCGCTCCGGAAGACTGCCTTGATGTTCAGCATCTCCGAGGTCCGAGCTTCTAAGAACGTTACCAGCTCCCTCAGCCGGTGCTGAGCTTGTTCATACATCTGAGAGACGTTCACATCATCATGGTCACTGCTGACGCCGTCCCTGTTCGGCTGGTCTGTGTCATTGTTGGGGTCTCTGTTCTCCTTAGTCGCTATCCGAGTCTGGCTGTCTTTGTAGAGCTGCTGCAGGTGGTCCAGCCTCTCCAGCACGTCTTCCTTGCGCTGACCCAGGTCCTCCTTCAGCTGCTGAAACCGGTGCAGGTGGATCTCCAGGGTGCTTTTGTGTTTCATGGTCACTTTTCCTGGACACAAGAAAAACACATCAAGTTAGGATAACGTTCATATAACACTGGGAAAAAAAAGATTTGAATACTTCAGTTTTGTCCGGTTCCATACCGTGTACAGAAGAGTATGATGAAGATAACATCTTGGACGCGGATGTCCATGGTCCATGCTCACCATGCATACAAAGGTCAAGATTTTAACAGCCCACATCAGTTAATTTGATCCGTATTTATACTGGTGTAACATTAACAGAGAAACAGTTTGCAACAATCTCCTTTCTCCTCAAAATTATATACAAGACTGTTGCCTAATTTGAATGGTCATGGCATTCTGGATACTTGTCTTAACTGCAAACAAATGATTGACAAATTTCAATATGTCGGTATTGGTAAAGCAAAAGCAGACCACAAGTGTTAACAGTATAATCTTCCTCATGAACGTGTTTTAGGACCCACTGTTTATGTCATCTAATAATGGCATGCCCGATACTGTAAACTGCTTTTTAAAAATGTTTGCCGATTGCAATAAAGCTTATTGTAGCATCCTTAATTATGAAAGCACACCAAGATACAAAACTATCGACAAGTTGGTAAGTGGGTAGATGAATGGAAAATAAAATCATTTGGTAAAAAATATAAAATCATTCATACTTCTAGTGATAACTCCAATTACAAGGATAAAATTGATGGCTGTAAACTACACTTAACAGATGTGGATAAATACTGTGGGGTTAACAGAAATCTTACTTTGAACAGCACATCACGGCTACAGTCAAGAGGCAAAGGATGTTTGCACATTACATTCTGTTCAGACCAAAGACAGGATGGTACTTTTTAAACCTCTGATAAGACCGCTTCTGGAATACGATAATGCGGTGTGGTCCCCTAATCTGAGCAAACATGTAACTCTAGAAAACGTGTAGAGATTTGCAGAACAAATGACTGGTTTAAAAGATCATGAACGGTACAAGTCATCAAAACTAACCAGCCTTTGGGTGAAATGATAGGCTTTCAAAATTCCGCATGGTTTACATAACGTCAAAACTGCTTTTTTTTAAAAATCTGCTGTAAACAAATTAACTATACTTATTCTACGAGCAAAAACTAGGTGTCAAAACTAGTCCAGATTCCCCCCCCCCCCCCCCCCCCCCCCCCCCCCCCCCACACACACCACAAACAGGGTCACTACTAAGAATTCATCAAAAACTTCTACAGTTACAACAGAAACACAATCTAAAAAATCAAATAGGCACACATTGTGAGGAATTTCGCCTCGAGATTAATTTCAGCACTAGAAGCCTTAGCCAGGATGTGATGTGCGATGTGTTTGGTTAACACAGGGCCATTTTGCTAGCACCATTGTGCCAGTTTTCTATGGAGTCGACCTTGTTATTTCGTAAAAAGTTGCCTATTCGCCTTTCATGGTTGTGTATGGGATGGGTTTGGGGGCAGTGAATTGAGTGTGCGGGATGGATTTGGGGGGGGGGGGGGGGGGGGGGGGGGAGGAGGCAGTCAGAAAAAATTATCAGTGAGTGAATGAACTGGAGCAGCAGTTAGGATTTTTATATTCCCCTCCATGCCCCCTTCTCCCTTCTCGTCCGAGAGCTCTCGGCGAAAGATCATGATCACGTTGACTTAGAAGTTAACTGAAATGCAAAGAGAACGTGCGGAATGATTTCTTTTGTTCCTTCCTCACGTACAAGGGTTTCTCTGTCAAAATATCCGATTTTTTTTTATTTTATCAAAAGCGGTCGTAGGTTTCCTTGTCATGTTAGTGTGGAACCTTAGCCTGCAGCCTTATATGGAGCCTTAGCCTTCAGCCTTATATGGAGCCTTAGCCTTCAGCCTTATATGGAGCCTTAGCCTTCAGCCTTATATGGAACCTTAGCCTTCAGCCTTATATGGAGCCTTAGCCTGAAGCCTTATATGGAGCCTTAGCCTTCAGCCTTATATGGAGCCTAGCCTAGCCTTATATGGAGCCTTAGCCTGCAGCCTTATATGGAGCCTTAGCCTTTAGTCTTATATGGAGCCTTAGCCTTCAGCCTTATATGGAGCCTCAGCCAGCAGCCTTATATGGAGCCTTAGCCTTCAGCCTTATATGGAGCCTTAGCCTTCAGCCTTATATGGAGGGCAATACGAAAGAATATCTTTTCCTAACTACTGTTCACTTGGATTGGAGTCGTCTGGAGTGATAGGAGTCACCGTGCATGGATCTAGCAAAACGTAATTTCTGACGTGTTCCAGCGCATATGAACTACCTGAACATTGTGGTGCCAGACGAACCTGAATCGATTTTGCACACATCTGAACCGTTAATTCTCCCTCATCTAGTGAGTGCAACTGGCATCTGCCCTCGCTATACTAACGCAAGCGTGCACCATGGCGTTTCATATTAGGGCTGGACTGGTTGCAACCGCCTTGTTGCGCAAGTCCGGGGTTTAGATCCCGAGAAGTCGGACTTGCGGTTTCCCAAAGGTCGTGGAAACATTTCTATTGTGATTCCTGCTTGCATTTCCTTAATAAATCCATGCATTTTGTTTTTCCCAGCAATGTAGGTCAGTTTGTCACCATTTGTCTTGTGATTGCAAGTCGTATGGTTGACGTTGGGGATTGGAAAGATTTCCTTTCGAACCATCCTTCCCTTTCGTCACATATCAAGGTCAGTTGAGCTGCAGACAT
>CM031628.1:40609933-40662433 GCA_018398815.1 Conus ventricosus
CCTAAATTCAAAGACATGTTCATCAAAGCCAACTTATATGGCATCGACATGAGTAAGAGGTCGAAGGAGAAAATGTAAGTACAGTGCCGTATGGTAGGTCAATGTTTCGTTCGTCCTAGATAGCCTCGCAAAGAAACAGTACTTGTTACGGTAGACTCCACACGTGCTTGCCACAGATTGGTGATTTGCAATGAGTTGTCCTGTTGCATCAGAAAAAAGTTCTGTCTCAGAATTGTAGCATATGACAGACTGGGAAAACAGAAAATCTGGCAAACAAGGAAGAATATTTAACCACCTCCAATCATGGAGTGTCGCAAACACGCAACGTCAATAGATGGATAAAAAAAAAACTTCCTCTCCGGCCGACGTCAAGCGGTGGTAGTCGAGGGCAGCACATCAGAGTTCTGCAGCGTACGTTCAGGAGTTCCACAGGGCTCGGTCCTCGGACCATCGTTGTTCTTAGTATACATTAACGACCTCCCAGAGCAACTCGCTGCGCGGACCAGACTCTGCCGATGACACCGCTGTGTACAGGGTCAGGACATCAGTCCACGACACCAACCGACTGCAAGAAGATCTGCATCGGCTAGAGCTTTGGGAGAGAAGGTGGGAGATGTCATTCCATCCAGACAAGTGTACCACCCTCCCAGTGACCCATAAGAGACAGCCCTTCATCAGCATGTACAGACACTCCAGACAGTGACGTCGGCCAGATACGTCGGGGTGACCACTCAGAACAATCTGTCATGAGACAAGCGCATTGACATCATCTGTGCCAAAGCCAATAAGACCTTGGGCTTCTTGAGGTGCAACTTGAAGATCAACGCCATCCACCTGAAAGAGACAGCATACAAAAGCTATGTCTCGCGCCCATTTTAGAGTACGCCTGCACAGTCTGGGACCCCTCCTCTGACACGCATGTAAAACAGCTGGAAGCAGTTCAGCGACGAGCAGCCCGCTTTGTGGTCAATACATACCACAACAGATCGAGTGTCACCGCCATGCTTGACCGACTCCAATGGCCTTCACTCCAGCAACGTCGAAGATCCAGCAGACTGGCCATGCTGTATGAAATACTCAATGTCCAAGTCCACTTCGACAAAGCCAAGATTCAACCTGCCCCTCCTGTCAGACAGCGTAGAGGTAATCAACACAAACTCCGCCGGCTGCAGTGCCGCACCGACTATCGTCAGCCGCCTTCCTCCCCAACACCATCAGGGACTGGAACAATCTGCCGGACGAGGTGGCTGGAGCCACCACTCTTGACACTTTTGTGTCAAGAGTTCACTCACACACACACACACACACACACACACACACACACACACACACACACACACACACACATTCAATCACACACACATACACACATTCAATCACACACACATACACACACACACACACACACACACACACACACACACACACACACACAACACAAAAAACATGATTCAGAGAGAGCATTCAGGTACACACAAAATGCATTGTGCATGCACACATAAATACATCCACTCACAAACACGCACCTGTAGATCCCTGCCCCTTCCACACACACACACACACACACACACACACACACACACACACACACACACACACACACACACGCACACACACACACCATCCTTCCACACAGACAGTCTTATGCTTAGGGAAAGAGAGATGTGTGCATACACGTAAACATACACACTGAGGCACACATATGTTTGTAGACCCATGGCACCATTTATTAACTGAAACAGGTGATAGATTATTGAACATATTTGTCCTTCCCTTCAATGCAAAATAATGGATCCATCCATCATGGATTTATAGGGGGGGGGGGGGGGCCAGAGTGGGCGTTGCGGGAATGAATACCTCCCAGGTAGTACGCAAAGTGAAGCAGTAAAAGCAAAACAAAACAGAACAAAAAGGATACGCTGACACTGCTGGTTGTTTCAGACCGGAGTCGATGGGTGTGGTCTGTGGAGCGGTGTTCATGATCATCATGTCAGTCTTCATCCCTGTTCCTTTCTACAATCACCTGGCGGCCATTGACAACAGCACTTTCCCCCATCACGAGGTAAAGTATGAAGAAAATATCACGGTTCATGAATTGAGAAATTTCACTACATGCCAATAATGGTTGGAGTGATCTAACATAGAATTCATTTCTTGCTGGATAGTTGAGAAACGTTGTTGAAGCTAAAATTGACAGAACAGCTGTTTCAAAGTGTACCTTGCGGAAACTTACATAAGGAAAAGATTCTATAATGGCAGTCTACAAATCCCATAATTCAAAATATATTAATGATTTTATGAGAAGACAGTATTTATGAGAAGACAGTAATGACAGTGTACATGTATAGATCCAATGGTCCAAGCATAAATCATGAGTTGTCTCTTGCATTTGTTACCACAGATTTTGTGTCTGTAGATCCTTGAGCAGTTGAGGGTTCTTGTGACTAGTCATGAGTCTGTGTGTCATAGATTTCTTGAATTCCTGTCTTTTGACCTGTCCCATCTACAGCCTTTTCCCCTCATGTCTGTCTTTGTGAACTTCAGTCTGTTTATATTCCAGCTGGGTAGTGCAGTTATTTGCCGACACAGGAATTCTGTTGAGATACTCTGTGCAAAAGCGGAATGTTTTTCTCTTTCGGTTACTGCTTTTTTTTGGCTCTTTTTTGTGTGTGTGTGCACCTATTCTTTGGAATTCTCTGTCTAAGATTTATATCAGATAGAAAGCGCAAGTCTAAGCCTTCAAAGAAAGTTTTAAATCTGACATGTTCAGCTGATGACCTGCCGAGAAATGTCATCATTAGCAAGAGTGACAGGCTATGCGCAGGAGTAAGCAGGGTCACCTGTGTTCCTCAGACCTGTGGCATGCTAGCTGACCAGGAATCCTTTGACCAGTGTCCTTTCTTCTGTCAAGCTCATTCCATCAGAAACCACTTCCTTTGACTCTTTTGGTTATACTATGTCAACCTCAAACTTAAAAACACTCTCAAATCATCTTCAGAAACATGCACGCACGCATGGACGCACGCACACGCACACACACACACACACACACACACACACACGCACATACACACACTCACTCTCTCTCACACACTCACATACACACACACACACACCACGCGCGCGCACACACATACACACACAACACTACCCCTCCCCCCCCCCCCTTTTTTTTTTTTTTTTTTTGGGGGTCCTTAAAACGTTGTCCCAAACACTGGTCTCTGTGGGCAGTACATTGAATACCTGGCAGCGCTGTTGTCCATCTGCTGCATGATGTTCCTGGGCTTTGCTGACGACGCCCTCAACCTCAAGTGGCGCCACAAGCTGCTCCTGCCCACCATCGCTTCTCTCCCTTTGCTGACAGTCTACTTCGTCAACTTCAGCTCCACTACCATCATCGTCCCCAAGCCTTTCCGATCCTCTTTGGTTTGACTTGGATCTGGGTAGGCCTGGTTTGGTTTGAGCTGGGCAGGGTTGGTGTTGTTGTTGTCGTCGTTGTTGTTGTCTTTGTTGGTGTTATGTGTTTGTGTGTTTTTCAGTTGAACATTTTTTTACTGGGTGTGATATTAGATGCGAAAAGTGAGAGTGTGTGTGTGTTTGGGTGTGTGTGTGTGAATTATTATGATCCCCTTGCATTTCAGCTTTTTTTTTTTCAAATTGTTATCAGGGTATGTTTTTATATTTCAGAGGTGTGTGTGTGTGCTTGTGTGTGTGTGGGTTCATGTGACTACCTTTGCTCCGAGACTTTTCTGAGTTTTCTTTGATTTGGACTTAAGTAAGTTTGGATTTATATAAGCTGTGCGGGGTTCATGATGTGTGTATGTGTAAGTGCACCATATTGAAGTAAATCTGTTCACATCTCATTTCCAATTATTTTCTCTTTTGTATGAGCAGTTGTATTCCTCATTCTCAGTACATCCCATACATTGATTGTCTGTGAGTGTGTCTGTGTGTTTACAATTAACTTGATAGTTTCGCTGTTCACTATTATTACCCGTCCATATTTCAATTTCAGTCTTCTGTCTGTTTGTTCCCCTTTTCAAATTGACGTTACAGAGAGCAGTATGCTTCCTTTCCCTTTCCCCTTTTCTGCGACCCTCCTCCTCCCCTTTCTCCCTTTCAGTCAACTCCAGGGATGGAAGAGTTGGTTGATGTGAAAACTCTTTACTTCATTGAAGACGATTCTTGTATCAGGCAGTTTTGCTTGAACACAATCTTTTTTTTATTTTTATGTTTGTTTAAAGAATTTGTTTTAATCATTCCGTGCATTTTTCCCTTTTCAAGGTGTCAGGAAAACATATTTCTCTATAGTCAGAAGCCCTGAATCTGCTGGTACCATGGCCTCTTATTCAGTGGAGATTTCATAGTCACGACTCCTTGATGAAACTGAAACCAAGACTTTGCACATTACAGGAGTGTTTATTGTGTGTCTGTGTTTATGTGGGACAGGTATGTTGTACTATGTTTACATGTGACACGTGTGCTGTGTCGCATCCACATAGATATTTGACAGTTGTGTTGTAATTAATGTGTATGCATGTCCTAGTGTGTTGTTCTGTGTGTATATGGGGATGTTGATGGTATTACAGGTCTGTTTTACTATGTGTACATGGGGATGTTGATGGTGTTACAGGTGTGTTGTATTATGTGTACATAGGGATGATGATGATCTTTATAGGTGTGTTGTACTGTGTGTACATGGGAATAATGATAGTGTTACAGGTGTGTTGTGCTGTGTGTACATGGGGGATGATGATGGTGTTGCAGGTGTGTTTTACTATGTGTACATTGGGATGATGATAGTGTTACAGGTGTGTCATACTTTGTGTACATGGGAATGATGATGTGTTACAGGTGTGTTGTATTATGTGTATAATGGGATGTTGATGGTGGTACAGATGTGTCATACTTTTTGTACAGTGGGATGTTGATGGTGTTACAGGTGTCGTACCTTGTGTACATGGGGATGGTGATGGTGTTACACTGTGTTGTACTATGTGTACAGTGGGATGTTGATGGTGTTACAGGTGTGTTGTACTATGTGTACAGTGGGATGTTGATGGTGTTACAGGTTGTTTTACCATGTGTACATGGGGATGATGTGTGGTGTTTACAGGCATGTTGTAAGTATGTGCACAGTGGGTGTTGATGGTGTTATAGGTGTGTTGTAGTATGTGCACAGCGGGATGTTGATGGTGTTACAGGTGTGGTTTTACTATGTGTACAATGGCATGTTGACAGTGCTACAGGTGCATTGTACTATGTATACATGGGGAAGTTGATGGTGTTACAGGTGTGTTGTATATGTTACTATGTGTACATGGGGATGTCAGTGTTACAGGTGTGTTTGTACTATGTGTACATGGGGATGTCAGTGTTACAGGTGTGTGGTACTATGTGTACACGGGCATGTGGGTGTTACAGGTGTGTCGTGCTGTGTGTACAGTGGCATGTTGATGTGTTACAGGCGTGTTGTACTACATGTTACATGGGATGTTGGCGGTGTTCTGCACCAACGCCATCAACATTCTGTAGGGTGTGAACGGACTGGAGGTGGGGCAGTCCTGGTCATCTGTGTCTCCGTAACTCATCCCAATTTCATTGAACTCACAGGTAAACTGCTTTTGGCTTTCTTTGTTTGCTCTCAGTTGTTTCCAGAATGTTTGTTTTGGCTCTCATGTGTGGGCGTAGACCTGTGCATTTCACTGGTGTCTCACATAAGGTGTTTGTGTTCATCTGACCTATATTTTCTTTCCAGCCGTTTGTGTGTCCATGCACGTTCACAATGTTATTGAAATGTCGGGTGATATGTTTTTAAGTCATTCACTTCATGCGTGTGTTGTGTTTTATTGAATGCTGAATTAATCTGTTTGTCCATGCTGTTGTACAAGTTTAATAACTGCTCAGGTAATGGTTTGGTTGTTTGTGTTTTTGTTTTGTTTTTTTTGTTTGTTTGTTTTTATTTGTAGCTCATTTCCAGATGTACCATTTTGCTAAGAGTCTTGCCTTCAGGTGAAAGTGCAGCAGTAGTTTGGGGTACAACTTTTCAGGCTCAGGCCTGAAATATGGCGCATAAAAATGGTGCAAATCGCCTTTCTGGCCATGGCAAAGTTTTGTACTGTTCAGTGCAGGCTCATGAAGAGTTCCATTGGGTCTGTCTGAATGTGTACATCCCACGGTGAAGTGAACTTAACAGATTTCCCTTGTCTACACCAGCCTGATCCTGACCTGATCTTTGACTAGATCTGATTGAATCCTACCCCTCCCCCACCCCCCCCCCCCTTACCCTCGTTTTCCACACTTTTACAAACATTGGGAAGATGAACAGGCTCTGCCCCCCACCACCCCCACCCCTTCCCATTCCCCCTTCCCCCAGCTGCCTCTACTTAGAGGCCTGGAACATTTTGAGATTCAGATTTTTTTAAGTCTGAAAATTTTGAGGAATCAGTGTTCAGGCCTGGTCACATATGGTGTCATGTACGACTTGATAGTAGATATAAGACATGATAATGTGTATAGTTTATCAGGTACATTTTCTGTTTGTGACTTAGTGAGTAGGGCTATGTCAGTGCCGGCTAGGGACACCTGTTTGGTCAGAGAAAAAAAGGATATGTTGTTGTTGTCGTTGTTGTTGTACCCTGGCTAAAAGACTCCAGGGATCATCCGAACAGCCAGAGTACTTGAACACTATGGTACAAATGCATCAGCTTGGGATGAGGACAGTACGTGTGTGACCGTTTTTGATTACCTCGCCACGTGGGCAGCCACACTCTGACTTCGAGGGATTTTGGAGACTGATAATGTTATGCTATGAGCTTGTCACAGCTGAAGACAGTCCAGCATAACTATGCAGAGCATAACTACGTTTTGATGTAGCCTTGGTGTTCTAGCCTGTGTCAGTTGGCCTGACACAGCCTTCAGCCAAGGCGAAAAAAAGGATATGATTTTTTTTTTGGGGGGCGGGGGGGTGTTGTCAGTGAGTGGTGTTGTGCTGTTCACAGGGGAGCAGTACCAGGCCCACGTGTTCTCCATTTATTTCCTCATGCCTTTCTTGGGGGTCTCCTCTGCTCTGCTCTACTACAACTGGTTTGTTTCTCTGTGTGTGTGTGTGGTGTGTGTGTGTGTGTGTGTGTTAGTGTGTGTGTGTTAGTGTGTGGTGTGGTGTGATGTATTGTGTGTGTGTGTGTGTGTTAGTGTGTGGTGTGTGTGTGTGTGTGTGTGTGTGTGTGGTGTGTGTGTGTGTGTGTGTGTGTGTGTGTGTGTGTGTGTGTGTGTGTGTGTACATGTGTGTTTGCTTGTGTCTGTATGTGTTGTTTGTTTGCATGTGGGCATTTAGGTCAACATGAGTTCTTTGTTGGTTTCCATCTATGTATTTTTATCACAATTGACATAAGATGGTGTGTTTTTGTGTATGTACCCATCTGTGACTGGTGCTTTTAAATGCAAAAGTATGGACATTTAACACTGAAAACTTGAGTAAATAATAAGAAGGACACAAGCATGAAACGGTTAGAGGTAACTGATGGGCTTGTGTGTGTGTGTGAATGAATCATCATGATCTCCTATGAACTATATCTCCTACGAACTGTAACATCACACTTTGCAGACAGGAAAGCCACAAAGACCTGTGAACTTCTAAGGAAAAAAAAACTGTCCTGAACACAATATGCATGATGATGGTAAATGCTTAACTGTGACATACATTCAGGAAACACATATAAAACTATGATTAACTTCATGATTTTGCGACATGACTTTAGTGATCTGATCAGCATATCGTTGTTTGACGTAATCTGTTACTTTGCCTGCTGGACGATAGTCATGTGCTTGTGTGTGTCAGATACCCAGCCTGTGTGTTTGTGAACAACATGTTCGGTTACTTTGCCGGCATGATGTTATAATGTGTGTGTTAGGTACCCAGCCTGTGTGTTTGTGAACAACATGTTTGGTTACTTTGCCGGCATGATGTGAAAATGTGTGTGTCAGATACCCAGCCTGTGTGTTTGTGAACAACATGTTCGGTTACACAGTGCCGGCATGATGTGAAAATGTGTGTGTCAGATACCCAGCCTGTGTGTTTGTGAACAACATGTTCGGTTACACAGTGCCGGCATGATGTTATAATGTGTGTGTCAGATACCCAGCCTGTGTGTTTGTGAACAACATGTTCGGTTGCACAGTGCCGGCATGATGTTATAATGTGTGTGTCAGATACCCAGCCTGTGTGTTTGTGAACAACATGTTCGGTTACACAGTGCCGGCATGATGTTTGAGGCATGGGTGCTACGTACCCAGCCGTTGTGTTTGTTGGGGACGTGTGTGTGTGTGTGTGTGTGTGTGTTCAGTTTCACAGTGCCGACATGATGTTATATGTGTGTCCCAGGTACCCATGTGTTTATTGTGGATGTGTGTGTGTGTGTGTGTGTTCAGTTACACTGTGCCAGCATTATATAATAAATGTGTGTGCCAGGTACCCAGTGTGTTGATGAAGTGATCTGTTACTGTGCTTGCATGACATTCGTCATGCATGCATGAGCCAGGTACCCATCCAGTGTGTTAGTTGGCGACACATTCTGTTACTTTGCGGGCATGACGTTAGTTATCCATGTATGTGTCAGGTATCCATCCAGTGTGGTTTGTTGGTGACACATTCTGTTACTTTGCGGGCATGACGTTAGTTATCCATGTATTTGTCAGGGAACGTACTGTGCTGGCATGACATTAGTTATTCATCTATGTTTCAGGTATCCATCCAGTGTCTTTGTTGGCGACACGTTCTGTTACTTTGCGGGCATGACGTTCGCCGTGGTGGCCATTCTGGCCCATTTCAGCAAGACGCTGATGCTGTTCTTCGTGCCCCAAGTCTTCAACTTCCTCTACTCTGTCCCGCAGCTCTTCCGTCTGCTGCCCTGCCCCCGACATCGTTTGCCCAGGTGAGGGACTGAACAAGGCGTGGGAACCATACCTCTGTACCTCTACCACTTCGACGTGGTCTGTATCCGCGTTTTGCCACAATATATGTATGGTGAGGGTAACATAAATACATTGAACAAATTGTTGTTTTGTTTTGCTGTCCCATCATTTCTTGCCACCTCAGTGGCATTGCACTCATGCTGCTCATTCCATCCCCCACCCACAGCCACGGCCCGGTCCGACCCGCCGCAGCCCAGCACCAGCAATCAACAGGGAGCAGTCAGTGTCAAGTCGTCAAGAGGCAACCCACCAGAGGAGAACATTAACTCAATGCAGACATAACTTTCTGCCACAACCTGTGACACGCTGAGACGCACTATTTTCGGTATTTTTACAAAAAAATATACAGACAGAACCAAACCGAATACAACAATAAATATTATGTTTTTGAAAACTTCAAATCATGTTCTTTTAGAAAAAAATACTACAGTCCTGTGCTCAGTACACACTTCACTCGCCACTGGTTTGAAAAGTGTAGGCAAACAGCTATCAGCAAAAACTTTTTCTCCACGTGAGTATGGATGAAAAATCAATATGATCATAACTGTAGTCAACACAATGTGTAGCAAACACATAAAAACAATGTATCTTTCACACACACACAGCTGTGTGCATGGTCTAAACCTCAAACAGAGAGCTACTGTCACATATTTGAAGAAAAAATGCAAAAATTTCATTATCATTTGGTATGTGCAACTCACCATCGTCGCTCATATCCTCTCTGTCCGATTCGGCAAGTTCGGAAAACAGTTCGGAAATGTTCGACAAGTTCGGAAAACAGTTCCAGTTCTTCATTTGATCGTTCTTCCAACACATTCCTTAGAGGTAATTGCCTGGAAAGAGTTGACCTATGCTGCTGTCTTCAGAACTTTGACCAGTCAGTGGTGACTCTTGCAGGAAAACTGTCGTCTCAGTGAGTCTGCCGTGCATGAGCAGTTACAGGTGGTACAGACCTTGAGGAAAAGAACAAAATATCGAGCAAAACAGCAGGAATTTCTCCCTAAGTATGCCTGTCATACATGATATTGTAACCAATGGACCTTGAGGAAAAGAACAACATATCGAGCAAAACAGCAGGAATTTCTCCCTAAGTATGCCTGTCATACATGATATTGTAACCAATGGACCTTGAGGAAACGAACAAAATATCGAGCAAAACAGCAGAAATTTCTCCCTAGGTATGCCTGTCATACATGATATTGTAACCAATGGACCTTGAGGAAACGAACAAAATATCAAGCAAAACAGCAGGAATTTCTCCCCAAGTATGCTAGTCATACATGATATTGTAACCAATGGACCTTGAGGAAACGAACAAAATATCGAGCAAAACAGCGGGAATTTCTCCCTAAGTATGCCTGTCATACATGATATTGTAACCAATGGACCTTGAGGAAACAAACAAAGTATCGAGCAAAACAGCATGAATTTCTCCCCAAGTATGCCTGTCATACATGATATTGTAACCAAGCTTCAGCTTCAGCACCCCACTCACACACTGATTTGGCAAAGCTTACATGAAGCAGCTGGCAGAATTTTTTTTATGCACACACAGCAGGGTTGCATCTAGAGCGCGGCATTGCGGGATTCCCGCAAAATTATCGGCATGCCCGCAAAAATCCAAACACGCTGCGGGGAAAAAAACCCAAATTCTGAGAAATGCCGCAAACGAAAAGATCGCTCGAAACTGAAAGTAACAGAGCTGCGTTGTAAGCAGCGAGTCAAGCGAGATGCATTACTTTCCGAAAGCAGAGAACAACAAGTATTTTGATTGGGTCTTTTCAGTCTTTTCAGCCAATCAACGGGCTCCGCTTAAATTTAGCAACTTCCGGCCGGTTGGATTTGCAGCGTGTACTGCGAAATCATGGCGTCGATTCTGGATTATTTCAAGCGTTCATCGGAAAAGAAAAACGAGAACAGTGATACTGAGATAGAGGCATTGGAAATCGACGAACAAGCAACCTGCGAACAACCTTGTTCCTCTTCGGCTGCTGGCGATATAGATCGTGTCAACAGTGATTTTGAAGATTCGAGTGATCAAGACTGTGAAGTTGCCGAAGATCAAAACTTGAACTGTGCTAGCAGTGTCTCCGAACCACCGTGCAAACAGCGCAAACATGATTTTATGGACAGTTGGACGAAGAGTAGGCCTTGGCTTCGTTACGATAATGAAGCAAAAGTGATGTTCTGTGACTGGTGCTTACAAAGCAAAAAGAAGGGTTGTCGGAATTTTGGCACGTCAACGCTAGATCGTCACGTCAGTCTCCTGACCACAAGGAAGCAGTACAAGACATTTCACTCAGAAAAGAATTCCAGTCTTCACATAAGACAGCTGTTGATCAGAAAACTGAATTGTTGACTAGTGCTTTGCATTGTGCGTACTGGATGGCAAAAGAAAACCTTCCCACATCTAAATACAGTGCTGTCTTGGACTTGCTTGACTTTGAAGGTGTGGATGTGCAAAGCATGTCTGTTGGCAAGAATGCGTCATATCAATCCAGAGCAACTGCTGAGGAGTTTCAGGAGTGTATTTTTGAGGTGCTGGAGTCGGAGCTTCTTGACAAGGTCAGAAAAAGTCAGTTTTTCAGCATTCTTTGTGATGAAAGCACAGACATTTCCAATTCAAAGAAGTTGATTCTCTATGTGAGACTGATCGATCCAGACACCTTTGTTGCTTCAACTCACTTTCTTGGAAATATCACTGTTGAGGGGTCTTCTTGTACAGCAGAAGTGCTTTTCAATTTGATCATAAACTTTCTTCAAGATAAGGGGATAGACTTGTCCAGACTTATAGGATTTGGAAGTGATGGGGCTGCAGTAATGACAGGAAAGAAAAGTGGGGTTGCTACAAGATTTAAAGAGAAGTGTCCTCATCTTGTGAGCATTCACTGCATGGCTCACCGATTGAACCTTTGCACATCACAGGCTTCCAAGAAGGTGGAATATCTCAAAGACTTGGAAGAAACATTCACAAATCTCTACAAATACTTTGCTAAATCTGCAAACAGAGTGTCAGAACTCAAAGCAATTCAGAAAGTGCTGGACAGTCCAGAACTCAAACTTAAAGAGGTCCATGAAATACGCTGGTTGGCTTTCTATGATGCCCTGTGGGCAGTTTTTTAATAATTATAAAGTTCTTGTCACTTATTTTCAAAAAAATGGGAAATCACAGGAAGAAAAAGGGCTTCTGAAGAAACTGACAGATTACAGATTTGTTGTTGCAATACATATGATGATGGACATCATTCCACACTTGTCACAACTGTGCCTTCTGCTGCAGAAATCTGATTTAGACATTGCAGCCATGAAGCCTGCCATCCAGAACACTCTGTCCTCCATCCAAAGAGCTGAATCAGGGAAGACACACCACCAAGCAGAGATGAAGGAGAAGCTGAAAAAGACAACAGTGGGGGAGAAAGTGACTGTGTCATTCAAAGACATTGAGCTGTCAATTCACAGAAGTACTCTTCAAAAGGCAACTGATGACATCACCAGCATGAGAAAAGCTTTCACATCAGAGCTAAAGGACCAGATTTCATCCAGATTTCCTGTTGACCTCGCAAAACATTGCAGATGCATTTGAAGTTCTGGGCTTCGTCCATTGACCTTTCTTTCTTCAGCTGAAGTTGAAAGTTATGGCACTGCCAAGATAGAGCAACTGAGTGAGCATTTTGGAAAAGAGAAGACTGTGAAAGATGTCACCAGTCCTGCACTCATTGATCCTCTTAAAGTGCTGCCAGAGTGGAGTTTGTTAAAAACTATTGTGAAGCAGGAGAGATATCCAAGGGATAAAATGCAGGAGCTGTGGCAGCTGGTGTTCCAGCATCACAAGGATACCTTCCCCAGTCTGCTACGACTGGCAGCCATTGCTCTGGTCATGCCCTACCATACAGCCGACTGCGAGAGAGGGTTTAGTGAGCAGAACCAGACAAAGAACAAGCTGCGGAACCGCCTTGAGCAACGCACTCTGCACAGGCTGATGATGATAAAGCTGGAAGGGCCCAAGCTGAGAGAGTTTGACTTCAGCAAAGCCCTCTCTCACTGGAAGAGTAAAAAGGATAGGAGAGTTTTTCCAAAGGCCAAGTGAAACCAGAGTTGATTGTGGACCATTCATGGGATGGCCAAATGTATGTTCATGTGACTTTTTTTCTGTGTGTATTAAGGGAGCTACATGTGTGTTTAGGTAAAAATAACTGTTTTTCATATGGACTGGAGACAAAACATGTAACTTCGCATTGCAAGTGTTCAGTGTGACAGTATTGACTTTTGGAGAAAAGGAGTGTGCAATGGGACAGTTATTTTTTCAAGAAAAGGAGTGAACATTATGACAGTATTATTTTTCTCAAGAAAAGGAGTAAACATTGTTACAGAAGAAAAGGAGTGCAGAAATTTTGCAAGGTAAGAAACCTTTTTCATTGAAAATGTGATTTTATGTGAAAAGTTAATTTAAAACTAAATATGTGTTCCTTTACTCAAGCCCCCCTTATTGGTTCCAGATCCCCCCAAATTTTCATACCAATGGGGGCAAAGCCCCCCATTTTAGAAATTTCTAGATGCAACCCTGACACAGTATTCAATCCAGGAGAAGCTACACATGCGACTAGTTGACCATTTCCCTCTCGGCAATGATTTCTCACTGACAGGGCTGTGCTCTACTGGTTTACTTTCATCATGTATCCCGGCATCAGCCAGGCTGGAGAGATACAGACACCTGTTGTTGTTCAGGAAATTTGAGTAACACTCTCAAAGATGTACCAGATAATGGATGACATTTAACCATGTGCTTTGTCTTCCCAGTTGAGCCTCTAGCAAACTCAACTGTTGAACCAGTTTGGGGAAAAGAAAAATCCCCCAAATGTAAATGGTTCTGATGGGAATCAAACTCACAACCTTTCAGCCCAGAATCTGCAGTGTTAACCACCGTGGTGGCAGGTCCACAGCATTGTCTTCACCATCATCATCTTCATTGAGCAGCATAGGAGAAAAAAAAGTTTAGATTTGCTCCTGGGGTCTATGTCTTTGGTGAGTGTGTGTCAAGGTCGCAGGTATGGCAAGTTCAAGTGGATTGTTGTTAGACGAACAAGGTGGCATCCTCCAGAGGAGAACAATCCTTTATGCTAGCTCTGGGACGAAGCAATCATTGTCTTGAGGGAGAACACTCCTTAATGCTAGCTCTGGGATGAACCCATCATTGTCTTGAGGGAGAACACTCCTTAATGCTAGCTCTGGGACAAAGCCATCATCGTCTTGAGGGAGAAAACTCCTTTATGCTAGCTCTGGGACTGAAGCAATCATTGTCTGGAGGGAGAACACTCCTTTATGCTAGCTCTGGGATGAAGCCATCATTGTCTGGAGGGAGAACACTCCTTTATGCTAGTTCTGGGACTGAAGCAATCATTGTCTTGAGGGAGAACACTCCTTCATGCTAGCTCTGGACTGAAGCAATCATTGTCTGGAGGGAGAACACTCCTTTATGCTAGCTCTGGGATGAAGCAATCATTGTCTGGAGGGAGAACACTCCTTTATGCTAGCTCTGGGACGAACCAATCATTGTCTGGAGGGAGAACACTCCTTTATGCTAGCTCTGGGACGAACCAATCATTGTCTTGAGGGAGAACACTCCTTTATGCTAGCTCTGGGACGAAGCAATCATTGTCTGGAGGGAGAACACTCCTTTATGCTAGCTCTGGGACGAAGCAGTCATTGTCTTGAGGGAGAACACTCCTTAATGCTAGCTCTGGGACGAAGCAGTCATTGTCATGAGGGAGAACACTCCTTTATGCTAGCTCTGGGACGAAGCCATCATTGTCTTGAGGGAGAACACTCCTTTATGCTAGCTCTGGGACGAAACAATCATTGTCTTGAGGGAGAACACTCCTTTATGCTAGCTCTGGGACGAAGCAGTCATTGTCTTGAGGAGAACACTCCTTTATGCTAGCTCTGGGACAAAGCCATCATTGTCTGAGGGAGAACACTCCTTAATGCTAGCTCTGGGATGAAGCAATCATTGTCTTGAGGGAGAACACCCTTTATGCTAGCTCTGGGACAAAGCAATCATTGTCTTGAGGGAGAACACTCCTTAATGCTAGCTCTGGGACGAAGCAATCATTGTCTTGAGGGAGAACACTCCTTCATGCTAGCTCTGGGACGAAGCAGTCATTGTCTTGAGGGAGAACACTCCTTAATGCTAGCTCTGGGACGAAGCAATCATTGTCTTGAGGGAGAACACTCCTTCATGCTAGCTCTGGGACGAAGCCATCATTGTCTTGAGGGAGAACACTCCTTTATGCTAGCTCTGGGACAAAGCAATCATTGTCTTGAGGGAGAACACTCCTTAATGCTAGCTCTGGGACGAAGCAATCATTGTCTTAAGGGAGAACACTCCTTTATGCTAGCTCTGGGACGAAGCAGTCATTGTCTTGAGGGAGAACACTCCTTAATGCTAGCTCTGGGACGAAGCAATCATTGTCTTGAGGGAGAACACTCCTTCATGCTAGCTCTGGGACGAAGCCATCATTGTCTTGAGGGAGAACACTCCTTTATGCTAGCTCTGGGACGAAGCAATCATTGTCTTGAGGGAGAACACTTCTTTATGCTAGCTCTGGGACGAAGCCATCATCGTCTTGAGGGAGAACACTCCTTTATGCTAGCTCTGGGACGAAGCAGTCATTGCCTGTTTGGAGGTGTCCTGTGTCCGGAGGCAGCACTGAACAGAACTGAAGTGTCCTTGCTGTAGTGCAGTGTCTTTTCTGGTGGGTTGCCTCATGTTGACTTGGCATGGACTGTTCTGGTGGACCAGGTCAGGGTGTTGCCATGGTGTTGCAGGGAGCTGGAATGAGTGGCGTGCAGACTATGCTTCTGGGGTTGTGTGGAATATGAGGCAGTAACAGAAAAAAAAATGGAGATTGGAGGGATGTATAGGATGGCCTCAATCCATGTTTCAGGTGCAGTTTATGATGATTAATCTGATGGATTGCTGAAATGAGCAGAACTAATGAGAGAAAATGATTACACTGTACTTAATAGAACGGCGCTTGGCACCTTTTTCTCGTGCTTGTTCCTTTTGGTTTTGTTTCGTTCATGTGCTTTATTTAATTATATTAAGTGAAATAGTTTATAATGTTTTCTCAGTATCGTCTAAATGACTTGACTTTTTGGATGATTGGTTTGTTGCTGTTGTTGTTGGAACAGAATCGTCTGTAATTCTTTATTACAGTTGTGGAGGATCGTTTGCAGATCAGATGCTTCTGTCTATTCTGCTGAACTTACTGGTCTGGTTCTGGCTTTGAAGATAATCTCACAATCTATGAAGAGGGACTTTCTGGTTCTGTCGGATTCGCTGTCAGCTTTGGAGGCATAGCTGGCCGCAACCTTCAGCATCCAGAACTTTTACATTTCTTTGAACTTTTTAGCAAGTTGAAAGTGGACGGTTACAACATTACTCTGGCTTGGGTTCCTGGTCATGTTGGCATCGGCGGGAACGAAATGGTTGATCGTTTAGCCAAGAACGCCACAAGAGAGAAACTGTCCAACATTTATATCCCCTGCTCAGATGTGAAACCCAAAATTAACGATTATGTGAGAGACCTCTGGCAGGAGGATTGGAACACACAAACGAATAACAAACTCTTTCAGATCCGTCCAAACCTTAAGGACCTCCTCCCATCTACATCTGGTGGTCGTAAAGAAGAAACGGTTCTGTGCCGGCTGCACACCGGCCATTCATATTTTACCCATTCTTATCTTTTAAAGAGTGAAGAAGCTCCGTGGTGCATTCCATGTCATGTGCCACTCACAATGAAACATGTTGTTTTAGTGTGTTGGGACTTGCACGATGTGAGACACAAACATTTTACAGCGGAGTCCATGAAGATCCTGTTCAGGGATGTCCCGCCTGACGTGATCCTTGAGTTTTTGAGAGAGATTAACATTTTTCATCAGATTTAAGATTTTACGGAAGAAAGATTTTTTATGAAGTTTCTGGTGCGTTTCTAGACGATGTCATTTAAAGAGATGTGTGAAAGGTGGTTTTTTTTTTTTTTTTTTTTTTTTTTTTTTTTAAATGACTGGTGAGTTGATTTTAACGTGGTGACAGCCCTGATGTGGCCCTTTGCGGTCGGCTGGGCTATAAGCAACATTATCTTATCTTATCTTATCTCGTTTGCAGATCAGTCAGAATTCCATTTTTGCACCAAATTTATCGCTGCGATTTTTGGCTATTCTGGCCTCCAGTCTTTTGTTGTATCACCATACTTACAGACAATCTTCCACAGGAAATGCTGTCAGGGTCATACAGGTTTGCTGGCAAATGTTTTCATCATGTTCACATCACTTTTAGCAAACTGTTTACCTTCCAAATGTTTGTGATAATTGTTCATTTTTTTAACTGCAACAAAAACAGATTGTTGTGCAGCACTCGTTCTCTTCATTTCAGAGATTTTTGTTTCGTAGTACACGAGGCTTGGAAAGTGATTCTTGTCCTCAGATTAAAAAATAAAGAAGTTCATGCTGTGGCACAGTGGTTAGAGTCATCACTGAGGCTGGAGTTCACTAGTTCGAATCTTTTCAGAGACATATGTCTGTGGGATTTTCTGATTGAGCTGCCCCTCGTGGGGATGCCTGGGGTGGGGGAGGTTAGGAAGGGGAGGGGTAGAGAGTTGAGGGGAATGGGGTCACTTGGTGGGTATTGTATTCTTACTTCTGTTAATTCTGTACTTGTGGTTTTTTTCAGTTTCTTTAACTCTCTGTATTTCTGCCTTTATTTGAAAACTTATTTTTTGCTGTCACCACTGATTCCGCCATTTTTTAACACTTACATTCTTCAGTGTCATCCACTGCCTCTACATAAGATTTTCCTGTCTTTCTTTACCCATGTATGTAACCTTAGCAAGTTTTAAGACTGTTTCGCACTCGTCCACCTGAGTGTAGAGTATGTGTGTGTGTGTGTGTGTGTGCGTGTGTGTGTGTGTGTGTGCGCATGTGCGTGCTCGAGTTTGTGTGCGTCTGTGTCTGTGTCTGTGCATGTATGCACATATGTGTGTGTGTGTGTGTGTGTGTGTGTAAAACGGTAACATTGATGTTGTTTGGACTAAACACTCCCACAAATGTGTGATGGTGCTCTGACCCATGGCCACTCTGCACACAACACTATGATACTAACCCAGAATTGCCAGGTGGTAGTCTTTTGGCGTAAGATGCTACAGTCAAGCTGACAGTGGTACGCTGCTGCATTTTGTGACTGAAATGCTGTGGCCCAAAACAAAAACTGACGTAGCGATGGTTTCAACAGAATCGAAACAACATAACTCTTTAGAATGTAGACTTGTTTTGTCAAAAAATGGCCAAGTAAGGAGAAGAAGAGAAAAAGCAGAAGAAAATTTGCTAATGGCATTTGTGATTTTGTCACCTTATCGATTGGCTTTGTTGTTGGGCATTATGAGTTTTTGTAGATCACTTTAAAACCACACAATAACTAGCGATATTTCCGTCATGGTATTCCCCCATCGTGTCATATGCAGAGCAGAGTGTGATTAATGTGTTATTGAGTCTGTCTCAGCAGACAGTGAGGACACCTCAAGGACAGGCTCAAAGAAGAAACCAGCAGGGGAAAAAAATCCCCACAACAACATAGAAGAAATTTCATAGAGGAAATTACATAGAGGAAATTACATAGAGGAAATTTCATAGAGGAAATTACATAGAGGAAATTACATAGAGGAAATTACATAGAGGAAATTTCATACAAGTGTTACGCTGAAAATTGAAATGCAACGCTTAAAATGTTAAATGCTACAGTTTACGATTTTGAAGTAGTGCCAGTTGTGGTAACCACTGGACTACCATGGTTTGCCTCACCGACTTTGTGATGATGCTGTGCTGACAGGTACAATGCAGAGACAGACAGAGTGGAGATGAGCACGTTCACCTTCAAACCCAAACAGCTCTCCCCTCTCAGCTCACTGTGCGTCCTCCTGTTGCGGACCTTTCGGCTGATCGATGTGAGGGAGCAGGTCCGGGAGGACGGGCAGTGGACGGAGGTGAACAACCTGACCCTGAACAACTTTCTGCTGAAGCTGTGTGGACCGCTGCACGAACAGACCTTGGTGATCCTGTTGCTGAGCATTCAGGTGAGGGGGAGGGTAGAGGGTGGGGAAGGGAGTGGGGGGGGGGGTAGGGGAGTGGGCTAAGCAGGAAAGGGGAATAACAGACAGGGTTTATTTGTGGGTGTGGTGGATGCGTTTATGTTTGTTTCTGTCTCAATTTTCAGTGCCCTTGGGGAGAGAGAAGGGGCATTGTTGGGAGGGGGATGGGAGAGGTGATACGAGAGAGGGTTCAGGTTGTGTTGTTTTGTTTTGTTCTGTAATATCTTCCATGCCTCCCTCCCACCCAGCCCCAGCCCCCAACCCACTCTGTCCTGCCCCTGCCATCTCTCCATCCCTCGTGTCTCCTCCACTGACACTGTCCCCAACCCACTCTGTCCTGCCCCTGCCATCTCTCCATCCCTCCTGTCTCCTCCACTGACACTGTCCCCAACCCACTCTGTCCTGCCCCTGCCATCTCTCCATCCCTCCTGTCTCCTCCACTGACACTGTCCCCAACCCACTCTGTCCTGCCCCTGCCATCTCTCCATCCCTCCTGTCTCCTCCACTGACACTGTCCCCAACCCACTCTGTCCTGCCCTGCCATCTCTCCATCCCTCCTGTCTCCTCCACTGACACTGTCCCCAACCCACTCTGTCCTGCCCTGCCATCTCTCCATCCCTCTGTCTCCCCACTGACACTGTCCCCAACCCACTCTGTCCTGCCCCTGCCATCTCTCCATCCTCTGTCCCTCCACTGACACTGTCCCAACCCACTCTGTCCTGTGCTACCCTGCCCATTCTCTCCTGCCATCCCTCCCTGTCTCCTCCACTGACACTGTCCGCAAGCTTGGCTTCCTCTGACACGGCCAACATCATCCCACGCAGCCTCAGCACTGACAGTCAGCAGGAAGTGAACAACATCAGGTTGGCAGGAGGCAACCCACCGAAGTAGACACTGCACTGCAGCAGAGTCACTTCAGGAATGTTCAGGGTGCCGCTGTAGAATCAGCTTGAGCAGCAGCCCTGTACTGACGACAGTGATTGTGTAGTGGAGTCAGCGTGTGCAGTATTCCCCTCCAGAGGGCATCGCCACGTTCATCTGAGAGTCCCCAGGAACTTGCCCACCAAAGACCTGGACGTGAAGTGACCTCAGGCGTGGAGATGGAGACTGAGGTCACCAGGAGAACAGGACAGGCCAGGCCACAGGAGTTGAGGCTGCTGTTGTCTGTGATGATCGCTGAAGATGAGGAAGATGATGCTGTGGCCTTCCAGGTCTACATTGATGTAGTGATGTATCGGTATCAACTAAACCAGGTTTGGAATGTAAATGTTCTCTTGCTTGATGATACACCCTGAATACTTTGCCTTATTGTCCTGGGGTCAGTTATCAGGCCAGCATTTTTTTCTATGTGAGTGCTCACATGCATGCCTGCATGCCTTGTGTGTGTGTGTGTGTGTGTGTGTGTGTGTGTGTGTGTGTGGAGTTCACTGTCTCTCAATCATTCTGAAAACAGTAGTGACGTTGAACATCTGTGTGTGAATACCTTTATGGTCTTTCTGTGTCATATGCGTGTGTCTCTCTGTCTCTGTGTGTGCTGAATTTTGTGACTTTCAGTGTTTGATAGTTTTCAATCTTTATTTATTTTTTTCCCCTTGAATGATGTTTCTGACGTGTGTATTTTCTGACGTCTTGGTGTTGATTGTTTCAGGTGTTTTTCAGTGTGGTGGCGTTCGTCATTCGTTACCAGGTGGCCAAACTGTTCTACGACTGATTCCTGCTGTACTATCTGCAATACCTGCCCTATGTGTTTTATTTATTGTCTGTATTCTGGGTGTGCTTGGCAATGACAAATTACCTGGTCTACTGCTCAGATTAGACGGGAAGTACCCTGTTCTTTAAGTTTAATTTATTGCCTATATGTTACATGTGTTTGAGAGTGAAGGATAACATGGCTGGCCATTCAGATTCAGCTGTCAAGTTGTTTCATAGGTTACTTTGTGTGAGTGTTGAGGAGGAGAAAGAATGTGTGGGGAGGGGGGCATGTTTTACATCTGTGCTTGTGTGTTTGGGAGAATGCAAAGAACTGTTTTTGCTAAGGTGGCATATACATGTGAGCATGTATGTTTACTCGAAAAAATGCATATTTGTATGTGTTTGTATAGGTATGTGTATGGAGAGAGAGAGAGAAAGAGAGGAAACAAACACAAGAAAGAAAAAGAGAAGACAGAGAGAAAGGGGAGAAAGAAAAAGAGAGAGATGAAAGAGAGAGAGAGAGAAAGAGAGAGTGTGAGAAACTCCAGGCAGCTGATTCTTTACCAGATGTGTTGACCAAAGCGGCCCTTTTCTGCAGAATTTTGATTTCACATGAAAGAATTGCATTCAAATTGGAAGAGACCTAATCATCAAAATGACATGATTTGGTAAGTGAAAGGAGAAAAGGGATACGATGTTGTTCATTAGATTAGTACACAAACATCAACATATACTGACATGCACAGAGAAAAGAAAGTACACATTAACTGTGGGGCTGTGTTCATGTGATACACTAATTTTAAGAATGTGTGTGTGAATGTGTGTGTGTGTAGGTAGGAGATTGAAGGGTTGGCGATTGAAGAGCATGGCATGATAGTGTGTGTCTGGATGGGTGTGTGTAAAAACTCTGTGTGAGTATGCACACAAGCCTGTGTGTGTATGTGCGTGCATTGATGTGCTGTGACTGAGGCAGACATGGGAGAAAACGAAAAGCATGGCCAATGAACTCACTGGCTGCCATCATTCCTGTCACCCAGTCATCGAAATCATGTTGGAGTATGATATGCAACTTGATAATCCAGACACCCTCCACTTACAGTGAGTTGGATCATAGTGTAGTTTATTCTACTGTACTGCATTGTACTGTACTGCATTGCACTGTACTGCATTGCACTGTACTGCATTGTACTGTACTGCATTGCACTGTACTGCATCGTACTGAACTGCATCGTACTGTACTGCATTGTACTGTACTGCATTGTACTGAACTGCATTGTACTGTACTGCATTGTACTGTACTGCATTGTACTGTACTGCATTGTACTGAACTGCATTGTACTGTACTGCATTGTACTGAACTGCATTGTACTGTACTGCATTGTTCTGTACTGCATTGTACTGTACTGCATTGTACTGTATTGCATTGCACTGCACTGCTCTATGTTGCGCTGTACGGTATTGTAATGTATTGTGGAACTCTATCGTCACAACAGATTTCTCTGTGAAACCAGACTGATCTCCTTGGACAAGGCGTGTGGCCATAGAACGGTGCCACCCAATGCATTATCAATCCCCACCTCACCCCCCCTCACCCCATTCCCACCCTTTAAAAAACAAATGCTGGACCTGTGTAAGCTGTGGTCAAGTGCTCGAGATGCTGGTCTATCGATAGGTTCATGGTCACATTCCGTGTTGCCTTGGGTTACTTTACATGTGCATACTTTGACCTTGGTTTGCCCTTTCGTCCAGCAGTTCAAGACTTGGACACGGCTTACAGTTCAGGGAACAAGGGGTGGTGGAGAGGTTGGGGATGAGGGAGGGAGGGGGGAGGAAGGAGTTGTTGTCTCGTTCGTCATTTCTTCAGATGGATTCCCCCGTCTCCTCGACAAAGGTGGCAGTACGTCGCAGGTCCTCCAGTCCTCCGTAGAGCTTCCGGGCCACTGGGATTAGGTCGGGCCAGGTTTTCTCTCGGAGCGCTTGGTGGAGCGGGCAGGACTGCAGCAGATGTTCTGTTGTCTGACTGCCTGTTCTGCAGGGGCACTGCTCTGTCTTGCCGATGCGGAGTTTAAAGAATAGGTGGTGTTTCAGGCGGTTGTGGCCTGTCCTGAGCCTGAAGATGACTACCTGCTCTCGTCGAGTCAGCAGGTAGTACGGTTCTGCTCTGTTGTGGCGTGGATGCTGCTGCTTCCACTTGTTCTGCAGTTTGGCCTTGATGATGGTCCTGGATTCAGGGTAGCTGGTGGATCTGTCCATCTGCTCCTTTGTAGTGCTCTCCTTTGACAAGGAGTCAGCAGTCTCATTGCCGAGCACGTTGCAGTGGGAGGGAATCCACTGCAGGGTGACTGTGTGACTTGTGCAGAGGGAGGCGAGAGATGAGGACAGATCGTTGAGCTCTGGATCTCTGTTTGACTGAAGGGCCTGCAAGATGGACAGGGCGTCGGTCAGGAAGACAACGTTGTGGCTGGCGTAGGGGCTGACCTCGATGTGGGCTGCTGCTGTTTTCAGGGCTTCTGCTTCAGCTCTGTAGTTCGTGGAGTACAGGCCGGTAGTGAGGGGAGGAAGGAGTGAGGGTTGGGGGTGGGTAAGGGGAGCCCATTCAGGAAGAGGTTCAGATCTCTAATGCTTAGAATTTAGAGCTGAGTAATAACCCATTGCTGAAATACACAGCTACATTCTGTAAAACCACTATTAATACACGACTTTGCCCACAAAACAGCAAAGGAACACTCGACCAAGGAATAGATTCTGTAGAAGAAAATTATATATCATTCTGTGAAAGAATCTCATATTTGATTCAGGAGATTAATGTTGGATTTGATTCTGTAGGAAATGTTATATTTGATTCTGTAGGAGAATGTTATATTTGATTCTGTAGGAGAATGTTATATTTCTTTGAAAGTTCTCACCCAAGACAACATAAAATATAAAAAAAATATGCATGTGTGCCTACATAATGTATACATAGCATGCTGCAACTGCCAAAGTGTAGAAAAGAGAACACCAACTGTTCATTGTGCATTATCTTTGTGCCCTTAAAGCCTTTTTCCTGTATGTTTTGGGTGCCACTGTTGTGTTTGGGGATTCACTTTTAACAGAAAGGGATGGATTAGCTCTCAACAGTTTTTGAGATTTTGCATTTTGCATGACGACATTCTTTGTTTCGTAACGTTCTGCGCATTATTTCTAAAATAATATTTTGTGATGAATGTGTCTATTTCGGGTTTTTTTAGGCGATACATTGCTGCAGATAACAAAAATGTTGTTTTAAATACCATAAATTCCGGGAAGAAAACCGTCGATCACACCGTGATCGAAATTCAAGGGAGAGAACTGAAGAGAGTTAAGCAAAATGGCGATGCCCTCACTTGAGTCTACCTGCCTTAAGGGGGTCATAATCAGGTTGTATGCTGCATTGGTCTAAAAGTGTTGTACAATGGGTAGAGGGCGTTCCAATACTTGTCTCAGCTCGACTACCCTAGAAGAACCAACTTTTATGTGTAAGATGTGGCCGCTTTTCTCATGGAACATGTACTTCATCCAGAAGACTGATGTATGAGTGTGTCTGTGAAAGCATATGTGCATATTATTGCATCTGCGTTTTCGGGCAACTGCCAACCTAGTCCTTTCTACTTCGGCATTAGAGGAGATCAATCGATGACCAGTAGATGCTTTGTGACCATGGTCCACTGTGCTTTGTTATCACACTCTTGCCCAACCAAATCCCATGCTAGTTCCGGGGTGGGGGTGGGGGTAGTTGGGCCAGGGAACGAATCTTCTAATGAATTATGTCCCCACTTGTGAAATTGTGTCTAGCAAAATGTCGTCGTTACTTATGTTCCTTGACTGTTGTCATTTCTCTCTGGTGGTCTGTCATTACCTATGGTGTGTTGTGACGTTGTATTCTTTTGGTCTGTCATTACCTATGTGTGTTGTGACTGTTGTCATTTCTCGGTCTGTCATAGTGGGTTGTGACTGTGTCATTTCTCTGTGGTGTCTGTCATTACCTATGTCTGTTGTCGACTGTTCATTTCTCCTGTGTGTAGCCCATTACCTATTGTGTGTTGTGCCCTGTTCATTTCTCTTCTCAAGGTGGGTGACTGTTGTCATTTCTCCTTGTGTCTGTCATTACTATGTGTGTGTTGTGACTGTTGTCATTTCTCTGTTGTGTCATTACCTATGTGTGTTGTGACTGTTTCTTTCTCTCTTGGTCTGTCATTACCTATGTGTGTTGTGACTGTGTCATTCCTGTCATTACCTAGTGTGTGTTGTGCTGTTGTATTTCTCTCTGTGCTGTCATTACCGATGGTGGTTGGACTGTTGTCATTTCCTGTGGTGTCTGTCATTACCTATTGTGTTGGACTGTTGTCATTTCTCTTGTCTGTCATTACCTATGTGTGTGTTGTGACTGTTGTCATTTCTCTCTGTGTGTCTGTCATTACCTATGTGTGTGTTGTGACTGTTGTCATTTCTCTCTGTGTGTCTGTCATTACCTATGTGTGTGTTGTGACTGTTGTCATTTCTCTGTCTGTCTGTCATTACCTATGTGTGTGTTGTGACTGTTGTCATTTCTCTCTGTGTGTGTCTGTCATTACCTATGTGTGTGTTGTGACTGTTGTCATTTCTCTCTGTGTGTCTGTCTTTACCTATGTGTGTGTTGTGACTGTTGTCATTTCTTCTGTGTCTGTCATTACCTATGTGTGTGTTGTGACTGTTGTCATTTCTCTCTGTTGTCTGTCATTACCTATGTGTGTGTTGTGACTGTTGTCATTTCTCTCTGTGTGTAGTCATTACCTATGTGTGTGTTGTGACTGTTGTCATTTCTCTGTGTGTGTCTGTCATTACCTATGTGTGTGTTGTGACTGTTGTCATTTTCTCTGTGTCTGTCATTACCTATGTGTGTGTTGTGACTGTTGTCATTTCCTGCTGTGTCTGTCATATGTGTGTGTTGTGACTGTTGTCATTTCTCTGTGTGTCTGTCATTACCTATGTGTGTGTTGTGACTGTTGTCATTTCTCTGTGTGTGTCTGTCATTACCTATGTGTGTGTTGTGACTGTTGTCATTTCTCTCTGTGTGTCTGTCATTACCTATGTGTGTGTTGTGACTGTTGTCATTTCTCTGTGTGTCTGTCATTACCTATGTGTGTGTTGTGACTGTTGTCATTTCTCTGTGTGTCTGTCATTACCTATGTGTGTGTTGTGACTGCATTGTCTCTTTGCTGCGGGGCCTTTTGGGCTCATGTGTTTTACAAAGTGAGTCTATTTAATCATACTCTTACAGTTGTCTATATGTGTGTGCATTTGTGTGTGTTAGTGTTTGTGTGGTAATGTATGTATGTGTGTTATGTGTGTGTGTTTGGTAGGTTTGGATTTGTCAGTTTTTGTCTGGACCTACAGGTGTATGAATATCAAACTCTGCAAGGTTGTAGATGCTGATTCCAGAGAAAGGCCAAACATTGCAAGGCTATAGATCTTGCTAACGAGCTTTTCAAACATACCCATTACAATAACAACAGGCACTGCTGAAGGCTACAATAGGCAATAAAAATTTTAGAATAAATCAATACAAGTATAATTGCTGTTTTCTGACAAGCAATAGCATTTTAGCACATATTCATTCAGTTAAAAAAAAATCATCATTATTTTAAACTGTATAAAATAAGGACAATGGATATGTTTCATCTGAAAATATTAAACTATTCTGTATGATACAAATGTCAGAGTTGTACAAGTGTGGAGAATGTGGTAGGTAAATTGGACAAAATCTTCCTGAACAATAGAAATGCAGAATTACCTCGTCACAGAAACTTGTAGCCTCCGTAGGCATTCAAACTGGATGCCTCGCACTTGGACGAAGTGATCTGTGTCTGTGTAAATCATCACATCCGAGTCTTCAGGGCTGCGCCTCTTGTTGGTAGATATTTTGTAACATCATTCTTTACTGACTGTTTAAGCTTTTTGTGGTTTTGTTTTTTTTTCTTCTTTTTGCAGTCTGAGCAAAAATAAAAGAAAAAAAATTGGATCAGATTGACGTCAAGTAGAGCTGAAAGAATCATTCTGATCTCTAGGACGTGTAAAACTAAATGTAATGTAATGTAAAAGGATATTTATAGAGCGCTTTACCTCGCGAGAGCCCAAAGCACATAAATCATACTGAGGATGTCAGTCAAGACGCCCTCGGTGTAGTTTAGTTTTACATGTCCTATGGATTAGAATGATTCTTTAAGGTCTACTTGATGTACATGAGTATGAGTGGACATATGTGATTTTGTTGTGGTTTTTGGTGCAGGTCTTTTTATCTGCATGGGTCTTCCTCACTCACACCGGTCCTCCCCCCCCCCCCACCCTTCCCCTCATCTTACTATGTAACACATCCTTTCACCCTAGACCTTCTTTTATTCAGATCAGTGAAATCCAGATATAAAACTTAATCATTATCACTGATAATCATTTCAAATGTTATAGGTTATACTATCTGTCTTTATTATGGCTTAGGTTGTGGAATGTGTGTGTGTGTGTGTGTGTGTGTGTGTGTGTGTGTGTGTGTTGTAATTGTGACGCTCATTCTCTTTCTGATACACACACACAAAAATGGGAGGCAATTTTAATAGTAGAGGTAAAAGTGGTCACAGACAAAAACAAATTTCTCCGGTGGTGAGCCTTGAAGTTCTTGCCAAGGAATAAAGAAAGAAAACAGATTCTTTCTTTCTTTATAACTCCTTCTGTCCTCTTTCTTCTTTTTAATATTCTCATAAATATACATAAAGATTGGCTGAGTGAGTATGCATGCAGTGTTGGTAGCAGGTCTAACAGTTGACATCATTTCAGAAAATGTTGGATGAAGACGTTTGTGTTTTTAAACATGGTGTCAGTGCCTACTCTTCCATGTGCATTAGAGTTTGCTTTGTTACAGCTGCTTTTTACATTGACTGTGTTTCTTTCTCTATGTTTACTTTTTCTGTTTTATCTATGTTTCGGACGAGAGCCAACTAAGGCCTGCAATTTGGTGGTGAATCTTGGTGAATAACTCATGGATGTGTATGTGTACACAAGTGTGTGTGTGTGTGTGTGTGTGTGTGTTGTGTTGGATAATTTTATTCACTTGGAGCCATTAACAACGTCATAATGTGGTAATGATGATGACATCAACATCAGTATGTGTCATCACAGAATTGAGTCACAAGTGATAGCACTATTATTATTGTTTCATTATGTCTGTCTGTCTGCCTGCCTGCCTGCCTGTCTGTCTGTCTGTCTGTCTTGCTTCCAAGACTGATGGAGTGCCAGGGTGGAGGTGGAAAAAAATGTTGATTAATGGAAATAAAATGTTGGAAACAATTTTTAGAACTGATTGGTAAAAAAAACCCAAACCCAACAATTGATTCAGATTGATCTGAATGACAATGATTGGAATGGTGATGGCACTAAACCATAACAACAGTGCATTAATTCTGACAAACACATCACCACATAATTCTGTGACATTGAACTGAAATAAAATGAAAATCATGAATAACATTTTGATTTGAAATTTTTGGGGTGAGAAAATTTTTTGTGCTTTCTGCATCTGTCCGTTTTTGTCTTTACCCACACACACACACACCCAAAACACACACACACACACACACACAGAGTAAAACAGAGAGAAACGAACACCATGGTAAAAAGTGTGGGATATAGAAAAAGAAAAATAGAATAAATAACAGAGGGTGAAAAAGAGTCACAATGCACGCTCACATACACACATGTGCGGCACACAACACACACACTCGCAAACCACACACACGTTCACTTTTATTTTCACAAAGCATTTTCAAGGACATAGCATTTGTTATGAATTCATGTACACTGCTAATCCATTCCCTCCCCCCCAAAAAAAAAAAAATTTCGAGCAATATTTTACAAAGATTTGCCATGCCTCTAGACAAAGACCCTTTCGCTTTTCCATATGCTAGTAAGGGATAGGCAATGTTTATACCTAGATCATCATGAAAGGTACCAATTTTGTGTCCCTTCAAGGCCTTCTTTAAAGGTGACCCAGGCTTCCATGGATCCTGCACATGCCTTCCTGTGGCAAGTTTGCCTCAAATTTTTTGGTGTTGGCAAGTTCATGGTATTGGTGGTTGACTTGCAGCATCCTTCAGGGAAAGACACTGGTTCCACAACTGTGCAAATACTACAATTGATTGTGTGTGTGTGTGTGGGGGGGGGGGGGGGGGGGGGGGGGGGCTTAGTGAGTGGGGTCCTGTATAAGTTGGATCAGAACAGGAGCTATTTAACTGCAGTGACTCGGCAGCAGGGGCGTGTCTCCTCCTGCCCGTTGCCTCACAAGGACCTGATTGTTTCCCCAGGACTGTTGGTATTGGGGCGGCAACAGGACTAAGCTGCATGTGACGGCATTTGGGAAGCAGGAATGAGCTGGGGGAGGATGCCCCACTGAGGGCCAGAGGAAACGCAACATGGTATTTTTAGCATGTCTGCATGCCTGTAGGGAAAGGGGCTACTACACAGGCTACATGCTACAGAGGACCGGAGGATCACAAAATATTTATAGCATGGCTGTAGGAATGGCTACTACACAGGCTACATGCTACAAAAGGCGGAGGATACAACATATATTTATAGCATGCTCCTGTAGGAATGGGCTAACTACACAGCTACATGCTACAGAGGACCGGAGGATCACAAACATGATATTTATAGCATGCTCTGATGCCTGTAGGAAAGGGGCTACTACACAGGCTACATGCTACAGAGACCGGAGGATCACAACGATATTTAGCATGCTCTGCAGGGCCTTTAGGAAATGGGCTACTACACAGGCTACATGCACAGAAAGGAGGATAATGTTTGTATACCCCAGCCGAGCGAGGGACATCGGTTTTACATGCTACAGAGGACCGGAGGATCACAACTGATTTATAGCAGCTCTCATGCCTGTGGGGAAGGGGCCCCGGCTACATGCTACAAAAGGCCGGAGGAAAAACATGATATTTATAGCATGCTCTGATGCCTGTAGGAAATGGGCTAACAAGCTACAGAGGGCCGGAGGATCACAACATGATATTTATAGCATGCTCTGTAGCCTGTAGGATGGGCTACATGTACAGAGGACGGAGGATCACAACATGATATTTAATGCATGCTCTGCAAAACCTGTAGGAAATGGGCTACTACAGGCTACATGCTACAGAAGGCCCGGAGGATCACAACATGATTTTTTATAGCATGCTCTGTATGCCTGTGGGAAAAATGGGCTACTACACAGGCTACATGCTACAGAGGACCGGAGGATCACAACTTTATATTTATAGCATGCTCTGCATGCCTTTAGGAAAGGGGCTACTACACAGGCTACATGCTACAGGGACCGGAGGATCACAACATGATATTATAGCATGCTCTGCATGCCTGTAGGAAATGGGCTACTACACAGGCTACATGCTACAGAAGGCTGGGGATCACAACATGATATTTATAGCATGCTCTGTATGTCTGTAGGGAATGGGCAAACCTGTACAGGGACGGAGGATCACAACAGATATTTATAGCATGCTCTGCATGCCTTTTGGGGAAAAGGGGCTACTACACAGCTACTGCTACAGAAGGCCGGAGGATCACAACATGATATTTATAGCATGCTCTGCATGCCTCTAGGGAATGGGCTACTACACAGGCCTACATGCTACAGAGGACCGGAGGATCACAACATGATATTTATAGCATGCTCTGCATGCCTGTAGGGAATGGGCTACTACACAGGCTACATGCTACAGAGGCCCGAAGGATCACAACTTGATATTTATAGCATGCTCTGCGTGCCTGTAGGAAATGGGCTACTAACAGGCACATGCTACAGAGGACCGGGGATCACAACATGATATTTATAGCATGCTCTGCATGCCTGTAGGGAATGGGCACTACACAGGCTACATGCTACAGAGGACCGGAGGATCACAACATGTATTTATAGCATGCTCTGCATGCCAGTGGGGAAATTTGGGCTACTACAGGGGTTTCATGCTACAGAGGACCAGAGGATCACAACATGATATTTATAGCATGCTCTGCATCCCTTTGTAGGGAATGGGCTACTACACAGGCTAAAATGCTACGAGGACCGGAGGATCACAACATGATATTTATAGCATGCTCTGATGCCTGTAGGGAATGGGCTACATGCTACAGAGGACCGGAGGATCACAACATGATATTTACGCATGCTCTGCATGCCTGTAGGAAATGGGCTACTACACGGGCTACATGCTACAGAAGGCGGAGGATCACAACATGATATTTATTGCATGCCTGTAGGAAATGGGCTACTACACAGGCTACATGCTACAGAGGACCGGAGGATCACAACATGATATTTATAGCATGCTCTGCATGCCTGTAGGGAATGGGCTACATGCTACAGAGGGCCGGAGGATCACAACATATTTTCATTTGCTGCCTGTGGGAAAAGGGGGCTACTACACAGGCTACATGCTACAGAGGAACCGGGGGATCACAACATGATATTTATGCAGCCCCTGCATGCCTGTAGGGAATGGGCTACTACACGGCTACATGCACAGAAGGCCGGAGGATCACAACATGATATTTATAGAAAGCTCTGCATGCCTGTAGGAAATGGGCTACTACACAGGCTACATGCTAAAAGGGACCGGAGGATCACAACATGATTTATAGCATGCTCTGCATGCCTTAGGAAAATGGGCGACTACACAGGCTACATGCTACAGAGGACCGGAGGATCAAAACATGATATTTATAGCATGCTCTGCATCCCAGTGGGAAAATGGGCTACTACCAGGCTACTTTGCTACAGAAGGCCGGGGAGGATCACAACATGATATTTTTAGCATGCTCTGTATCCCTGTAGGGGAATGGGCTACATGCTACAGAGGACCGGGGGAGGATCACAACATGATATTTATAGCATGCTCTGTATGCCTGTGGGGAATGGGCTACATGCGAAAGAGGCTGGATGATCACACCATGATATTTACGGGCATGCTCTGCATACCCCCAAAGGGAAATTAGCGCTGGCTTACTGTGTTGGTCAGTCCTTCCCAAACTCTCCTCATTTATTCATTTAAATGTTTTATGTCTCCAGCTGTGATCCCTGACTTTATTTCGCTCAGGGCTTAGCCGTTGTGGGGGTATTGCATCTGCACGCGCCACTGGTCAATGATGTAAGACACACTTTGAATCCCCCCCCCCCCCCCCCCTCCCCCAAAACCCCTTGTGTTGATGAAATCCCCTTCAGATAAACAACGTCAGCAATCGCAACCAATAAATAAAAAATTTCAATAATTCAGTTTTCAAGGCTAAGGCGTGTTCATCTTTTTTTTTTTTTTTACAAAACAGAAGTCACAACACCAAATTTCTAACGATGATACTGTACAGCATTTCCAAGACAAAAACACCATGAAACGCGGGGGTCTTGTTGTTTAAGCTCAGCCGCCCCACAAGGGCTGCATCATGGCTGCAACACGAAGTTCAAAGACAGGTAAACGAGTCCCAGAGACAAATGAGAAGGACAGTGGCAACAACAAAAAGATGCAAAAAGGGTGAATGGGGGGGGGGGGGGGGGGGCGGGGGCGACACAGTATATCCTGAAAATCCGAGAAGACTTGATAAAACATTGGTTAAAAGGAGGACTAAACCAGCTGAGGCATGAATACAGGCACTGCGTGTTCAACATAAAACAAACATCCGCTTACTTTAGAGTGCTGGGCTGAGCGCCACGGAAAATAGAGGCAGGATCTCTAATGTGGTGAAAGAACGTTCACCACTCCGTTATCCACCCAATCTTTGTTTTCACTACCTACAGTAATACCTGTGGCAGTCTGATGGTCTATTGGTAGGAAACTGCTCATTTGGCCACCAGAAGAAAAAAAAAACACACCCAAAGATGCGGGTGGGACCCAGAAAAGTACTGTCTTCAAGCGCCGAACAAACCAGCTGGAAGCAATCCTGCAGCACCCTTGGAGGCCCGCACTGTATTCGCATAGGGTGCGGGCACGCTCAGGGCATTCCATTGGGACGCTAAGGGACATAACTGCTCCTGGCAGATGCTGTTTGTGTAGTGGCTACTGGATGTCACATGACAGAAGCTCCACTGGAGCGTTCCCATGGGTGGACCAGCCCAAATTTCATGATTGCAAAGCCTACCTGCAACAAAAAAAAAAAAAAAAAAAAAGCCACCGTCACGCAACTGCTGCGTGCATTCTGCAGCCTCACTGGCAGGTGAAAACAGTACAACTCCAGACACGGCCAGGTTTTTGCCATACGGTTTTATCAGGCGGAAATGGCGTCACTGTGCTGCTTGCTTCGCTTACAACAGGTACCACAAATATATGCAAGTGTCCAACAAATGCTCAGCGAACTAGGCTTGACACCTTTACAGAGCCGGAGAAAGATCGCACGGCTCGCTGTGCTTTATAAGATCAGGCATGGCTTGGCTCATGTGGACTTTAAAAACGCTCTTCTGTCTAACAGAAAACCGAAACTTAGGGCTGCAACCTCACGTGACAGAAGATCACACTCCCACCAGCTCAACCGCCTCCAGTGTGTCCGCGATGACGGACTGAATTCGTTCCTGCCACGTACCATCCAGGAGTGGAACGACAACTTGACAGAGGCTGTCGTAACATCAGAGACTCTTGACCTGTTCAAGTCAAGAGCTTCCAGCCTCCTGAAATAACTTTGGGGTTTTTGGTGTGTTTTTTTCGATTTTTTTTTTTTTTTTTTTTTTTTTTGCGTCTGTCCCCTAAAATGTCAGAATAATCAACTTGATGATTGTGGACACTTAATGGATGATGATGATGGGAAAAAAATGACACGTTGTCTAAAAATAGGGACGCGCCAGTCAGGGCGAAAGTGAGGGGAGCTAACCCTACAGCGTGAGCAGAATAGCAGAGTGTGTCCAATCAGGGGCACATAATACTAGTGGAACGGACCGACCTCCTGCATCATCAAATGCTGACAGCACGACGTTGATGGGCTGATGTGGCTGAGATCAACTACAAAAGGCACCGGTGTGTGTGAAACAAGTGACATTCAAAGTAAAGTGACTGCAGGCAAAAATTGAAACAAAAGAAAATCACTGTGCCGCCGAACAGAAGAAGCGAACACAGTTACAACACAAGCACCATTGCGCTTCGACCTCCCTCTTTGATCTTCTTTTCAGGCATGACAAACAACGTCCATTTTGCGCCCATTTCCAGGAGGTATGTAATAATTGTTGTTCTCTCTCCGTTTTCATTGCCTTGAATGTTGTCTGTCTTGCCTGACGAAGACCAAACAGGTCGAAACGCGTCGGGTTTGTCTTGTAATGTCTTTGCTTCTTTCGTTTGGAGGCATAGTTATTTTTCTTTCCAAGAATGAAACAAGTGAGTTTCTATCGGCTCTGTCACCGTGACTCTCTTGTCGTGAATTCGCTGTGTACATTATGTGCGGAGAGTTGTCAGGTGGTTTTTTTTTCTTTCTTTTTTTTCTTTTTTTTTTCTCTCCATGACGTGACTGCCCTAAATGGTAATTACCGTACATGTAGGTAAGTCTTCCTCCCCCAGGATGAAACAAACACACGCCCATAAGTCCAGACGTACGCTGCCTACGACACCGAATCGCCTAGCAGAGATGACAGCACAGAGCACACAGAACAAACAAGGAGACAATCGCTCTTCGCTTTCCTTGTCTTGAGAGTTGTTTATTTCATTGCTGTTCATGGTGCTCTGTGTTGTCCTTTCTGCCATTGTGCTCTGTGTTGTCCTTTCTGCCATTGTGCTCTGTGTTGTCCTTTCTGCCATTGTGTTCTGTGTTGTCCTTTCTGCCACTGTGCTGTGTGTTGTTCTTTCTGCACTGTGCTGTGTGTTGTTCTTTCTGCCATTGTGCTGTGTGTTGTCCTTTCTGCCATTGTGCTCTGTGTTGTCCTTTCTACCATTGTGCTGTGTGTTGTCCTTTCTGCCACTGTGCTCTGTGTTGTCCTCTCTACCATTGTGCTCTGTGTTGTCCTTTCTGCCATTGTGCTCTGTGTTGGCCTTTCTACCATTGTGCTCTGTGTTGTCCTTTCTGCCATTGTGCTCTGTGTTGTCCTTTCTACCATTGTGTTCTGTGTTGTTCTTTCTGCCATTGTGCTCTGTGTTTTCCTTTCTGCCATTGTGCTCTGTGTTGTCCTTTCTACCATTGTGCTCTGTGTTGTCCTTTCTGCCATTGTGCTGTGTGTTGTCTTTTCTGCCATTGTGCTCTGTGTTGTCCTTTCTACCATTGTGCTCTGTGTTGTCCTTTCTACCATTGTGCTCTGTGTTGTCCTTTCTGTCACTGTGCTCTGTGTTGTCCTTTCTACCATTGTGCTCTGTGTTGTCCTCTCTACCATTGTGCTGTGTGTTTGTCTTTTCTGCCATTGTGCTGTGTGTTGTCCTCTCTACCATTGTGCTGTGTGTTGTCTTTTCTGCCATTGTGTTCTGTGTTGTTCTTTCTGTCATTGTGCTCTGTGTTGTCCTTTCTGCCATTGTGCTCTGTGTTTTCCTTTCTGCCATTGTGCTGTGTGTTGTCCTTTCTGCCATTGTGCTCTGTGTTGTCCTCTCTACCATTGTGCTCTGTGTTGTCCTTTCTGCCATTGTGCTCTGTGTTGTCTTTTCTGCCATTGTGCTGTGTGTTGTCCTTTCTGCCATTGTGCTCTGTGTTGTCCTCTCTACCATTGTGCTGTGTGTTGTCCTCTCTACCATTGTGCTCTGTGTTGTCCTCTCTACCATTGTGCTCTGTGTTGTCCTCTCTACCATTGTGCTCTGTGTTGTCCTCTCTACCATTGTGCTCTGTGTTGTCCTCTCTACCATTGTGCTCTGTGTTGTCCTTTCTGCCATTGTGCTCTGTGTTGTCCTTTCTGCCATTGTGCTCTGTGTTGTCCTTTCTACCATTGTGCTGTGTGTTGTCTTTTCTGCCATTGTGCTGTGTGTTGTCCTTTCTACCATTGTGCTCTGTGTTGTCCTTTCTGTCACTGTGCTCTGTGTTGTCCTTTCTGCCATTGTGCTCTGTGTTGTCCTTTCTGCCATTGTGCTCTGTGTTGTCCTTTCTGCCATTGTGCTCTGTGTTGTCCTCTCTACCATTGTGCTCTGTGTTGTCCTCTCTGCCATTGTGTTCTGTCTTGTCCTTTCTGTCATTGTGCTGGGATGTTGTTCTTTCTGTCATTGTGCTCTGTGTTGTCCTTTCTACCATTGTGCTCTGTGTTGTCCTCTCTACCATTGTGTTCTGTGTTGTTCTTTCTGCCATTGTGCTCTGTGTTGTCCTCTCTACCATTGTGCTCTGTGTTGTCCTTTCTGCCATTGTGCTCTGTGTTGTCCTCTCTACCATTGTGCTCTGTGTTGTCCTTTCTGTCATTGTGCTGTGTGTTGTTCTTTCTACCATTGTGCTGTGTGTTGTCCTTTCTGCCATTGTGCTCTGTGTTGTCCTTTCTGTCATTGTGCTGTGTGTTGTCCTCTCTACCATTGTGCTCGTGTTGTCCTCTCTACCATTGTGCTGTGTGTTGTTCTTTCTGCCATTGTGCTGTGTGTTGTCCTTTCTGTCATTGTGCTGTGTGTTGTTCTTTCTGCCATTGTGCTCTGTGTTGTCCTTTCTGTCATTGTGCTCTGTGTTGTCCTCTCTACCATTGTGCTCTGTGTTGTCCTCTCTACCATTGTGCTCTGTGTTGTCCTCTCTACCATTGTGTTCTGTGTTGTTCTTTCTGTCATTGTGCTGTGTGTTGTTCTTTCTGCCATTGTGCTCTGTGTTGTCCTTTCTGCCATTGTGCTCTGTGTTGTCCTCTCTACCATTGTGCTCTGTGTTGTCCTCTCTACCATTGTGCTCTGTGTTGTCCTCTCTACCATTGTGTTCTGTGTTGTTCTTTCTGTCATTGTGCTCTGTCTTGTCCTTTCTGTCATTGTGCTCTGTGTTGTCCATTCTGCCATTGTGCTGTGTGTGTCCTCTCTACAATTGTGCTCTGTGTTGTCCTTTCTGCCATTGTGCTGTGTGTTTCTTTTCTGCCATTGTGCTGTGTGTTGTCTTTTCTGCCATTGTGCTGTGTGTTGTTCTTTTCTGCCATTGTGCTGTGTTGTCCTTTCTACCATTGTGCTGTGTGTTGTCTTTTCTGCCATTGTGCTGTGTTTGTCTTTTCTGCCATTGTGCTCTGTTTTCCTTTCTACCATTGTGCTGTGTTGTCCTTTCTGCCATTGTGCTCTGGTTTTGGGTTTTTCAACCATTGTGCTCTGTGTTGTCCTTTCTACCATTGTGCTGGGGTCTGTCCTTTAAACCCATTGTGCTGTGTGCTGTCCTTTCAACCATTGTGCTCTGTGTTGTCTTTCTGCCATTGTGCTGTGTGTTGGCTTTCAACCATTGTGCTCTGTGTTTTCCTTTCATCCCATTGTGCTGTGTGCTGTCCTTTCAACCATTGTGCTGTGTGCTGTCCTTTCAACCATTGTGCTGTGGCTGTCCTTTCAACCATTGTGCTGTGTGCTGGTCCTTTCAACCATTGTGCTGTGTGCTGTCCTTTCAACCAGACCATCAGTGTCGTAAGCACATTCGTTTGGAGTTGTGGGCCTGTATTTGTTTCATCATGGGAGCACGAGTTTCCCTACCTGTTCGTAATTTTACTGTTTACTGTTCCCTGCGTCATTTCAGATTTCCTTTCAGGCCTAAATGGGTTCTGTTCGGTGGGTTGGGGTTGTGACACCACTGATATCACCCTGACACTGAACCTGTTTCACAACGTGGACTGAGAGGCAATCTCCGTGGCTTTTCAGCAGGTGTTTCACAACGTGGACTGAGAGGCGTCTCCATGGCATTCAGCACATCCGCCAAACTCTTGGCCACGTCTTTAGGCAGCAGTATGAAGACGACTTCCTCCATCCACCCCGTCCTCCTCCTCCCCCCTCCTCCCCTCACGTAGCACGAAGATGCTCAACGCCTGAGTGCGCTTGCTCTCGCACACCCCTGTCTGGGCAAAGGGCAGAGAACCGAGGACTGCGCCACCACACTGGTGACGGTAGGTAACTCTCGAGCGATGGCGGAGGAGATAGCTTTGGTGTACTGCCAGCACTTCCCGTTCCGGTCCGGGTTTTTCTCCACCAGAGTGAGGAGCTTGGTCATGTTGGCGTGATGCCTTGGACAAAGTTCTTCAAATCCTCTTTCAGGTCCCCGGCTTCGAGCTGACGGAGGATGGAAGAGGTCAGCTTCTTTACTTCTTTCTTCCCGGCTTCCACAGCGGCTTTGACGGAGGCCTTTGTGTGTTTGGGGTCATCCTTGTAGTTCTCCAGAACTGTCGCCACCTGACGGCAGGTGTCCTGCAGCACGTGCCTCAGCTGATTCTTGGCGGTTAGGGCCATGACCTCCAGAGCCTGGCGTCGGTCAGAGTTCAAGGACAACCACCTCCTGACAGCAAACGCTTTTGGTGATGCTGTAGAGCAACGCCCAGAGGGTCCACGTACTGGACGTCGACAGCCAGAAAATCTTTTTCCAGGGAACGAGAGCTGCTCCAGGTCCGGGGAAATGTGGAACGTTTTCTTGACGCCTGAGGGCAGGTCATGCAGGAAGTGGGCCCCAGATGTCTCGCTCCACCGGCGCCCCCCTCCTCCTCCTGACGCTGTACTCCTGAGAACACTTCCCCGTGTCCAGCAGCGCCCCGTTGTGGCGCGGACCGTGACCGACACCATCTTGGGGGCAGGCTTCTTGCGCAGCATCAAGGAATCAGCAGTCCGCTTCGGGGAAATCCTTGCTTCCGTCGACGTAGAAGTAAGGGGTCGCTGGGCCGCACATTTTGGACAGGATGTACAGTGTCTGGAGAAGTCGGTTCCTGTGGTAACGCAGGAGATGTTGACCCACAGGTCGGCCACACGTCCCCGGGGCAGCTGGCACTCCGCATCTTCTCGCGCGTCAGGTGCACGAGGTTCTTGGGGTCGGTCTCTCCCCGGGATTGACCTCGCCGTCGGAGAAGACGATGATGCAGTTCCGGGACAGGAGACGGAGACAGAGAGAGGGGGGGGTCATTGATAGCGAGGTGGTCTATCATCAAATGCAGAACAAAGTCACTCACAATAAAAACTCTCTGTCTGGGCTGTCGTCTGTCTGTCGTCTGTCTGTCTCCTCTCTCTCTCTCTTTCTTTCTCTCTCTCTCTCCCCTCTCTCTCTCCTCCCTCTCCTCTCTTCTCTCTCCCCTCCTCTCCTCTCTCTCCCCCCTGCCCCTCTCCATTCAACTTTTTCCCCATCCGTCCCCCCTGCTCCTCCTCCCCAAAACCCTGCAATTTATAAAACCTATAGAACTCTGACACGGATCACTGATCTTTAACGTGCACACACCATGCTGAATTCATCCACTGTCAGGTCTGTACACTGGGGGGGGGGGGGGGGGGGAAAGTGGGGGGGGGAGGTCCTTGAAAGTCGGAAACATTCCTCTCCACACTTCACCCATGTCCATCCGTTGTAGAACCACCAACCCTGAGACTGAATGTAAAGTGTTCAGCCCCCCCCCTCCCCCTCCCCCGATGTCTCAACGGCCATTTTCGTCAGTGGGCCCAGAAGAACAGAACACAGTCTACGTTACGAGGCCACACCCCAAATCGTTTTTTGCACAAAACAAAAATTTGAAAAAAAAACCCGTCAGCTTTTTTTGAGCCTTCCATAGTTTCAGACAGCTTTTAAAGTTCACTGAAAATTTGATCAAAAGAAAATCCCCAAAATTATTTCCCCTTGTAGGGGGATTTTCACTGATGAAATCACAAACATCTAAAATTTCTTCCCTTTCCCCCTTTTCCCCGGGGGGTTCCAAGCAGACAGATGAAATCAAAGAATGGGAGTATTGAGGTTGAGTTTGGGGCCATTTCAGGTCCCCGCACCCCAAACCGGCCCCTATCTTTGCCCCAGGGGTCCCCCCCCCCCCCCCCCCCCTACAACACACTCCCAATACCCCATTCCTTTGTTTCATCTGTCTGTTTGGAACCCCCCGGGCTTTACCTTGAGGGCCATATGGAAGAAATGAGAAAAACAACTTTTCAGCCCAAACAAAAATTCTTAAAATAGATTGCGCCGTCTATAAAATTTTTCGACTCCAGAAAGGGCCTTTGGGCGCATTGTTTATTTGGTTGCGCCCCTTGGCCCTTCCCTTGATGACTCAGTCCTCACCTCACAGATGACGTCAATCGTCGGCACCTGCAACACAGTCGTCCTAACTTTCAAGGTTTTGGACTTTACGACCCTGCATTCCCTAAATCAAACAGGAAATCGCTGCAGGGCCAAATAAAAACGGCATGCTGCACCCATAAAATGTGCGCAGTGCCTAAATCAACGGGCATCACGCTGTGCCTAAATCAAACAGCACACGCTGTGCCTAAATCAGAACAGGCACACTGGGGTGCCTAAATCAAACAGGCATCACTGTGGGGCCAAAAACGAAACAGACATCGCGCAGTGCCTAAATCAAACGGGCATCGCTGGCAGTCCAAATCGAACGGCCATCGCTGCAGGCCAAATCAAACACCGCTGCTGTGCCAAATCAAAAGGCATACTCGTGCCAAAAACGAACGGCTCACTGCACACCGTCACAATGACGGCAGTGAAAAATCAAACAGACATCGCTGCAGGGCCAAACAAAACAGGCACGCTGCAGTGCCTAAATCAAACGGCATCACGCTTGCCTAAATCAAACAGGCACCACTGCTGTGCCTAAACAGAACAGGCATCACTGCGTGCCTAAATCAAACAGGCATCACTGCTGTCCCAAAATCAGAAAGGGCACACGCCACCGTCCAAAGATGCTGCATGAGTAAATCAAACAGGCATCCTGCAGGCCAAAATCAAAACAGCATCACTGCAGTCCAAAATCAAACGGGCACCTGAGGAGGCACGTGAAATGCAAAAAAAAGAGCCTTGGAAAGGGGAAAAGGGGGGCATTTAATACCATCCCTGCACAATTAAAGACGTGTTCTTTTCTTTGCAAACGATCTTCTTCTTTGCAAAAAATCTTTTCGTCAGATTTTGTGGGAATAAACAGTATTTTCACCTGTGTAGATACGGCCCCTAAAAAACCACATTTCAAATGACACGAAAACCCGACCGACGGTTTTAGTCATCGACGGAAAACTAAAACACACCCAAACAACAGGACTGCAAAGACAGCACCCAGCCCACAGGGAAACCCCGGGCCGCAGGTCCCACCCCAAACTGACCCTTCCTCTTGCGACGTTGGGGCGAGTCCAACGGCGATCTGGAGAGCCGAGGGCAGGCAGTGACGGGGGAGAACCCCCCTGCACTTGCCAGTTTGGACAGCGTCGACTTGACCTCAGCCTGAAACCGACCGGTGTCCTTCACTTCAGCCTGAACAAGAACAGTGTCACTTCACTTAGCCCAAAAAAGACCAGTGTCACTTCATTCACCGAAACAAGACACAGTGTCCTATTTTAGCCTGAAACACGACACGGTCACTTTACTTCACCTGAAACACGAACGGTTCACTTCAAACACCTGAAAAAACACAGTGTCACTCACTTCAGCCTGAAACAAGACACATGTCACTTCATTTCAGCCTGAAACAAAACACAGTGCACTTCATTTTAGCCCGAAACACGAACATGCACTTTTCTTTAGCCTGAAACAAACACGGTGTCACTTCATTTCAGCCTGAAAAACGACCCAGTGTCACTTTTCTTCAGCCCGAAACACACACTTGTCACGCACTTCAACCTAAAAAGAACACGGGTACCACTTCACCTGAAACAAGAAACCCGCAACCCATTTTTGCCTGAACACGACACATGTCCTTTTCTTCAGCCCGAAACAAGACACAGGCACTTTCCTTTAGCCTTTAAAACGACACGGGGGCACTTCACTTTAGCCAAACAAACACAGTGTCACTTCACTTCAGCCTGTAACACGACACATGTCACTTCTCCTCAGCCGAAACGACACGGGTCATTTATCAGCCCAAATACGCAAAAGGGGTCACTTTACTTCAGCCTTAAAATGACACGGTTCACTTCACTTTAGCTTGAAAAATGAACAGTGTCACTTTACTTCAGCCTGAAAAAAGACACGGTTCACTTCACTTTTAGCCTGAAAAAGACACGGTCACTTCATTTACCTGTAACACGACACGTTGTTTCTCACTTCAGCCCGAAAAAGACACGGTGTCACTTCTCCTCAGCCTGAAAAAGACTGGTTCACTCTCCTCAGCCTGAAAAAAGACAGGTTCACTTCACTTCACCTGAAATACGACACGGTGTCATTCTCCCACCTGAAACAAGACACGGGGGCACTTCACTTCACCTGAAAAACACAGTTCACTTCTCCTCACCCGAAACCAGACACAGTGTCACTTCACTTTACCTGAAACTCGATACAGTGTTTTTCACTTTGCCAAAAAAGACAAGTTCATCACCAGCCTGAAACAAACACGTGGCCTTCAAATCACCTGAAACATAACACAGGTCACTTCAAATACCTGAAACAAGACACATGTCACTTCAAATCAGCCCGAAACATGACACAGTGTCACTCAAACAGCCTGAAACAAACCGTGTCACTTTAAATCAGCCTAAAAATAAAACAGTGTCACTTCACTTTACCTGAAACAGAACACAGGCATTATTCAGCCTGAAACACGACACAACGGCACCCCCTTCACCCTGAAACGAACAGCGTCACTTCACATCACCTAAATAAAAACCTACGTCCCCCTTTTCTTCAGAGAGAAAACGGTAAAAATATCCTTTTTTTCACCCCAAAGAATGACACAACTTCATTTATTTCAGCTCGGAAAAAAAAATGTCATTCTACTTTCCAGAAAAATGACACAGTGTCTTTTTTTTTTTTTATCAAAAAGCAGACCATCACTTCACACAGCCTGAAAAAAAGACAATGTCACTTTCTTTAACGAATAAATGACTCAATGCGTTGCTTAGCTTGAAACATACACGCATTTTTACTTCAGTCTGAAAAATGACAGAGTAACATTAAAATTTAGCCTAAAAAAAAAAAAAAGACACTGTGTCCTTTACTTCAGCCCCGAAAAAAATGACCTCATTTAAACTTCAGACTGAAAGAATGACGGGAGATCATTTTTTCTAGGCTACAAAAAAGGGACATAATGTCAATTCTCAACACAGCATCAGTTTGTTTCCATCTTTAAAAAAAATGATACAGCATCACTCTACCTCTGCCTGAAAAAAAAAGTTACCTCAGCCTGAAAAAAAAATGTTTAAGTTCAAATCTTGTCCAGTCATCACTATAATGACGGAAGAATTGTTAGCCTGCACTTGTTTTCCCCCCACTACTTAAATATGTTCAGCAAAAAAAAGGTGACTTCATTTCAGTCTGAAAATGACAAACTGTTCCTTTATTTCCGCCCAAAAAAATGGCATAGTATCACTTACCTCAGCTTGGAAAATGGCACAATATCACTTCACTTCAGCCAGAAAAAAAAAAAAAAAAACTTCACTCTTGAGGGAAAATTCTGCTAAGCTTACTTTACTTTCGTCTGAAAAATGCAAAACAACAACAACAGCAACAAAAAGACACTTCAGCCTTGAAAATGCCAAGGGAAAAGACTGAGCGCAAAAAATGCCAAAGAATTCATTTCACTTCACCCCGAAAAATAACACAGTGTCATTTCCCTTTTACCTGACCAGTGTTAGAATACTACTTCGGTTAGAAAATACATATTGAGAATCACTTCCAGATGGTGATGGGGTTTTATGTGTGTGCAAAATGTTATGCGTACGTTCACTCACGGCACCTCGGCTTATAGCCTCATTTGAAAAACTTTCAGGGAAATGGAATCAGAACCAATGATAATTCCGAGGGAAAAATCCCTCTGTACCGAAACGACCCGGTGGAGATTTGAACCAGCAACCCCAGGATCACCAGGATTACGAGTCCAGCGCTCTACCAACTGAGCCATTCCGGTCCACAATGTGTTCGTTGCTAATGATGCTCCGGACCTGTTCACCATCTCCGCCAGTGACAGCTTGAGTGACAGCTTGAGTGACAGCTTGAGGTCGATGGCCATGCTGCTCTTCACTTCTAACCTGACTGCTCTTCAGCCACTCATGATGGCTGTGTGACCACCTTGTTCACCATCTCCGCCAGCGACAGCTTGAGGTCGATGGCCATGCTGCTCTTCACTTCAAACCTGACTGCTCTTCAGCCACTCATGATGGCTGTGTGACCACCTTGTTCACCAACTCCGCCAGTGACAGCTTGAGGTCGATGGTCATGCTGCTCTTCACTTCTAACCTGACTGCTCTCAGCCACTCATGATGGCTGTGTGACCACCTTGTTCACCATCTCCGCCAGCGACAGCTTGAGGTCGATGTCATGCTGCTCTTCACTTCTAACCTGACTGCTCTTCGGGCCACTCATGATGGCTGTGTGACCACCTTGTTCACCATCTCGCCAGCGACCAGCTTGAGGTCGATGGCCATGCTGCTCTTCACTTCTAACCTGACTGCTCTTCAGCCACTCATGATGGCTGTGTGACCAGGCAATGACTGTCGTCAGTGGGGAGGGGAGGGGAAGGAGGGAGGGGGCGGGTAGTAGGTGTTGCCCCTGCGTGCTTTGGGAAATTGGAACAAGCACCATTGAACACCACGGTGACGGGCCTGCACTGCAGCGTCTCCTCTGGTGGGTTGCCTCAAAACCACATGGTTTGCTTTCTGTGACCTATTTCTATATTCCTCTTTCACACACACACACACACACACACAACGCGCGCCGCGCGCACAAAGAAAAAGAGGAACGACAGAATGGGGGAAATACAAACCCGTGTGAATTTACTTTTTCAGTCCGGCTGTACAGCTAACTGCCTTGACGGAACAAAAAATGTTTTCACCGCGAACTGTATCACTCACTAAATTTTTTTTGTTTTGTTTTGTTTGGGGGTTTGGCTTTGTTTTGGTTGGTTTGAATTGTTTGTTTGTTTGTTGTTGGTTTTTTTTTTTTTTTTTTTGGTTGGTTTGGGTTTGTTAAGCCCATCTAAGAGACGTTTATCCCACCTCATCTTTATTTACCTATCATTCATTTATTTATTCAGTTTGTACTTTATCTTACTTTTCGCTTCATTATTTTCCCATTTTTCCTTCTTTTGTTTTATTTCAGTCTCTGTTAGCGCCTTACCCGTGTTGACGACGTCACTCGGGTCAAAGGGCACAGCTCTCTCGTCTCCTCACCAAAGGTCATGAAACCCCCAAGAAGTCCTCTTCGTCTTCCAGGGCGTCAATGATGTCCACAGCCATGGCCTTCAGGATGCTGATCTTGGACCGGCGCTGCTGGTGATCTCCCTTGAGCAGCATGCTTCCGCTGACGTCAATCAGACAGATGACGCGCACTTTGATGTGAGGCACGCGCCTCTGACGTAACGTGGACAGCTCCAACACCCCTTTGACCTGAAAGTGGAAGAGGTTCGAAATTTGTAGCTGATGACGAACTGAGGTAAGACGGGGAACCAGTCACCAATATACTATTATGGGCATTGGAAACAAAACGCGCGCGCGTGTGCACCACTACCACGCACACCACATAAAGCGCGTCATGACATTATGAGGGAAATGTCTTCCTCTTCTAGTCTTTTAAACCAAAATGAAAAAAAAAATAAACATGTAAATCAAATTTAATTTAAATAATAATGCATTGCAAAACTCGCACAAAAAGGAAAGGCAGACATAAAGGGAAAGGGGGTCCTTTCTAAATTGTATCCTGAGACAAAAAGATGATAAAGAAGTAAATGAATAGAAAAAGATAATATATATAGTATATAGTTATAATAATGATAATAAACAATAATGATAATAATGTAAATTAATAAAAATGAGAGAGACATGTTTTATGATGATAATGATGATAAGAAATAATCTTAGATAATAACAATAAGAAATTATGACTGCTTTTTTTCTGCGTTTAGATTTTTATTTTATTATCATTATTTTCTAAAATAATCAAAGAAAAAACACAAAAAGTAATGGCAAAAGGTAATAAAAACTGTCCTTGGCTTCTGGGCCCTTTACACCCACACACACACCACCACAACACACACCAAGAGAAAAGAGGAGAGAGAAGGAGAGAAGAAGAGAGAGAGAAGGAGAGGAGGAAAAGAGAGAGAGAGAATTGCACACAAAAAAAAAGAAGGGAACTCAATGAGAAAGTTTGTCTTCCTGATTCCAGTCTTTTACACCAAAAACTAAATAAATCAGTAAAAAAATAAAATAACCAACCAAACAAACAAAGAACAAATGAAAAATAATAAATCGCACAACAAAAAGGGCGAAGTACATCGTAAAAAGTTGGGCTTTCCCCCGATTGTCGCTCTGAGGACCCTTTAACCGTTGTTTCTGTGGACAAGAAGGGGGCTTTCAACGGGGGGACAGGGGACAGAAGAGAGAGAGAGAGAGAGAGAGTTGAGAGAGAGAGAGAGAGAGAGGGGAGAGAGAGAGAAGACAGAGAGAGAGAGAGAGAGACAGACAGGAGAGGAGAGAAAGAGGAAAGAGAGAGAGAGAAGAGAGAGAAGAGAGGGGGATAAGATGAGGTGTCTTCTCTAAAACCCCAAAACGAAAAAGTGACTGGCAAAATTTTTTTTAGAAAACGGGATAGTCAGACAAAACCAGACGTAGGCTACATTTGGGCAACAACCCGGGAAATGGACCGTGTCAGAGAGACCAAAGGAGACAGACAGACAGACAGACTGACAGACACAGACTGACTGATGCACCTTCCCGTCCTCTTTCCCCAAACAGTCTGACCGAGGTCTCTACACCACCCCCCTCTCCACTCACCCCTCTTCCGGACATGGACGGAAATCGCGGTGACCTAAACAAAGCGATGTCGTCATCAGTGCATGCGTCAGTAAGTCAACAGACACAACCAACGAGCTGGCCGAAACATGTACCTGTCCACCAACTCAGTCGTGTGTGTGTGTGTGTGTGTGTGTGTGTGTGTGTGTGTGTGTGTGTGTGTGTGTGTGGTGCGCGCGTGCGTGCGTGCGTGGCGTGCGTGCGTGTATAGTGTGTGTGTGTGTGTGGTGTGCGTTTCCAGTGTTGTGTGTGTGGTTTTGTGTGTGTGTTCTCAGTGCTCTCCTTGATATCTGTCGCTTTTCCCACCCCCATCCCCACTTCCCTCCCCGTGTGTCTCAGTCCCCCCCCCCCCCCCCCCCCCCCCCGTCCACTCCCTTTCCCCCCTCTTGTTCCCACTCCTTACTTCCATCCTACACCCCACCCTACCTATCCCTCACCCACCTCTCTTTCTCCCCCACCACTACCCCCCCCCCCCCCCGTCTCTCTCTCTCTCTCTCTCTCTCTCTCTCTCTCTCTCCTCTCTCTCTCTCTCTCTCTCTCTCTGTCTGTCTTTCTCTTTTTCCAGCCCGACACTATCTCCCTCTTTCTAACTGCCTTGAAAACAATTCTTATTTTATGAATAAGAATGTTGAACACAACAAAACACACGCACACACACACACACACACACGCACACACACACACACACGCACACACACACACACACACGCACGCACGGACGCGCACGCGCACACGCGCGCACGCTCACACATTCATGCGCGCACGCGCACCACACACACGCGCAACGCACGCACACACACACACACACACACACACACACACACACATATATATAATATATTTATATATATATATATATATATAATATATATATATATATATATAATATATAAAACAGTATGCATTTATACATAAATTATAATATACATTGAAAGATAGATAGGCGTGTACTTGAGCATGGCTGAGAGAGAGAGAGAGAGAGAGAGAGAGAGAGAGTTTGAGCGTGTTTTAGCGTGTAGTGCTGCGGTTTGTCTGATGTTAAATATGAAATATACCGCTCTTTTACCATCACTTTTACATCATGAAATAGTATTCATGCATTCGTTGTGTTCATTGCCTTAGTTACGAAAGGGACAAGGGCCAGATGAGAAAAAAAAGCATTTATAAATCTGTTTCTATCTGGGAATAAAGACTCTCTCTCTCTCTCTCTCCTCTCTCTCTCTCTTTTCTCTCCTGTTTCCATACATCATCTCTCTTTGCAGTCTCTCTCCTGTCTATTTCTGCCCCTGATTCAGACCTCCCCCTGTCATCTTCCCTCCACTTCTACCCCCCACCCCCACCCCCACCACCACCCCTCTCATCCATACATCCAACTTTTTTTTCCATCGCCGTCTACAAAACAACCCCCACCCCCTCCTCTCCCCGTCTTTTCTCCTGTCCTATCTACCCATCTCTCAAGCGGCCTACCCTGACTTCCATTCTGATTGGCTGTCCTCAGGGGCAAGGTCAGCGCCTTGAAGGACGCTTCGCTCTGATTGGCTGTCTGCAGGGGCAAGGTTAGAGCCTTGACGGAAGCTCGTTTTGATTGGCTGACTGACGGGTTCTGGTCCGCTGCTCGGAAGAGGAGGTCGCCTGCTCCCTCTGTCCCTCCGCTGTTGGAGGATCGCCCTCAAACCTCACTGAGGGGACGTCAGATGAACAGATCAATGAAGAGGAGGGAAGGAGGAGAGTCAATAAATCGATCAATTAATCAATCAGTTACACACTTTAGAAAAAAAAGGAAAGAGAAGAAAAGAAGGAAGCAAAGTGAAAAGAGAGAAAGGAAAATAAAGAACCATATGAAACATACATATATATATATATATATATAATATATATATATATATATATATATTATATATATATATATAAAATATATGTGTGTGTGTGTGTGTGTGTGGTGTGTGTGTGTGTCTGTGTGTGTGTGTGTGTGTGTGTGTGTGTGTGTGTGTGTTACGGGTGACGATGGTTCCCTCGGGCAGCAAATGAAGGATTTCTCATGTTTATAATACATTCCCATTTTCTTCATCTTTTTTTTTTTTCGAAAAGTCTTTGCCAAGTCATTACTGTAACGACTGAAGAATTGTTAGCCTGCACTTGTTTTCCCCCACTGCTTAATTGTTCAGATATATATATATATAATTAAATATATATATATATAATATATATATATACAATATAATATATATATATATATATATATATATATATATATATATATATATTATATAATATATGTGGTGTGTGTGTGTGTGTGTGTGTGTGTGTGTGTGTGTGTAAATAAGTAACCACTGTGATTCTTCTTGCCGTCATTGTCATCATAATCACCACCACCATCGTCGTCGTCCTCGTCATCATCATCATCATCATCATCATCCTCGTCCTCCTTCTCCTCACCATCCTCCTCCTCCTCATCATCATCATCCTCATTATCACCGTCATCATCATCTTCATCTATCATCATCATCGTCGTCGTCGTGGTCATCATCATCATCATCATCATCATCATCATCATCATCATCATCATCATCATCGTCCTCCTCCTCATCATCCTCATCCTCATTATCATCATCATCATCAACATCATCATTATCTATCATCATCATCATTATCATCGTCGTCATCATCATCATCTAATTCATCATCATTATTATCTAATTCACCATCATCATCAAAATTATCATCATCATCATCACCACCACCACCACCACCACCACCATCATCATCATCATCATCATCATCATCATCATTATCACCATCATCACATCATCATCATCATCATCATCATTCATCATCATCATCATCATCATCATCATCATCATCATCATCCATCATCCATCATCATCATGATCATCACTCATCATCATCATCACCATCATCATCACCATTATCATCATCGTCATCATCCATCATCATCATCTTCATCCATCATCATCATCCATCAATCATCATCATCATCCATCATCATCATCATCCATCATCATCATCATCCACCACCATCACCATCATCATCATCATCATCATCATTATTCATCATCATCTTCATCATTATCATCATCATCATCTTTGCTATGAAAACTCTCGTTTGCCTTGCCAGCCAACCCAGCCCAAGTGGTCATCATTCCAAACCTAACCAGTCAACTGACCCATCACTCAGCCAGCGGCCAGCCAGCCCGCCAGTCGGCTGACCAGCTGAGCAAGGCACCGAGCCACCCACTGACCTTTTCTGGCTCCGGCACCAGCCTGGTTGTGGGAGTCGTTGATGGGGGTCGGTAATGCAGCTGATGACAGAGTGCCTGAGGAGAGGAACACAGCAGCTGGCATGTCAAACCGCCCTTCTCTCTCCTCTCTCTCTCTCTCTCTCTCTCTCTCTCTCTCTCTCTCTCTCTCTCTCTCTGTAGTCACGTATCAAGCCAAACACACCAACACAAGAAATATCAGTCAACAAACATCGTAAATGCCTTTCCCTCTACGTTCCCAACACTCCTGCTTTCCCAGTCAGCATGTAGACATGGAGACCCACCACGGAATGCACCTTACCTCTTTGAAGTAATGAGTGTGCAAGTCTAAACACAAGGGGAACAAACTCATGACAGTACGAAGACAACCTGCTAAGACCGACAAGTGTTCTTCAGGCAAGGGAGGGGAGGGGGGGGGGGATGACAAAAACAAACAAAGAAACACCATAAGACCTGGCTGTGGAACACACAAATTGTCCCCCCTGTGAGTCTCTTCTTTCGCTCCGGTCGGCCGTGGTGACATTCAAGACCATACTTTGTTCAAAAAGCAGGTCGGGCTTCAATTGTCGTCTTCACGCTTGCAGACGACAGTCAGGTATTATGACACGGAGCGTAATACAAACCAGGCCATTGGTGCAGATGACACGGAGCGTCATACAAACCAGGCCATTGGTGCAGAAACCGGACGTAAACATGGCAAACTTTGCAGACTTGCTTTAGAGTCTTACCTCCCCCTAAGAGACTTCCACCAGACAAAATGGTGGAGGTATAACGAGGCGGGGAAAGCTGTGTGAAAATGTGTTTGAGCTTTTATAAAGTGCAGTACTAGAATCAATGTCGCTCACGCAATGTCTTTTGTGAAAATGTGAAAGATGCGTCATCGTAGAAGCTCGAAGTAGGCTTATGCTCGTAAAATCTGCAGAAAGTTTGGGTCTGGTGAGGACATGTTTAGACCAGGCAATTAAAGTCACCTAGCGTGTATGATGTGAAACGACTGTTTCATATGTGACTGTCGTGTTTCATATTACACTTTTAAGAAAAAATCATACAAGTTTATGGCACGAAACCAGTGTCTTTTTTTTCTTCTTCTTTTTTTTTTTTTATAGATCTGAACACCTGTTACAGTGCTATCCTCCGACTGTCTGTCTGTTGTCTGTCTGTCTGTCTGTCTGTCTGTCCGTCTGTCTGTCTGTCTGTCTGTCTGTCTGTCCGTCCGTCCGTCTGTCTGTCTGTCTGTCTGTCTGTCCTTTCTCCCCGTCTGTCTGTCCCCCCCCCCTCCATCCCCCCTCCGCCCCCCCCCCCCCCTCTCTCTTTGTGTATGTGTGTGTACACGTGAATGCTTGTGTGTTTGAATGTGTATGTATGTGTACATAAATCATGTGTGTGTGATGACACCGCTATATTAGTTTCTGTGTGCATTCTGACTTGACCCGATGAATGTATAAAATAACACGTGATGAGTGTATCAATTTTGTCACAATCTGATACATTTATATTGTGTGAGTTGAGACGATCAGTGTCTTGTTCACTGTGTCTATATTTCAAAGCACGGTGGACCTTCACCAACATAAAGAAAGCGATGCAGGCTTTCCTTGCAGAGGGCAAAGGTCTGCCAGAGAAGATGGCCTGTCACCTGCCTCGCTCAAGACACATCTGGGTGGGGGTCAACAAACATGCTACATGTTCCAAACGGCAGCTTGGGCGAGGAGCCACACTTCCAGACAAACCAGTCAGTGACCGACCATCTTAGATCTTGAAAAATCCTCCTTTGGACTGACAACAAAATGAAGCTTCGTCAATGTCTTTTGACACAGATGAAAAGTACAATGCTCCACGCACATTCAATGGAGAAAAGGCCATGTGGAGAAAAAAAAAGACTAGTTTGGAGCATTTCTGAAGCCCCATCCAGATTTGACTTTGAGACAGCCTAAAGCGACGTCAATGAACAAAGCTTGTGGTTTTAACAAAGAGACCGTTGACATGCTGTTGGTGAGCTGCTGCAGCAGACCGTTGATGGGAACAAGGTCACTGCAACTACAATACTTCATTTGACGAGACAGGCTGTTCACCTGCACAGAGAAAATGTGCTACAGTGGTAGCCAAAAAGGGGAAACATCGAACAAGGTCAGTCTCTAGTGCTGAGCGTGGAATCAAGACAGTTGCTGTATATCGTTTCAGCACGGCAGGGCAGTATGTCCCACCCATGATCCTCTTTGGGTACAAACGCGTGTCCCCTGACCTAGAAGATATGAAAAGTCCCCCAGGCAGCCTCGTTCCGTGTAACGACAGTGGAAGGATGGACAATCTCACGTTCCTAGCCTGGCTGAGGCGTTTCTTATCAGTATACAGCCCAGCCCTCAAAACACAGTTCTTCTGCTCCTTGATGGCTGTTCCAGTGACACTGAGAACCTGGAGGCAACAGACCTGGCCGGGCACTCTGAAATCACCATGCTGCAGGTGCCTTCCAGCTTCTCCATAGACCAGTGTGTTTGAGGCACGCAGGAAACCTGTAGACATCTTATGGCCAGGGCTTGTACCGTTTCAGTTTGTCCACAGTCTGTATATTAAATATATTATATATATATATATATATATAAACGTTCA
>CM031628.1:40664933-40679933 GCA_018398815.1 Conus ventricosus
AGAGGGCTTTTTAAACCCAAAAGATAATTTTAAAAAGTAAAAACATGGCTTGTTTGGGGTGAAATGTTATTTTTTGGGGAATTTACAAACCCAAATTTATTTTTTTCTTAAAACCTTTATATTTGTGTACTTAAAAAACCGGTAATTCATAAATAATAAAATTTTTGAATTTAAAATTAAGTATTAAAATTAAAATTTTTTTAATTGAAAAATTTAAAGTATTTTACTTTGGGCCCACACCTTACCCTTTTCCCCTTTTATTCAATTTCCCCCAAATGTAAAAAATATTGTTTTATCCCCACATTTTTAAATTCTGATCGCAAAAAGGTCTTTAGGGGAATGAACAAACGTTTCATGTCCCTTTGCCTGTGCGGGGGGGGGGGGGGGGGGGGGGGGGGGACCTTTTGCCAAAAACGTGTTTTCAACAAGGGGAAAACAGTGTTTTCTTGCACGCGGGGGGAGGGTTTACAGGGGACAGTAAACTGTGTTTGGGTGTGTGTTGTTTTTGTGTGTGTGTGTGTGTGTGTGTGTGTGTGTGTTTGTGTGTGTGGCGTGCGTTGCTTTGCGTGGCGTGCTTTGGCCCTAAATTTTATGGTAAAACCAAAAAGGGTTTTTTTCTAAAGGTGATGATTTTAAATGCATTATTATTTGAATGGTAGGTTGGAACTCCTCTTCATTCCCGAATTGATAAATTGTATTTTTGCGGGCGGTTTTCCCCAAACCAAAAAAAGAAAGAAAATTTTGGCATTTTTCAAATATTCGATTTATGTGGGGTAACATTGACGTTTTTAAGGGAGCCGTGTGTTTTGGTGTGTGTGTGTGTGGGGTTTTTGTGTGTGTGTGTGTTGTGGGGGTTGTGTGGGGGGCGTGCGGTTTGGTTTTTGGCTTTGGGGGGGGGGGGGGGGTTGGCGGGTTGGGGTGCGTGCGTGGGGGTGTTGTGTGTGTGTGTGTGGGTGTGGTGTGTGTGTGTGTGTTTTGCGCGCCCCACGCGCAAAGTGTTTTATGTTATGTCCAGCACATGTAGGTTTTGGGACAATTTCAAGTTTCAAGTCACGTGGCCCCTTCATTTTCTTGCTAATGGGAACGCCCGGAGTTTTCCCTTTTCACATCTGTTTTTTTCGATGGGGGCCCGATGTCCCCGGTTTTTCGCAAGGTTCGGGGGAAAAAGGGTGTTGGAGGGCGATGCTCACCGGGGACCCCTCCCCCCCAAAAACTCCATCAGTAGGAGTTAGTGGGTTGGTGCCCTTCTGTACCCCCCCTGTGTGTGGGTGTGTGTGTGGTGTGTGTTTTGGTGGTGTGTGTTGTGTGTGCGTGTGCGTGTATGGGGCGTGTGCGTGTGGGTATTGGCGTGTGTGTGTGCGTGTGCGCGTGTGTGGGGTTGTGTGTGGGGGGGTTTGTGTGTGTGTGGTGTGTGGTTTTTGTTTTTTTGTTTTTCCCTTGGGTTTTAAAGTTTTTTTCATGTAAGTGTTTTTGGGGACTAAAAAGTATTGTTTGTATGCGTGATCTTATATGTTTTCCCTGCCCCTGTTCCCTCACGGGTGCTTGAATTTTAGTGCGTGGAAGTCCATGTGTGTGGGTTTTTTGAGACGTGTGTGTGTGGGTGTGTGTGTTTGTGTGTGTGTGTGGTGTGTGTGTGTTTTGGGGTGTGTGTGATTAGTTGTTTTTAAAATTATTGTGGTTTGATACTTCCGTTATATTGTCTTTTTTTTTTCTTCGGTTTTTTTCGTGCGTCCTTGGTTTTGTTTTTGGTTTTAAATGTGTGCTTGTGTGTTTTTCCCTTCACAGAGGGTTTTAAAAACTTCTTGGGGTTTTGCGGGGCAGTGTGTGGTGGGGTTTTGGGGCGTGCAGGTGCATGTTTGGGTTGGGACATGTGTAAGCACCCTTGTCCAACATTTTTATAAATTTTGGGTTTCGACACTGTTTCCCGTCCCCTTTCAAAAACCCGGGACTTCCCCCTCGTTTTCTTGTTTTTGCCTTTTTTTGACTTAGTGTGTTTGGAACAATTGGATTTGTGTTGTTTTCCCTTTAAAGGTGGATGCCCTTGAAAATTTGCACTATTTTTCCATTTTTTCCCATGTTTAAAATATCACATAAAAGGATTTCCCCTTTTTTTTAAAAATTTTGGCTGTTTTTGTTTTTTTAAGACACATTTTGTATAATTTGTCAATCTGCCCCCGATTTTTAAATTTTTCCTCAGGGGTGGGGGGGCGCCCAGGCTGTCTGCTTCCCTTTGACGGGAAAAAGGTAGGAACGAAACTTTAGAAATCCTTTATTATTCTTTTACTATTGAAACCCGTTTGTATTTTTCCCTTTAAAAATTTTTGTTAAACTGTTGTTGTTTTTTCTTGACTTTTTTTTTCTTTTTTTGTTTTTTTTGTTTGTTGTCTGTTTTTTTACAAAAAAAAAAAACAGGGTTAGTTAGGGACTCTTAGCATGTTTCCTTTGACCTGTTTTCTACATAGGGGAAAACGGGGTTAGTTGATTTGGGGATTTTTCCCTGCCTGACATTTGTTTTCTAATAGAGAAACAGGGATAGTTAGGGACTCTTGTATTTTTCCCTTCTGCATTTTTCTCCATAGAGAAAACGGGGGGATAGTTTGATTTTTGGGTATTTTTCCCTTTCTGACATTTTTTTCTAATGGGAAAAAACAGGGATATTTTGATGTCAGTATGTTTCCCCTTTGGGCATTTTTTTTAAAATAGAGAAACGGGATAGTTATGACTGTTGGTATTTTCCCCTTTGCCCATTTTTTCTACATGGGAAAAACAGGGTTTTTATGCTGTCATTTATTTTTCCTTCTGCCCTTGTTTTTACATAGAGAAAAGGGTTTTATGCTTTTCCAGTATTTTTCCTTCGACATGTTTTTACATAGAAAACGGGGTTTGTTTGATCTTAGTATTTTTTTCTTCTGACATTTTTTTAATGGGAGAAAAGGGTTATTTAAGACTTTAGTATGTTTCCTTTTTGCCATGTTTTCTACTTGGAAACGGGGTTATTTAAGATTTTGGTATTTTTCCCTTTTGCCACGGTTTTTACATAGAGAAAAGGATATTTATGACTGTCAGTATTTTTCCCTTCTGACACTGTTTTTACATAGGGGAAACAGGGATTTTTATAAATGCAGATTTTTCCTTCAAAAACCCTTTTTTACATAGAGAAAGGGATAGTTATATCTTAGTATGTTTCCTTTTTTGACATGTTTTTTCTTTGAGAAAAAAGGGTTAGTTAGACTCTTAGTATGTTTCCTTTGACACTGTTTTCTCATAGAGAACCCAGGGTTAGTTATGCCCTTTGGGATGTTTCCTTCTAACACTTTGTTCTCCATAGGAAACAGGGTTGAAATGTTTAGTTTTTTTTCCTTTGCCCACTTTGTTTACATAGAGAAACGGGGAAATGTTATGATTTTGTATGTTTTTCTAACACTTTTTTCTCCCAAGGGAGTTACGGGGGATTTTAGGGACTCTTAGTTTTTTCCTTCAAAACATTTTGGTTACCAAGGGGGTTACAGGGAAAAGTTAGGGACTTTAGAATTTTTCCTTCTAACCTTTGTTCTCCCCAAGGGAGTTCAGGGATAGTTAGGGACTCTTAGAAATTTTTCCCTTTCCCTAAAAACTTTGTTTTAAAAGGGGAGTTACGGGGGAAGTTATGACTCTTAGTTTTTTCCCTTTTAAACCCTTTGTTCTCCCAAAGGGGTTACGGGTTAGTTATAAATTTAGTATGTTTATTTAACATTTGTTTACCGGGGGTTAGGGGGTTATTTATGATTTTCTTAGTATTTTTCTTTAAAAATTTTTTCCCGGGGGTTTAAGGGTTAGTTATAAACTCTTGTATTTTTCCCTTTCAAACACTTTTTTTACCAAAGGGGGGGTTTAAGGGATAGTTATAAATTCCTTAGTAGGGTTTTCCTTAAAACCTTTTTGGGTTTCTACCAAGGGAGTTACGGGGATATTTTGATTTCTTATTTTATTGTTTCCTTCTAACACTTTGTTTAAAGGGAGTTACAGGGATTTTTAATGACTCTTAGTTTTTTTCCCTTCTAAAAATTTGTTTCCCAAAGGGGAGTTACAGGGAAAATTTTGACTTTAAAGTAGGGTTTTTTTTAAACACTTTTTTTCTCCCAAAGGGGGGTTTACAGGGTTTATTTATGGACTCTTAGTATTTTTCCCTTCTAACACTTTGTTCTACCAGGGAGTTACAGGGTTTTTTTTGTCTTAGTATTTTTCCCTTCTAAAATTTTTTCTCCCAAGGGGGTTTAGGGATATTTTACTTACTTTTGGGTTTTTTCCTTCAAACACTTTGTTCTCCCAAGGGGGGTTTCAGGGAATTTATGATTTAGTATTTTTCCCTTCTAACACTTTGTTTACCAAGGGAGAAAACAGGGGATATTTATGATCTTAGTATGTTTTTCTAACATTTTTTTTCCCCAAGGGGTTACAGGGTTTTTATGATTTTGCATTTCCCTACCGACCCTGGCCCCCCTTTTAAACCTATCGTCAAAGTGCTGTAACATAAATGGGGTTGATGTAAACATATCCCGCCCCGGGGTTTGGGTTTATACTATGTAAAACCCTCTCAAAAAAGAAAGGGAAATTATGGTTCCTGAATAAAAAAAAAACCATCATTTTAAAAATTTTTGTTCATAAACATCCCCAACTGCCCAATTCAATGTGATTTGTTTTTTTTGTCCTTTTTCATATTAGGGGCCCCTTAAAACAAAAAAATGGTTTTTGAAAAAAAAACGTTCCCTTTTAGTTGTTACCCCCCAAACTTAAAAAATGGGAAAAAAAAGACACATGTTTTTTTCCCCCCCCATAAAAAAAAGGGTATCTTATTTTTTGGTCTGGTGTTATTGAAACAAACCCAGGGCAAAGTTTTAAAAAGTTTTTTATTTTGTCCCATGTAAACCCCGGGAAGCTTTTGTTGAAACAAAATCGATTTATTGGAGGCAGAGTTTAAATGTGATATTATCACTTTTTCTGGAAATTTGGGGCTTTCTGTTTCCCCATTTTAAAACAGTTCTATCCCCTTATATAAAATTTTCATCCCCTTAGGCGTGAAGGCCCTTTAAAGGACCCACATGGGGGTTTGTTGCTTTATGTTAAAATAACTGTATTCCCAAACCCCCGGAGTTGATTGCGGGTTTTGATGGTCCCGGCTGGTGGATAGAGAAAAAATGGGAAAGAAAAGTTTTTTTAATTGGTTCCTTTTACCCAAAAAACCAAGTTCTAACCCCAACTTTGGGATCTGATAGAAAAAAAGAAATTACAAAGAAAAATAACACATCGTTAAGATTTTTTTCGGGGGGAATTTCAATTGACTTCTTAAACATCCCCGTCCCCCCACTTTGTAAACATTCTTAATCGTATCAGTCGTACGGGTTAATAAATAAAACAACGAGAATAACAAAATTAACAGAATCGTGTTTAGATTTAGTTTCACCCAGACCCCCCCAATATAATACAATCGACGGAATTTTGGGCCCCAGCTATTTGTAGTGACACAGTTTTTCCCATGTGTTTAAAATTTCAAGAACACTGCCCTTTAAAAGAAAAAATCTTTCGGGAAGAACGTTCTTCAATTAATAAAAAAAACTTAATATAGGCAGGTTCTGGAATTGTTAAAACGAGCTAAACGGGGATAAAATAATTTAAAACAATCCCGTTGTAAAAGTACAAAAATTTGTTTTCAGTTTTATTTTTGAAAAAGAAAAACACGTTATCCCGTTAAAAGTTTTACTGTTCATCCTAAAAGATGTAGTTTGGGGATGACAGATAAAATTCGACTTTTTAATTGGGGAAAAACCCCCCGAAAATCCCCCCAAAATGCTAAACAGACTAATAAACCGAAAAAGGCTCGGGTTTTCGAAAAATTTTCAAAAACTTTGTCTTTATCAAAAGAAAAGCAAAGAAAGTTGGAACACAAGAAAATTAGGACTGAATTTTTTTTAAGTTCAGATTTTTTTGGGAAAACCCCCCCCCCCGGGAAGGTGGAAAATTAGTTAAATCTTTTTTAAAAAGGGAAGGGTTTTGGACACAAAAGAAATTCCACCAATCATGCATGTAATATCTTTACCCAAAACCAAGTAAAGGGGAAAGCTGTTTTTAAAAGGGATTATTCATTAGCCAGTCTACTATAGAGAATGAAGAAGAGGGAAGTGCCCGATTTTCCCTTTTCTTGACTTGAGTTAAAATAAAAAATTACACTATTTCCCTTTTGAATTTAAAAAATTTTATTAAAAACCCCCCTTTTTGCCCAAACCCCAAACCCGTAGGCCCTGATTAATTTCCCCAAAACAAAAAATTTTTGGACCCCTTCCCAGTTATTTTAAACCCTTGCCCTCTTTTTTTAAAAATAAAAATTTAAATGAAGGAAAATTTCCCAAAGATATGGAAAATCTGCCCCAGAAAAATCTTTTTTTTAAAAAGGCTCCCAAAAGAGAAGGTGATAATTACCCCCGATTTTTTGTTAGTTGCGTTGGAAAAGGTTTAGAGAGATGTATTCAAAAACATGTTTTTAATTTTTTTATATTTTAATAAAATTATTTATCTTCCCCGTCGGATTTACCCCTGGTTTAAACCGTCAATGGGTTGTCTGTTAAAATAAGATCTGTGTTCTTTTTTTGATAATGGTAAACAAGGCAAGCCTTTTCCCTTAAATTTTCCCAAAGTTTTGATGTTTTAAGCCAAAAGGGTTTCCCCCTTTAAAGGGAAACCCTTTGGGCCCATACGGGAAAATTTAAAAGGGGAAAGGTTTCCTGATTTTTTAATTAAATGTACTCAAGCAGTTCCCAAAAAAAGGCGAAAAAATCTTTTATACAAGAAAATTCCTTCGGGGTTGTCCCAAGGTTCATTTTACTGGGCCCGCCCTGTTTTTTTTATTACCCAATGTATTGAAAATGAAATCCGCCCAACAAAAAAAACTTTTTGCTGAGGGAACGGCATGTATTTATCACTCGATTCCCCAAACTCCGCGCTGAAATACTTAATTTCTGACTTGGAAAAGATTAAAGTGGGCCCAAAAATTGGAAAGTAAAATTTAGCGTTTAGAAAAACGAAACTGTTGGAAATTCACTCCCCAATTGGGGAAAAAGATATTTCCTTTTCATTTTGGGTTTACAAAATTTTACCCAAAAAAACTAACAAAACATGAACACCTAGGTTCATTCTTAATTGATTGCAAATGGGATAGCACATTTAAAAAATTAATGACCATGTTACAAAAGTTAATTTATGTTAAAAAGCTACAAAAAATAAATTAAGGGAGAAAAGCTCTCGAAGGTTTTTACAAAACCCCTTTTTTTGCCACACTTCGATTATGGACATTTTTGGGATAATTTTTTTTGAGACGCATTTGCAGCATCTGGAAAAAAGCACTGGAAGCCCGGGGGAATCATTTCAAAGGGCCCCGTTCGGGAAAAAAACCCTCCAAAAAATTTTTAAAAGAGTCTGGATTTTTGGGGGTTTAAAAGGGAAAAAAGGGAAAAACGGCATAACTAAATAAGTATTAAAATGATTTTGGCCCAAAACCCCCAAATTTTTTAGTACATCTTATTCCCCCCTTAGTTTTGGACAGAAACCTACCAAAAACGAAGGCTCTAGAAGACAGTAATGAAAAGTAAAGGGCGAGTTATATAAAAAAAAAGTTCGTCCCCTTCCCCAACCCAATTTTTGGAAAAGCACTACCTGACTTTTATTTAAAATAGCAAAATCCTTGGCCCACTGAAAAGTATTGTCTATTTATGACGCTTTTAGTTACCCCTACTACTATTTTGGTAAAAGAAGGAACAAGGGAATTCCTTTCGGGGGTCCGTTTTGGTATGAATGATCTAAAGAAAAAATATGGTTAACCGACATTGGGGAAAAACCTTCTTGTACTGTGGCAATGGAAGAGAAACAGCCCCGGGGGAACACTATTTGTTTTCTGTCCCTATTTAATATGTTCGTGGGAAATTTCAATTTTTTACCCTTTCCCCAGATTATACCCAAATTTCGTTTTTTTTTGAAAGGGGCCCTGATCTTCAACCCGATGTGAATTATTAATATTTGGGGAAAAAATTTCACCAGTTTTTCTCCGAATCGAAAAAAAATTTCGCCCTTGGGCTTTCTATTTAAAAAAAAAAGGGAAAAAAAGGGGGGGGGGGGGGGGGGGAAAAAAAAAAAGGAAAAAAGGAAAAAAAAAAGAAAAATGTTTTTTTTCCCTTTTAAAATTTTACTTTTTGTAATTTATAGTTTGGCTCTTATTTTTTCATTATGATCCTTTTTTTTACTTTTGCAATAAAGAGGCTGTTTACAAAGTCGTTGGGCCCAAGAGTAGTTTATGGATAAATAGTTTGTTTACTTACGTTTAGCCAAAAGTTTCGTTTTAAAAATTTGAAAAACTTTTTTTGGGTTTTAAACGAACGATTTTAAGTGTCTTCGAAAGGGAAAAAGAAAAACAGGAAATGAGGGGGGGGGGGGGAGGGAAAAAAGGGGGAAAAAGGAAAAAAAAAAAGGGGGAAAAAAGGGAAGGGGGAAAAAAAAGGGGAAAAGAAAAAAGGGAAAAAAAAAGGAAAAAGGGAAAAATGAAAAGGGGAAAAAAAGAGGGGAAAAAGGGAAAAAAAAAGTTAAAACAAAATGGAATACCCTATTTAAAACAAACTTATGGGGAAAAAATGGGTTTTACCCTAAACTACTTTACGTTATTGTTAAAATTTCCTCGAGTTTGTAAAGTTGTTCACATATTTTGTTGATGTGGTTTTTTTTTGCTGTTTCCACTCCCCTTTCCCCCCATTTTCCCTGTTATTCATTTTATTTTTTGCTACTGGTCTCTTTTTCGGGTCTTTTTTGTGGTTTTTTTTTTTTTTTTTGTTTTTTTGTTTTTCTTTTTCCAAAGTTTCCCCTTAAAAAAAAATTTTTTAAACCCCAACCCGAAGTGAAATGTTTAGTATATTGGAAAAGTATTTAACCCAAAAAATTGTAAATGTCAATTTTTAGCCCCAGTATAACCTAGGGCTTTTTTGTTGCTCCCTTTTTCCCGGAAAAAGTTTATATTTGTTCATTGGGTTTTGAAATAAAGTTATTTTTTTTAAAAAAAGTGCAAGATTATAAAAAAAAAAGGGAAAAGACCAAAGATGAAGTAAGGAAATAAATATCCTTATACCCCCAAAATATAGTTGAAAATAAAAATTGTTTACATTTTGAAAAAAATCCTGTGAGGGAACCATAGGGGGCGGGAAAAAAAGAGAGAGAGGAGAGGAGAGAGAGAGAGGGAGAGAGAGAGAGAGAGAGAGAGGAGAGAGAAAAGGGGAGGTTCAGATTCAGATTCAGATTCAGATGGTTTACTGGGGTAAGTTTGCTCTATCACAATGATTTGTTTTAAAATTTTTCGTGTCGGAAATGCCGCTCTAAGTTTTAATTTTTTAAAACCAAAAACGACCATAAAAAACCTTACAAAGAATAAAATTTCAAAAACCCCGGGCGCGGGGCCCCAACACTCAAAAACCCCAAAGGGGCGGCGTCCACGCCAGATTCCCCGCCAAATTTTTGAGAGAGAGAGAGGGAGAGAAAAATGAAAACCCGAACCCCCTGAACCTTTTAATGGGATTGGCTCTATAGCCTTTGTGACATGGGGGTTAAACAAAGAAAAAACAAAATAAGGAAAGGTAACAAGTCAAACGTTTTGCTGAAAAATTTAAAGGTTGGCTTCCCGGCAAAAACAGGCCTGCACCGGACCAACAAAAAACGCCCCTTCTAAAGAAATAGCAAGAAAACAACGTAGATTTCTTCCAGTTCGGTTCTTTATAATTTACTTAGTTTGGGGTTGTTTGTTTTTTTTGGGTTTTTCAAAGCTTTTGCAAAAAACTTTGGGAAGAGATTTCAAGGGAAACAACGTCATAGTTTTTGTTTTGCACCCACCCAGGTCCTCATTTTTTTTTACATTTTTTTTTAAAAATTATGCATTTTTCCCCGGAAAACTGCTTTTATTTTTTTACAATGGGAAAAGGAAATGCTTTTTCATTTCCCCTTTAAAGGGAAAAACCCCAAAAGGACAAATGGGGTTTTTGTAGAGGCTCCCCGGTTTTTAAAAAACCCTTTTTTAAAAAGGGATTTTTTAAAAAAAAAAGTTTGGGTCTAAACCTTTTTAAGGCAAAAATTTTTGGGGCCCCCTGCAGTAAACAAAGTTTTAAAATTTTTTTTTTTCAAATTATTTTTAAAAATAAAAAAACCAACTGTACGTTTTTGTGTTTTCAATTTTTGGGGCCAGTTTGTTTATTAAAAAGCAATCATCCATCTTTAAAAATTTCCCAAAATTTTAAAACGTTTTCAAATCCCAATCCCCGGGACAAACCACCGATTCCCAAAACCATTGTAGTTAAAAATCTTCTTTATAAAGAATACCCCAAATTTTTTTCCCCGTCAAGTTCATTTAATTGATTTGATATGTTTTACAGAGTCTTTAGTCAGGTAATCAATAACCCTTTTGCCCCCCTATTTTTAATTTAAAATCGTCCTTTAAAATATAAAAGGGGAAACTGCCCGGGGGCCCCCTTTCATTACTGTTTTGGTTTTGGCGTGGAACAAATTAAAAGCGTTTTAAATGCAAAAAGTGTGTTTCCCCTTTTTCTAGTTTACTGCTGTCACGAGAACCCAAAATTTTTCCCCGCGGGATACGTAAAAAGTGGTTCGAAATTTTTGCATTTAAAAAGGTTTCCAAACCAAAACAAGAATCAAACGAAAATTTTGTTTCCTTAAAAACTTTTAAATTTTATGACTCCCTTTTTTTTCCCTTTTTTAAAAATTTAACTACCCCGCGGTTTTCTTTTCAACCCGGTTGTAAAATATACCCCTTTTTTTTAAATAAAAATTTTTTTAGGGGTTTGTTATTTTAAATTATTGTGCCCTAAAACCCCTTTTCGAGTTTAAGGTGAACCATTTCCGAAAAAACCTTAAAATTTTTTTTTTCTCAAGATTAACGTTAGGGGACCAAAACGATTGCCTTTCTTTTAATCTATTTTAGTGTTTTGGGAAAAACCACAGTATTAGAACTAATATCAATTTATCTGCGAATCACAGTAAAAAAAATTTCAAACCCCTCCCGGGATCATTTGAATGCCATGTTTTTTTTTGTTATTTCAATTGTAATTTATTAAAAAAGAATTTAAAAAAATCAGAGGATTAATAAGCATCCTTGCTTTTACCTTGTGGACATCCAAAAACCTCTGAAAAAATACACTTAAACACGCACACATGCTGAAAAAAACAAACGTAAAAAACCACGAAGGCCCTGTAACAAAATTGCCCTCCCCTCCCCTTTTACGTAAAAAAAAAAGCCCCTAAATTTTACGATTAAAGGAGTCGAAGGCCTTTCAAAGTCCCACCGGGAAAACAATGAATTTTTTGTTTTTCAATTTAAATGGTTTGAACTATTTGCAAAAAAACGTAAAAATAGGGGTTTTGTATATAGTGAGATGGATCCGTTGTTTTCGTGATTTTTTCCTCCCCTTTTGCCCCTTTGTGGGTCTTTGGGTTTAAAAAAATGGGTGTAAAATTTTTTCTTTCCCCACCTTTTCCCGAATCCCGGTAGTTTTTGGGTTATTTGGATTCCCTTTTTTTGAATAGGAACAATTTTAGATTTGGCCAGGCAAAAGGGGAAATTCCCAAACCTTAAACCCCCCTTTTAAAAAAACATTACAAGGAAATCAAAGGGCAAGTAATTTGAAGTTTAGCCCCTTTTAATTTTAAAAATTTTTTGGGCCCGCACTTTTCCCGAAATTTAGATGTTTATCTATCAATCCTTCATTTTTATAATTTGCCTCATTAAATAAGGGGGTCTTCCAAAAACCCCCCGCTCTTCAAAAGGTGTAAATTTTTATATTTTTGTCAACGTTTTAAAAAATGGTGAAAAATGATCAAAACCATTGTTGAGTGCTTATATTATTATAAAAAAAATGGCCTTCTACTCTGATCTAATTATTGACCAAAAAAAAATTGAACCCTTTTAAAGAAATTTTTTTGTTTTTGTAAATTTTTAAATTTTCAAATTTTATTTTTCTTTTTTCTCTTCATCTGCCCCAAAAACCCCTTTTTATTTACATAAGTTCTTTTTAAACTTTTTTTTATTTCCCTTTTAACCTTTGGAAAGCTGTTTAGAAAACCTTTGGGCTGTTTTTTCTTTTTTTCAAACATTTTTCAAACCTTCATTGCATTCTTTCCCTTTGAATTCCCCCCATTTAAACATACAGTAGCAGTCCATCATCGCCCCCGAGAACATTCAAAACGACATTTTTAATTTAAAAGGGAAAATTTCCAAGGGTTTTGTTTAAAAATTCCCTTAAAATAAACACTATCGTTATTTTTATGCTTTACATTCCCTTTCCCACCCCACCAAATTTGGTTTTTCCTTTTTTGACGTTTGGGAAAAATTTTTTTATTGCCGGATTTTTTTCCTTTCGTTTGGCGGGGGAAAGCCCGGAAAATTTAACCCGTCCCAACCAATAGTGCATTTATCGCCCCAACAAACTGAAAAAAGGAAAAAAATCAATCCCCTACATCCCCTTTGGGGTGACCCAAAAGTTAAAAACTCCCTTTCCCCCTCTTCCTTTCCAAAAATCCATTCGAATAATAATCCAAAATAAGCAAAAGGTTCCAAAAGGGATTTCCCCAAAATATTTATAGTAAAAATCCTTGGGGAAAAACCCCGGTTTTCCCCAGTCTTTTTAATCCTTTCCCCATCTCAGAAACAACCAAACATCCCTGTCCTTGAACTGGTTGTTCCCCCTTTTGTTCCTTTATTTTTAAAACCCCCCCACATTTAAAATAACATCCCCTCTGCACGAAGTTTGAATACTTTCTTTTAAAATTAAAATACCGTCTTTTAAATCGTATACTGTACGCGGGCCCCCCCCTTTTGGTTCCCAAAAATTAAAAATTTCCAAATAGAACAAAAACCCTTTCTGTGTTAAAAACAGTTTTATCCCCCTTTAGTTGACATTTTTTTCCCAAACAACCGGATTTTTTTTACAAACTGTTTTAAACAATTTTGACAAAAAAATAGAAAAAACCCCTGAATTTTTTCCCTGTTTAGAAAATTTTTTGAAGGGGGAAAAAAATTTTAAAATTTTGGGAAAAAAATTATATAAAAAAAAGGGAAACCAAAAAAAATTTTTAGTTTAAGGGAAACAAATGAAAAAAACTAACTATTCATAAACAAACATCAACTAATTTTTTGTACAGATTTTCAAAAGTTGTAATTTTAAAAAATGGCCCTTCCTTTTGGGGGGGGCAAATGTCTATTTATTTTTTTTCTTTAAGTTTCTATCCTTTGCCCCCGGCCCCGGTTTTCCAGTGAGCCCGAGCTTTGTTGTCTGCCGCCCACCTCTCCCTGCCCCCCACGTGGGGCCCGCCCGAGGGTGACCCCCTTTCGTCACCCGGGGAGAGGAAAACCCATTATGCGGCCCGCGCCCCCCTGTCTCGCCCTTTTGACTTCCCGAAAAACGGAGGGGTTCCCGTTTCCCGTGGAGTCATTCCCGCCGCACCCCCTGTTTCCCACCCTGCATCTCGCTGGGACCCATAGCCCCCCGCTGAAAAGAAGGGACCCCTTTTTAAAATTCCCCTGAAATTTAAGTTCCCGGGGTTTCCCCCCCTCCACCCCCGCCGCCGGGACCCGGGGATTGGTGGTCCCCTGAAATGGGCCCGAAAACCCCCCCTCCACCGGGCGCCAATTCCCCAGTGTTGGCCCCTTGGTTTGTGGGAGTGGAAATGGAAAACCCCCGTGGAGATCGTTTTGGCCCGTCCGCGGGCCCCCCGCCGACCTTTTGGCCCCCCCCCTGGTGGGGGGGGACAGCAACGGGCCCTGTGTTTTTCGTGTTGGTTTTCAACAAGTGTTTTTTGTTTTGATGTTTTTTGCCCGATCTTCGCTGCGACCCGGGGATTTTTGGCGTGGGGTCGGGGAGGGGGGGTTTGTTTTCCCTCCTTCCCCCCCTTTAAAGTACGCCTTTTCCCGTTCCCTTTGTGCTTTTGACATGTGTGCTGGGCTTTGTGTCCGGTCTGGCCCCCCCTTTTGATGTTTTTCTTTTTTGGTCTTCCCGGCCCCTTTCCGGGGAGGGGGGTATTTTATCCCCCTTTGGTGAAGGGGACAATATCGGCTAGGTTTACCTTCTCTTTCCAAACCCCCCCGATGGGGTTACGATGTCGTTTTGGGGCCCAAAATTTTTTTACCATCAACGCTGTTGAGTGCCTTAAAAAACTTTCATAAAAAACGTATCAAAATCTTCCCGATCACTTTAAATTTTGGAATACCCAATTTAAAAGAAAATTGTCTCTTCTTGAAAGTTTTTCCGGAAAGTTATTTCTTATTTCATTAAATTGGAATTTTAAACCCCGAAGTTCATCCTGTTGCGTCAGTTTTTTGTTCTTCCCTTTTTGTCCAAACCCTTTTTTGTAGATAGACATGTCAGGGGGGAAAAAAAGGGCAAAAATTTTACAAATTTTTTCCTTTTTTTTTTTACTCGGGCACCCTTCGAAATTTTTTTCCTTCCCTTTGGGCCTTACTTGACCCCGTTCCAAATTGGGTTTTCTCGAAGATTTACCTCGATCAAACCTGTCTGTTCGCAAATTTTTGTTTTTAGGAACCCCTAATTCCCTTTCCCAAAATGTCAAATGCAAGTGGATCTGCCCCCCACTTTCCGTCGGGTTTTTTTTTTGGGGTCGTTTTGGGCCCCCTTGTTATTGGGCCGGATTCTCTTTACTCCCGTGGGTTCGACGGCCCCCCAAAGAAAAAACAGAGTGGATCAACAAAATGCACGCTACACAGAAGGAGAGAGAGGGGAGGGAGAGATAAAAAAGAGGGGAAGAGAGAGAGAGAGAGAGGAGGAGGGGGGGGGAGAAGAGAGAGGGGGAGAGAGAAAGGGGAAAAGAGAGGGGGGAGAAAGGGAACTCTTGCATGCTTTTAAATGTTTTGCTCTGCTTAGTTCCAAAGTATTAAGGGGTTTCGGGCTGTTTTTGTGTTTAAAACCCTAAAAC
>CM031628.1:40694059-40742763 GCA_018398815.1 Conus ventricosus
GAAACCACTTGTGATCCTGGGGGGAAAGAGAAACACTGTGATCCTGAGGGAGGGGGAAAACATTTGTGATCCTGAGAGAAATGGGAAGAAAAACACTTGTGATCCTGAGGGGAAAGGGAATCACTGTGACTGAGAGAAAAGAGGAAACACTTGTGATTGAGGAAGGGAACACTTGATCCTGAGAGAAAGGGAAAACACTTGTGATCCTGAGGGGAAAGAGGGGAAAATACTTGTGATCCTGAGGGGGAAAGAGGGAAATCACTTGTGATCCTGAGGGAAAGAGGGAAACCACTTGTAATCCTGAGGGGAAAGAGGGGAAAACACTATGATCCTGAGAGGAAAGAGGAGAAAACACTTGTGATCCTGAGGGGAAAGAGGGAAAGCACTTGTGATCCTGAGGGGGGAAGAGGGAGAACACTTGTGATCCTGAGGGGAAAGAAGGAAAAACACTTGTGATCCTGACGGGAAAGAGGGAAAACACTTGTGATCCTGAGGGGGAAAGAGGAAAACACTTGTGATCCTGAGGGGGAAAGAGGGAAAACACTTGTGATCCCGAGGGGGAAAGAGGAAAACACGTTTGATCCTGAGGGGGAAAGAGGGAAAACACTTGTGATCCCGAGGGGAAAGAGGGAAAACACGTGTGATCCTGAGGGGGAAAGAGGAAAACACTTGTGATCCTGAGGGGGAAAGAGGGAAAACACTTGTGATCCTGAGGGGAAGAGGGAAACACTTGTGATCCTGAGGGGGGGGAGAGGGAAACACTTCTGATCCTGAGGGAAAACAGGGGAAAACACTTGTGATCCTGAGGAAAACAGGGGAAAACACTTTTGATCCTGAGGGGAAAGAGGGAAAGCATTTGTGATCCTGAGGAAAAAAGGAAACCACTTGTGATCCTAAGGGGAAAGAGGGACACAGCTATCATCCTGAAGAAGACAAAAGTGATCATCAGGGATAGCAGTTTAATCCCGGCGGGGGGGGGTTTTTGTTGTTGTTTTTCTTTTTTTTTTGTTGCTTTGTTTGTTTTTGAGTGGCTATAGTTATTTTCGTGAGAAAACAGCTGATTATGGCTTTTGAAACCAGTATAATACCATACACCTCGTCACAAGAGGAAGCTTGTACAATTGGTGAATGCCATTAGCTCTTTCTACCAATTGATTCGAGGTTTAAAAAGAAGCTCAGCGAAATACCTGTCCCGATATATCTTCTCTTCTTCTTCCTAAAATACTGGTTCACTCAAAAACGAGTAGGTCACCAGCGCGCATTAGTAACCAATTTAAGAATTAAAAAAAAAAAAAAAAAAGCCGCGAGAGAGAAAAATACGGAAAAAAGAAAGAAAGAAAGAAAGAAAGAAAGAAAGAAAAAAAAAAAAGAAAGAAAACAAAGTCGAAGTTTAAACAAAATCTAGTTTTTAATTCATCTTTTTTCCGTTTGAAATGTACGTTAGCTGGTGTACGGGGTAAATATTCTTCAACAGAGCCAGGACTGTCTTATTAAAGCAGGTCTGTTCTAAGCTATAGTCCGGCATTATTTCCCCTTGCTCCCAAAATAGTAATTCTCCACCTCACTGGGTAATTTCCCTTTAAAAAAATAGAACTTTGATCTCTTTTCCTGTTAAATGTAACGGCTGGATTTGTTGTAATATATGCCAAAGTGTGTGTTCATTTCGTGGTTGTGGTACATTATGACATGGGCGGTTTCTTATCATATTCATTATATGCATTCAGATCATCGACGGACAGCACACACACACACACACACGCACACGCACGCACGCACACACGCACGCACGCACGCACGCACACACACACGCACGCACGCACGCACGCACACACACACACACACACAAGCAAGAAAATGTGTTTGATGTGAGCTAATGCCATATATAGGGTGCCCCCAAATTCAAGTTTTATTGCGAAGTCTACATTATATATCCACACGTAAGAACGTTTAAGCGTATAATACAAGATTGTAATACAAACTATTTTGTCTCTTGATCCACTGGTATAATACAAATGTATCATGCCTGTAGATCAAAATACAAAATAGTAATAACTGAGTGAACACCCAAACAAGAGAGAGAGAGAGAGAAGAGAGAGAGAGAGAGAGAGAGAGAAGAGAGAGAGAAAGAGAGAGAGAGAGAGAGAGAGAGAGGGTTTCTTTCCTCTTCTTTCCGTTTGTTTAAGTAGACTTGGCGTTATCTCGATCAGTTAATTCAAAGCAGAGAAAATGAATGGCTGTAGATGAGGAGGGAGATGAGAAAAGAAATGTTTTCCAATCATGTAGATTGTCACCACTCCACCACCCCTTCTTCCCTTCCCTACCCCCTACAACACACCTTCGCCTTCCTCCCCCCCTTGCGGAACCCTTTAAAAAAAAAAAATTAAAAAAAATTTTTTTTTAAAAGCGGTAGACGGATCCTTGTGGCCCGGTTTAATGTAAAAAAAATTTTGATTGCCACTTCTGTGTCGTGTGCCCCCCTTCGGAGGCTAAAGGAAAAAACCCCGCCCTAGGTTCACAGGGTTTAAATTTTCACACGGCTCTTCACCAGCTAAAAATTAACCCTGAGAGCTTGACGGGGACAAAAAACAAAACCCAACAGCCTTCTCCGTCTCAGTCAAAAAAAGTCTCCATTTACACCAAAACTTCACACTAATTCCTTGATAAAAGCAGAAATAAAAATTTCATATGCACTGACTGGACATGCGAGTGGTCTAAAACAAACTTGCTCACGGACTAAATTTAACTTATAGCATTCGATCTTTTTTGGACCCTTTGTGTATTTTGCGCAAAGATAAATTTAGACCTAAACCGAGTTAGCGGGGGTTGTTGTAAGGATTGTGGGGAAAAACCCGATTCACATAACTTCCGGTTGGTCCGTTATTTTAACAAAAATCTTTCGGGGGTCATAATGCTGGTTTTGTTTCAAAAAAACCATGCAAAGAAAAATTTTTTGAAAACCATCCGGATAACCATCCGCGCTGTTGTGAATGGCGTGCGTATAAACGCGCACCGTGCGTGTGTGGATGTGTTTGGGGGGGGGGTTTTTGGGGGGGGGGGGGGGGGGGGGGGGGGGGGGGGGGGGCCACCAGGAAGAAACCCCCCAGTTACCCGGTTTTAACTTTTGGCGCTGTATCTATTAGGGGGGGAAAGCGTTTTGTATTGACGTTATCATGAGGAGTAGAAAGAGATCATTCCCTAAATTCGAAGCATAAAAAAACTGCTATGGCGGGAATCAGTGCTATTATAGACCCGGAAAAAAATTCCCCCCCTTTCCCCCAAAAAGGGGCCCCACCAAAGCCCGCGACCATAAAAGGGTCGATAAAAGAAAACAATCCCCGTGAATTTTTCACCCACGCATTGGTTTTTTTCCCTTTTTTCACAAGATCTTTTTTTTTTGTTTTGGTTTTCTTCTTTTTTTTTGGGGGGGGTTTTTACACACCCCCCCAAAATTTTTCTAAAAAGGGAGGGGGGAAATTTTCAAGCTTCACTGGCACATGTAGGCTGCTAAATGGGTTTCGTAGGATGCGTTTTTCCCTTCATTTCTCTTTCCTCATTCCATTTGAGTTAAAAGTGCCCCAATTTGGCTATGCTATTAAAAACCCCTTTTTCCCGGTTCAAATTTTTGAATGTGTGTGGTTGTGGTGTGTGTGGTGTGTGTGTGTGTGGTGTGTTGTGCGTGTGTGTGGTGGTTTTCGGGGGTGTGTGTTCCTCTCTCGGGTTCAAACTCCAATTGGGTTGGGGCTGTCTTTCAAAGAGAGTTAGTTCAGATCCTGGTCAAAGGCGTCAACACGTGAGAAAACCCAAAGGGATACAGGGTTCTCTCCCCTAAATTCGGCAGAATTTTTTTTTCATGTCAAAAGGCAATAAACTTTTTTTTTAAATTTTGGGGGGGGGGGGGGGGGGGGGGGGGAGAAAGTGGGTAAAGGGGTAGGCCACAGTAGACTACACATTTCAGTTCGGTGGGGAAAAGAACTTCTGCCCCTTCTAGGCTGTATTGTAGAGTTTGTTTTTGTCGACTGGAATGTCTATGTTTGATTCGAAGAATCGATTTTAAATTCTTTTTCCCTTTGGCTTTTTCCATGTCCTCCAGTGGGATCACGTCCCCCCGCTCATTCAGGTTCCTCTTCCAAAGCACCCCCGGCTGTCTTGTATCAGCTCATGTTAACCCGGGCCCCTGGCGCAATAACAAAACCCCCTGTTGGGGACACTGCTGGTACCGAGTCCTTCAGGGCTTTTTTCTTCGATTGGAAAAGGGAATCTCCCGTGTTTTTCCCTCATGGGTGTTTACGTTTGGAAAGAGTAAATCCATAGTTGTCAACTTTTATTTTAAGTAGCACAAAACTGGGTTTTTTAGTGGAAAATTCATTTCCAATGTTAGAAAAATTTGGGAACTTCTCTTTAGCTCTCATAAGGAATGGGAAAGGGTTTTTTTTTAAAAGGTATAATTCTTTAAAAAAATAAAAATAAAGGGAAGGAAAAAATTAATTTGAACTTAAAAAACAGAAAAAAGGGGTTTCTGTAGCATAAACAAACACCCCTTTAAAAAAAGTGAAAAAGTTCATGCGAAACCCCCCCCCCCCCCCCCCCCCCCCCCCCCCTTAAAAAATATAATTAAAAAACATTTTTATAAAACTCTCCTTTGGAGGTGAAGGTAATATTTTCCACTGTGCAGAACATCATTCATCCATGATGAATGGCAGATACATTCTGTACTTCAACCTGTACTGGGAAATCCTCTGTATCCTAGTGACATCGTCAGTCTGCTCCCTTCCCCATCCAGCCATTCAACTTCTACACATGCCGACAGAGGAATCACAGAACTAAACCAGGAATGGAAATCAAGGTCACCACCAGGGATTCCACAAAGTGAAAGCAAAAATCCCTGAAATTCCCAAGGGTTGCTGGAGGGAAGGGGAGTGGAGGGGTTTGAGGGCTCCGCAGACATATCCCCCCACTTGGAAAATTTTGTAGTTATTTCCAAAATGGTATGATTTGATGCAAATCTGCTTGTCAAGTGTTGCATTACCCACTTGTGTGTTCGTAGAGATTTGGTCACCAGTTCACCTTTGCAAGGTTGTGCTGATGCTTGAGACATGATTTTGCCTTCAAGTGGACAAGACGGTGACGCCTTCTCTCATGGAGAAGTTTACCTGAGATTTTGTGATGTTTGTGTTGTCTGCTGGCATACCAAAGGAGCCAACTGCCCACTTCTTTGTTTACCTCCCCTGATTTTTTTTTCATTGATTTTTTTCAATGAATTTTCTCCTTTTCGTTGAAATCTATCAAACTACAGAAAAGTAGGAGCCCTGCATCATAGCACGAGGAAATGTAGCGCAATATCACTTTTTCTTCTGTAAGAAAAGCAACATTCGGAAAATACACCAGTCAAGTACCATGTGTTGGAGGGGCCCACAGTGACGATACAGCAGCAGTCGACTGTGGTGAATTCAATTCAATCATCATATCCACCCACCCCATCCCCTCCTCCAACACACACACAGAGAAAAGATCACACTGTCTCGACATACAAAGAGTTTAATATTGTACACCGTTCTTTGCAATCACATCAGTAAACGGCTACATACGCACAAACTATGTTTTCTACCCACTCTCCCAGTCATCGTTTCAAGTGTAGTGAACAACAGCAACTTATTTTGTATGCACGCAAATACACAAAAACTCATATCACAATCCTCTTCTTTTTTTTTTCCCCATCACACGGTGGCTTGTTTTCTGGGCAAAATCAGCTGATTTCTCCAGTCAGGAACGCACTATCACGACTACCTCCCCTGGTTGGTGTGATTTTCAGTATCTTAATTTTGCCAGTCTGTCGAATCTGTAACCACTCTGTTGTTTCACAGACACTCATCAGTGCAATTAAAGCACACTGTAACAATTCTCCCACACAAAGCCATGCTAACATCTCTAGTGCTTGATATGTCCGAGCGGTGTGACCAAACAGGGCTTAGCGGGAGATTTGTCCAATTTAAGATTTGTGGAAGAGCAGCTTTACTGGCACTTATTCTACCACATGCAGGATGCACTTACCACAGACCAGTTGTTAATGGAGTTCCAGTTCAATTGTCTTTTTCTGTGGCTCTTTCAAAATGGAACATCGAGCGAGAATGTCATCAGACTGACGCTTTGCCGTTCCCTAGTTTGCGTTCTGGTTCAGGGGTCTCCCTTACCATAGCCTGCATGTTTTGGCACTTCAGTTTTCTTTTGTTGTGTTTTTTCCATTAACCCAATCATAAGCTGAAATCATCTCATTTCCTTGGAGATAGTGGTCTAACATGACAACATTCATTCATCTGGTTAATCTTGTGTGTGTAATATTTTTTTAGTCAGAGTGGCTGCATGGTGAAATGTTATGAGCTGGGAAAAAAAAGGGCATGGTACTACATTTCTTCTTTATTAAATCCTTTCTACCCAAAATGAGATGTTAAAACTGCATGGCGCACACATATGTTGTGCAAACACTCACTCCACAACCTCTGACACTTCATCTGCATCTGCATTTACACAAGACTGCAAACTAGCGTTTTCTACGAGAGAAATCAGTTCTAATAACCGTGTCCAGATCTCCTTACAATCATAAACATGTTTGGTCACACAAGAAATCTTTTCTTTAAAAAAAAAGACAGAAAAGGAGAGAATGATGTCACTGTCCCTGAACACAAAACCACATCACCAAATGAATGCAGCCATTCAAAAAGACAGAAGTTTTAACAAATCCTGTGCTACAAATTATGAGTGCCATGATCAGACATGAAGCGACTGCCCCAAGGACAGACACAGAAATGCAAAACAATACAGGCAACAACGACACAACTCTCTTAACTGTGTGCATTCGCATGCTCATATGGATCAATCAAATCAACACACACATCAACACTTCTGTATTTTTCCAACTTTCATGGAATGCTTGCAACATGGAGTGTACTCACTCAAACTCTACCCTATGTCCAACATACAACATGACCTACACCATTCGCGCTGGTGCTATTTTCTCTCATCAGAATCAAAAACAAAAAAAAAATCAAAACAAATTTTAAAAAAGCTCACTTTGTTTCAAAGCGCAAGCACACAACAACACACACACATGCACACGACTATACATGCACACACACCCAATGGCTTTAGTTGCTTGAAGGAAACTCGGCTGTATCAACGTTTTCACAGAGGTACGCAACAAGGAATTCACGCCGACTTGCATTCTTTCATGTGCTTTCCTTACCATAACCCCTTCCCCACCCCACCCCCCCACCCCACCCCACCCACCCATCCCACTCTTGAGTAGACAGGACAAAAAAAGAAATAAGAGGAAAGCATGACAGAAGATGGGGGGAGGGAGTGGGCAAGATAGGCCTTAAGTCAGAAAGTGAAAGAGCGAGGCAGAGAGTGAAAGAAAAATTGTGAGGAGAGAGAGAGAGAGAAAGAGAAGAAAGAGAAAGGGGGAGAGAGAGAGAGAGAAGAGAGAGAGAGAAAGAGAGAGAGAGAGAGAGAGCTGAAGCACACATGATGGAAGAGACTGAACAAAGCTAACATTTAAAACTCCACCACTTGCCTGAAACAAAAACACGAAAACACAAAATAAAACAAATGACTGTTCATCATGATAAATATCTAAAAAGAAAGACTCCCATACACCTGTGCTCGCATGCCAAATACGCCGACACTTCAAGCCATTATCCTATGTCATCATGCATGACACAAGGACACATCTTATGCGTATGCCTTAGTTGCAGTCTACTGCACTCCGCCCCATTCCATCATGGTGCCAGTCTCTAACATAATCATGGTGGGATTAATTCACTTCTTAACACAAACTCAACGCGAAGGAAATCTACATCTACGTTTTAATCAAACACACCAAAATCTAGTTTTTGCCGTTTCACATCTATCTGCTCTGGACACAAGTTTGTTTCCTCTGCCAATGTTTCATACATCCCCTCCTCTCTCCAACCCAAAATTTCTGATGGTCACTACTTTCACATGTACTTTGATCTCGATATTCAATTTTCTAGAAATGCTCTTCACTGTTCTCGTCTGTTCTGTATTTCACTGATCTCTGATATTCATTTTCTAGAAATGCTCTTCACTGTTCTCGTCTGTTCTGTATTTCACTGATCTCTGATATTCAGTTTTCTAGAAATGCTCTGCATTTTCTCCGTCTGTTCTGTATTTCATCGGCATCAAAAATCCTCACATTAAAATTCATTCACACAATAATACAACCCATTCCTAAACACACAACTGACCGTTGATAGATCACGCTAGTCTCTCTCTACCTCTCAAACAAACGCAACTTTTATCTTTTTAGCTCCACCCCTTAAAACAAAGCTCCAATCTCTGCCTCACCTACAAAACAGTTTCAAGTCTGAATACTACGAACCCAGATTCTGACCACGTCCTTGACACCATACACCTCCCACTTGCCCTCTCCTTCACACAGGTGTAATCAACGCTACTCTACTGGTCCTCTTTGACTGCTACATGAAACGAGATGAAGGTAGGACACAGGTGAAAAGGGCCTCACTACCTCTAAGACTAGGTGATACAGTGTGTAGGGGCTGGGTTGAAACAGCTGGTAAGCCAGCACGGAACAATGGTGGGGAGGGCAATGGTATGGTGGGGAGGGGAGGGGATGGGCAGCGCTCCTCTAGTCTTCCAGGTTCCTGAACTTGGTTTGCATCTCCTCCATCAGCTCGTCAAGTCGGACTTGATCTTGGGCTCCCCGTCCTTCACCGGGTCCTGGGGACACACAGACAGACACACTGCCTACAGGACCCGTGTCAACATGAAACATCATGACTCTGAACCAAGCAGCACACTCCAGGTCTCAGAGTTTCCAGTGTGTGGGTGAAAGGTGAGATTCCATACCAGTCTTAGACACGTTCCCCTCCCCCAGGTCATGACCCCCAGTCCACTGCCAATACCAACTGAACTGCAAGGTGTGCGTTTGAAGAGGAGCAGACACAGACACACACTGTGTGTGTGTGTGTGTATGTGCGTGCGTGCGTGCGTGCGTGCGTGCGTGCGTGCGTGTGTGTGTTTGAAGCAAAACCTGTCGGCTGCTGAGCACTGCTCAAGGCTGTTAAGCGCCAGATGTAGCCAGTAGTTAAAAGCACCAGAAGTAGTAAGAGGAGCAGACACAGACACACACTCTCTGTATATGTGAACGGAAGTGCGGATTTCACTACTTTGGGTGGTCCAAGTCTTAAAACATGCTCCTCATGAGCATTATGAACCACAAAACATTTTTCAGCCCAACACAGGTGTATATATAATTATCAACAACGACAGTGTTTTTGTGGAGTTCATTATTATTGAATAGTATCAATAACAAAGAATTCTGTATAAAGGACACATCAGGCCCAGGTGAGAACAGATCAGGTTACACACCACACCCCAACACTGTGGAGTCCATTACTACCAAGCTGTGTCCATAACATCAGTCCGACACTTTCTGATCTGCTGGCCACAGCTAGCTGTCAGTTCAGCACGTTCTCTTCATTTTGGCTCCAGTCCGTCCCCTCCAAACGCCAGTTACGGACCAACATGCATGCCAAGTATGGTTTACAACTTCCAATTTGTTGTCAGGTTTATTTTCAGGGTGACTTTTTTTCTATGTTTTTTTTTCCCTTTTCTTTTTTACAATAAAATGTGATCCACCCTGAATGACCATCCATTTGAACTTTCTTTGGTAACAAATGTGATTATTCCAGGACAGCAAGCATCACCGCTCCTCCCTCCTCCCAATGTTAAAGCCCTGTTCTCTCAGCCCATCTCTCCCCCCCATACCCTCCCTTCGCCTGTTCCCTCCTCTCCTCCCACTCGCCCTCTCCTTTTCAAGCCTTTACCAAGTCAATGACATAAAAATAATGACACAATAATTGTTAGCCTGTGCTCATTTTTTCCCCAGTTTCTTATTAATCTCGTGGAACACAGAACAAATTCAATATGAACACCAAAAAAACCATTTCCATGACAAGCCTCAGAATCTGCCATTTAGGATCTTTTCTTTTTCCATCAAATATTTTTCCTGCCAATCAATCCTATAGAAAAACAAAGGTATACACAGCATTTTTGCCTCACTGCTGAGCCTGACCTTGAACTTCATGGAGGACAGTTTGTAGAGGACGTCGCTGAGCTGCTCACGGATGATGGCCCAGGTGATCTTGTTCTCGCTCTGTGCCGTGCTCTCCACAGCGTGACGTGACATGTCGTAGAAGGCGATGATGTTCCTCAGCATGCCCACCGTCTTGTAGAAGGGACAGAACCTGGACAGCAGGGGCAGGACAGACACTTCGTCAATCATCACATCGTTAAGGTGCTTTTCTACCAGGCACTCAGTCAACTCATTCTGCATGTCAGCTAGTATGGCGTCGGTTTATGTTCATCATCAAACCGGAGACTTGGGTAGCTTTTCATCCAAGAGCAGAAAGTTTAGAGTCGCTTCTTCAGTGTCAGACATGCGTCACAAAGAAAATAAACCTGTACATACACTGAATAAACTGCAAAAATCTGGCACTCTATGAACTAAGCTACAATGAAGAGAGTTGAGAGACGACCCCCCCCTCCCCCCCCCCCCGGTCTCATCTTCTACTCCCCTGCGGTGCCATTCCAAACCCACGCCCCCCACACAAGCACACACCCAGATTTGTCCCGTTACAGCCCTAGTGGCAGCAGTCCACAGGACGCAAACAATGTCTGTCAGTCATGGGATAACCCACCCCAGGACACACAGCATTGCTGGCAAGCGCGCTCACCCATGGTCGTAACAAAAGGTTGTTAAAAAAAGTTGTGGACAGCAAAACAGCGACCCAGCTAGGGTTTAGCTATGGTGTGGACAGCAACCACAGCAGTGTGTTTGAGGGGTGGACTATCTATGTGTGTAACAGTGACCCAGCTAGGTTTAGCATGTGTGTGGACAGCAACCACAGCGTTGTTGGGGTGGACTATCTATGGTGTAACGTGACCCAGCTAGGGTTTAGCTATGTGTGTGGACAGCAACCACAGCAGTGTGTTTGGGGGTGGACTATCTATTGTGTGTAACAGTGACCCAGTAGGGTTTAGCTATGTGTGTGGCCCAGCAACCACAGCAGTGTGTTTGAGGGGTGGACTATCTATGGTGTAACAGTGACCCAGCTGGGTTGCTATGTGTGTGGCAGAAACCACAGCAGGTGTTGGGGGGGGACTATCTATGTGTGAAACAGTGACCGCTAGGGGTTTAGCTATGTGTGTGGACAGCAACCACGCAGTGTGTTGAGGGGTTTGGACTATCTATGTGTGAACAGTGACCCAGCTGGGGTTTTAGCTATGTGTGTGGACAGGACCACAGCAGTGTGTTTGAGGGGTGGACTATCTATGTGTGTAACAGTGACCCAGCTAGGGTTAGCTATGTGTGTGGACAGAAACACAGCAGTGTGTTTGAGGGGGACTATCATGTGTGCAACAGTGACCAGCTGGGGTTTTTAGCATGTGTGTGGACAGCGACCCAGCAGTGTGTTTGGGGGTGACAAATTTTTGTGTGTAACGTGACCCAGCTAGGGTTTAGCTCTGTGTGTGGGCAGCGACCACAGCAGTGTGTTTTGAGGGGTGGACTATTATTTTGTGTAACAGTGACCAAGCAACCCCTCTAAGGCATAGACATGTGACAGGACAGAGACCAAAAACAGTGTGAGGGGGACAGCCTCTTTGTGGACAGTGACACAGCGACCTGATCTGGGCTCAGGTATGTGCAGGGACAGAGACCACAGCTGTATTCTGACCCGTGGAGGATCATTTTATGTGGAACAGATACTGATGTCACAGTTTCAAAGCCTTATTTCAGGCTCTGTCCACACCTGTCTGTGGGGCCCACCTGTATAGGGGGTGTAGCCGTTCTGTGCAGGTAGTCGTTCCTTGATCAGCTTGGCCACCTCCAGGGTGATCTTGGTCCGACCGCCAACGAACCCTGGAAAGCAATTACCCGAGTTTTGTGATGTACTGTCATGGGAGAGGGGGGAGGGGGAGGGGAAAGGGAGGGGGTTATAAGGGGAAAAGGGGAGGGGGAGGGGAGAGGGAAGGGTGGGGGGTGGGTGTCTGTGCCAAGGTGCCACAAACTTCAGTCATGAAAACCAAGGACTGTTCAAGGCCCCCACGCATGAGAGAAAGCGTTCATAAAGACCAACTGTCCTCTTACAAAAACACCGTTTTTCAATTTCAAGTCAGCCGCTGCTTTTAAAATGTGCACACATTTTACACAAACCTTTTTTTTCTTTCATTTTCAGCTCTCATGTTTTATCTTTTGCACCCCCATCATTCTGTCAGCACAACTGTCTAGACCTGATCTTTTCACTGCCACATGATACAGCTGAAATGTTTCCCATCACCCACCCATTCACACCCCCCCCCCCCCCCCCCCCCCCCCCCCCCCCCCCCCCGCTCCAAAGTACTTATATACTCACTCGTTAATGCTAAGGCCAGTTTTAAATCCCTATGGACTTTCAATCCATTCCAGGGACCTACAAGATCTTCAGCTCTCTCCACTCACATCTGTATACTACATCAAATGTTAAAGGAAAGCAGAGAGACCCTGGGAGTGTGTGATACATGTATGCATTTGTGTGGTGTGTGTTGTGTGCGTGCATGCGTCTGTAGGCATGTGCGAGTCTGTATGTGTGTGCATGTTGTGAGGTTTACATATCATGGGCATGATATTGCCTCAGATGAAAATGTCGCAGAAAAAAAAGGTTGTGGATCAATGTTTTTATGTTTTTCCACACATTATTTCAAACCACAGAAAATCATAAAAACCACACTTGCAAGATATTGTCATCCACATAATCATTCTCATTATTCACCGAATGTTTCTGTATTCCTTAATGCAACAGTATTGTCCTAACTACATGATACAGCCCCTATCATCATCATCACCACTACCATCCTCAAAGTGACAGTCGCCCCCTCTCCCCAGCACTGACCTTTCCCACCAGTTGCACAATTTCCGACAGGTCTTCCTCCTCCTGAAGGATTTCCTTGCACTGCACACACAGCCACATCACCATGTCATCCTCCTTCATATCATTTTACAGCACACACCACATACACTGTTGTTTTCATCACCTGTCTTAAGTACTTGCTCCATCATCCCCTCTTTATCACTGCTGTCACCATCATTGCTGTCTGCTTCATTCACATATCACTACCAAGCACTGCACGAACGTTCTGTGCAATGTCAAACGACACCCGTCTGTCTCATTACCGACAAAATTTGAAATCTGGTTTCCGTCTGGCGGCCATTTTCAATTTGGAGATGAACAGGAAAAGCGCAGCTAAGTGGCTACATGTTCTTCTGGTCACTGTCCTAAATATTGTGTGTTTTTGTCTGAAGAAGACCCAAGAGGTCGAAATGCATTGTGTCTGGTCCTGTACTCTTGTTTGTCTGTGTCCTTGGCCGTAACTAACCCCTCTCTTTCAAATTTTGCTTCATTTTCCACCCTCGGTCATTGTTTTGAAACTTGATCAGTACCGACAGTTTCCAGCCCCCTCTCCCCTTTTCTGATCACCCCCTGGCGGTCACCTGGTCCATGTGCTGAAGGATTCTCCACAGGTTCAAAGTTTCCTAATACCTAACACCAGTCACCAGGTGCTCCATCCATGCAGACTGACCCTTGCCATCCCTCACCTTCTTTAAGAACAATAAGGTGCACTGCCACAGTTCTGTGCAAATATACAGGTTACCACACTGAGTCAATGATATTCCCTGACCATCTTTGAGGTCTTGTTTGGCAATACACTTAAAAGAACTATTACTGTTCCGCTGAATGAAAGAGATACACAAATTACGAAGACAAATCATGACGCGTTTTGACCTCTTTGCCTTCTTCAAATTGGGCGCAAAATTGTTTTCCCTCACATTCAAGATTTCAGATTTAATTTAGTTTAACGGGAAGATAAAAAATTTATGAAGTCTGGTATGACTTCCACTTCCCTGCTTGACTGCTCTCCCTTTGTCAGCAGTAGAAGGAAACCAATACAATGCCACAGTGGGTCCAAGTGCAAGACATTGATGTGTGGCATCCCTCTGAACTTCAACAGCCACAAAGATTTGGCTAGAGTTAGCAAGCTTGCACAAGTCTGACTTGGTGCAGTTTACGACAACAAAACTTATTTCCATTATCAGTATTATTATCGTTGCTGTACCTTGGTCCTGATGGGGACACTACGACAACAAAACTTATTTCCATTATCAGTATTATTATCGTTGCTGTACCTTGGTCCTGATGGGGACACTACGAAAACAAAACTTATTTCCATTATCAGTATTATTATCGTTGCTGTACCTTGGTCCCGAGGGGAACACTACGACAACAAAACTTATTTCCATTATCAGTATTATTATCGTTGCTGTACCTATATTTCCATTATCAGTATTATTATCGTTACTGTACCTTGGTCCTGATGGGGACACTACGACAACAAAACTTATTTCCATTATCAGTATTATTATCATTGCTGTACTTTGGTCCTGAGGGGAACACTACGACAACAAAACTTATTTCCATTATCAGTATTATTATCGTTACTGTACCTTGGTCCTGATGGGGACACTACGACAACAAAACTTATTTCCATTATCAGTATTATCATTGTTGCTGTACCTTGGTCCTGAGGGGGACATACAACAACAAAACTTATTTCCATTATCAGTATTATTATCCTTGCTGTACCTTGGTCCTGAGGGGGACGAACTCAGGGTAGTTCTTGTCGTAGAAGTCGTCCAGGGCTCGCATGTACTTGGAGTAGGAGATGAGCCAGTTGATGGAGGGGAAGTGCTTGCGCTGGGCCAGCTTCTTGTCCAGCCCCCAGAACACCTGCACGATGCCCAGCGTGGCCGAGGTCACGGGGTCGGAGAAGTCACCACCAGGGGGAGACACTCTGCACACAACACACACACCAAATGTGTCTGCGTTTTGTCTTGTGGTGGTTGTTATTTTGTTGAATTTGTGAGGGAATAACACTCTCTACATTCTAACACAAAAACAGAAATGGGGAGGGAAAGAAAAGAAGGAACACAGCTAAAGAAAAACCAACAAACCCCCCCCATAGAAGAGCACTTTGGATACTGGAGACATTTGCATAGATCTAGCAGTCCTCTTGTCTTCAATCAAACCCAGCAGAGGTTCCCATCCCCTGGCATCCAAATCCTGTTTGTGACTCAGCAGGACCACTGTGTAGTGACTGAACAAATCAACTTCTCCTTTCCCTCCCCCTTCTCCTCATCAATGTCATTTTCCTCACTGGATGTGGGTTGTCATCTGGATCTGAACAGAATCTAACTAGCTGGTAGATATTAACACAGCTGATGAGCCGGACTTCTTGGAACAGAATCTAACTAGCTGGTAGATATTAACACAGCTGACGAGCCGGACTTCTTGTCCCTTTATTGAGATTTTACGAAACAAATTAAGAAAGATGCCTCATTACACAATGCCGCCCCCCTCCTTCCTCTCCCCCCTCCTCACACACACACACACACACACACACAACACCCCACACACACACACCCCACACACACCACACAACACACACACACACAACCACACAACACAACACACACACACAACACACACACACACACACACACACACACACACACACACACAACACACACACCACACACACACACACACACACACACACACACACACACACACACACACACACACACACACACACACACACACACACACACACACACACACACACACACACACACACACACACACACACACACACACACACACACACACACACACACACACACACACACACACACACACTACACACACACACACACACTCACACACACACCACCACACACGCACGCACGCACGCACGCACACACACACACACACACACACACACACACACACACACACACACACACACACTCCTGAATCTGCCCTTTGACAAGGATATGCACCAAAATGTAACAGATTCCTTCTTGGCCCACTCATCAAGTTTGGTGAAAATCAGCTCACAAGTTGTTGTGTAATCTTTTTAACAACCCAACATTTAACAAGGCCGGTGAAGACGCAAACAACAACAACAACAATACACACACACACTCAGAGGCCTGAAAATACATGGACAGAAAATCTACGGGCCAGAAATCCACAGGGAAGCACTGGTCCCTTTGGTGGTCAAGGGTGACCATTCTCTTTGGTAAAGGGGTGGGGAAGATCATGAGGCAGAGCCTCTGTCACTGTAGACATTTAGCGATTTATGCCATTTCCTGGAACTACAAAAATGGCTGGATCATGATTATGTACGATTTATAAAAGGCTGAAATTGCAGAAAAAGCTGGAATTTTATAGGCCTCACACACACACACACACATGTGTTACATATATAAAAAGAGATGAAACGACAGAAAATCGCCACTACTTACGCTCCCACAATACTGACGGAGCCCTCACGATGAGGGTTACCCAGACAGATGACGCGCCCTGCACGCTCGTAGAAAGAGGCCAGTCGGGCCCCCAGGTAGGCGGGGGTAACCAGAATCGGCAGGCATCTCAGCCAGACGACCGGAGATTTCTCTCAAGGCCTCGGCCCATCGCGATGTGGAGTCGGCCATCATGGACACGTTGAGACCCATGTCACGGAAATACTCCGACAGGGTGATGCCTGCACACACATCAGTCGCTGTGGTAAAGGCATGTCCTGGCTAAACCACCTGTCATTCCATGGAGCTACACTGCGCACTGAGGATAATCTCTAGAGGAAATGGGGACTGGGGGTGCACACACTTTTCTGACATGGTGTATAAAAGGCAGCTCTGGCTCCCTGCTTCCTCATGATCCTCCCTGAGACCATTCCAGTTGATCACTGAAAAAAAGAATGACTGCACTCCCCTGTTTCTGGTGGCTGGGCCTCTAGAGTTCTGAACTCTCCATACACTACTGAGAGATGCAAGCAACACAAGCAACCAGAGTTCAATGCACTGCTTTCTCTGCTGTTTGTCCAAGCTGTTGATCAGCAGTGCCAGCATCCACCAATCCTGACACTGCCAGGTGAATGATGACACTGCAGTGAATGACACTGCCAGGTGAATGATGACAACTGCCAGGTGAATGATGACACTGCCAGGTGAATGACACCACTGCCAGGTGAAATGACACTGCCTGGTGAATGATGACACTGCCAGGTGGATGACACTGCCAGGTGAATGATGACACTGCCAGGTGAAATGACACTGCCAGGTGAATGATGACACTGCCAGGTGGATGATGACACTGCCAGGTGAATGATGACACTGCCTGGTGAATGACACTGCCAGGTGAATGATGACACTGCCAGGTGAATGATGACACTGCCAGGTGATGACACTGCAGGTGATACACTGCCATGGTGAATGATGACACTGCCAGGTGAATGACACTGCCAGTGATGATACACTGCCAGGTGAATGATGACAACGACAGGTGAATGATGACACTGCAGGTGAATGACACGCCAGGTGAAGATGCACTGCCAGGTGGATACACTGCAGTGACTGATGACCTGCATTATGTCTGACACTGCCAGGTGAATGACACTGCCAGCTGATGATACACTGCCAGGTGAGTGACACGCAGGTGAATGATGACACTGCCAGGTGAATGATGCACTGCCAGGTGAAGACACTACAGTGAATGATGACACTCCAGTGAATGATGAACACTGCCTGGTGAATGATGACACGCCATAATGATGACACTGCCTGGTGAATGATGACACTGCCTGGTGAATGATTTTTGTGCTACTGCAGCCAGTATTTCTTTTTTCAAACGCAACCATATCATCAGTTTGCGGCTGAATGCTGGCGACGTGCGTGGTTCCTGACAACTCAAGCCGACCTTCTTGGGTTTTGTTCTGTCATTTCCATGAACATGCTACACCTATGACCTACACCAGGTCTACACCCACAGTTCCATGCAAATACAGTGTCAGTACAGCTCAGATTGGCACAGGACCCTTTCTAAGCTACCGTCACAACATAATAATTATGAGAAGCCAGTTCTATCATGAGGAAAACAGATCTATAAACAGTGTACCACAATTCATATGGCGTTAATTCAAACAATGTAATAATTATCGTAACAAACCTAAGGCAGTAAAGATGGATTGCTAGAGAGTAAAGCAACATGGTGACAAACAAGGGGAAACAACTGGCACAGAATTAACAGATAAACAGAGAGGTAAAGTAATATTGTGACAGTCAAAGGGAAACGATTGGCCTGGAACCGACAGATTCACAGAGAGGTAATGTAACACGGTGACAGACAAGGGAAACGACTAGCACAGAACTGACAAACTGGACAGAGAGGGAAAATACCAAAGCGACAGTCAAAGGGAAACACCTGGCACAGAACAAGTGACCAACCCGTAACATTGGAAAGAAAACTGGCGTCATCTAAAACTTCTACACTAACCCGACTGAATTAGGACACCTGTGGATATCACAACAGAACACTACAGCCCTTCCCCACAATGTGCAATCCAGAACAGTCAGTCAGCTCGACAGACAAGCCCAAGGCAGGGGTACCTGTGTAGATGGAGCTTCACGGGCAGCCACAGCATGTTGGAGGTGTTGGCCACCAGGCAGTTCTCTTCATGATGCTCTCACGCTTCCCTTCCACCTCCATGGTCAACTGCACACACACAGAGGATCTTTACCCTGCGTAATCAGGCATGCTGGAGGTTTGGTTGCCACCTGACCTGTCCTCTTCATGATAAGCTCATTTTCCCAGTCCATCCCCATCATCAAGTGTAGCCACATACACCACATACATTGTGCCCATGCACATATGTGTGCATGTGCACACACACACACACAGAGCCACAGACATACGCACTTAGTCCGCACACACACACACACACACACACACACACACACACACATAGACTGATATACACATGTACCCACATACTCACACAAAACACATACATACGCGACAGATTATGGATTGTGTGATTAGGATTGCTGGAGTTTGGGGCCACAAGAGCAATTCTCATAACACACTCTGATTTTCCATCCATCTCAACACGGTGTACTATTGCACTATGCATGATAACATGGGATTTTAAACATGCATAATCAGTCATGTTCCTTCTTGCGTCAAATCATCATTCCAATGTGTACCATCAAACACATACCGACACTTTTTACAAGTTCCATCAAACAAGGGCATTCCTCAAAAGACTGAAAGTCAGTGCAAGAACGGATGCAGACACACAGGAAGAAGAAACCAGTCAGTTGAGGGGACTACAGGAGGCTGGTAAATCTGTCCAAACACTCACTGCCCGTTTACCATGAGACACAACACCAGTCAGTTGAGGGGACTACAGGAGGCTGGTTAATCTGTCCAAACACTCACTGCCCGTTTACCATGAGACACAACACCAGTCAGCTGAGGGGACTACAGGAGGCTGGTAAATCTGTCCAAACACTCACTGCCCGTTTACCATGAGACACAACACCAGTCAGCTGAGGGGACTACAGGAGGCTGGTTAATCTGTCCAAACACTCACTGCCCGTTTACCATGAGACACAACACCAGTCTGCCACATCCTCTTCTGGCAAGACTTTCCAAATATGGATACAGGCACAACCAAGATCACCAAAACCATCCTGTGTTTGCCAGCGCACGGACAGCAAGCATCCAGAGCCCCTTGCATCCTGGTATACGCTACTGGAGTCAATTCTCCATTCTGCCGTGGTCCTCACAGTTTGACCCTGTGCAGTTTGTGCAAATGGTAAAGCCCAGTATTATGCTCTACCATGTTTGTCCGTCAGTCTGTGAGTTGTAATTCAACTTTTTAACGACCATTCCACTCATCCGCTATTAGCTACCACTCCACCTGTGGACGTCACCTGACCTTTCATTCCAACACTGGTCATTTGTGAGACTTTTGAGTCTAAAGACGCACCTTTTGAGCACAACTGTTGTTGCAAAGGAAACCACCATTTCCAAGCACTATGATTCATGCCCTGAAGCTTTTAAAAAAACATTTTTCAGCTCATGTTATGATAAGATAATGTTGCTTATAGCCCAGCCGACTGCAAAGGGCCACATCAGGGCTGTCAGCTCATGTCAAGGACGAATGAATGTAAGTGACAGCGACTGTCCTTCCGCCCCCATTGTGGACGCTTCACCAGCTCCACTGCTGCAGAATCAACGACGTTGACTCTGCCAGCAATGTATGGGTGCCTCAGCGCTCAGTTCAAACTGCACTGACAGTAGATACCGGCAGCCCTTCTTTCAGCGTACGGGAAAGTTCAGCGAGTGAAAAATTTGCGTGTTTTCAATAGGCAGTATCTATGAATAACGCGTTTAGAATCAGATGAAAATTGTGATGAATAAAGAATAGTTTCCTTTTGAACTCTGTGTTGTTTATTTGTGTTTGCAACATACGGTATGATGATAGTTTTATTCCAAATAACCCATTCATTCACACGAAAACGAAGCGCGTCACACATCCGATGCGCCGCAGGCGGCATTTGGCCGAGCGTTCGAGCTACACTGTGTCGAAAATCAACACATACAATGTGTTCATTCCATTCACTGGCGTTCAAATAGGTCAGAATAAAAGAGCATGTTTCAAGCTTTATTTCAGTCTATTTTTCTTTTTAGTGCGATGTGTTAAAAGTAATTAGAATCGAAGTTTTTATGAGGCTTGTTACAAGTGTTGTTTTTCCAACGTTGTTGCTAAAAAACTTGCGAAAAAAACATACACGTTAACGATGCGCTAGAAAGGCCGTTCTCTCCTGCATTCATTGGTGTATCAAGCTAAGCGATTGCCAGTTTAATGCTCGAAAGCGCAAGCCAATCAAAGCGAAGGTATCAAATGCAAACATTCGCACCTTGTCCAAGATTTCAACAATGGCGGAACGAAGCCGAGATCCGACAATGACCGAGTCGAATGCGCTTATCGTTGTTGAATTGCAAGATGCACTTGGTAAGATAACGCATTAATAACAAACCAGAACATCAATGAAACGATTCAATTATTTTATTTCATTTAATACCGTGCCAATGCTCAGTTATTTTGTTCGTAATTCAGCTGGTGTTCGTCGAGGTTAAACAGGTCGGACATGGCCACGCGTTGCGCGTTCAAAGCGATCGTATTTTTGTACAAGATAAATTACTGAAAATAGATATCAGTAATGGCTTTACTTATGTTGATTCATGTATTTGTGAACTGGTTACCGATTCCATTACACGATTAAAGAGAAAATCGTAGTTAAAAACATCTGTTTGAGACAGATATTCAAACCGGAAGCCACAACCGCGCGTACAAGACGGTCCGAGACTTTGAACTGAAAGCACCGTCTTCTGATAATGACCATCGATCGAAACACCGATCATTACTGTCATACTCGATGTGCAAAGCGTGTTTGGGGATAAAAAAGAGAGAGAGAGAGAGTGAGAGCAGAGTCTGAAGTTGGACAGTAAGGAGGGTGTAGTGGGGTTGGGGTATGTTGGGGGGGGGGGGGGGGGGGGGGGGTCACTGTCGAGTCAATCCGACCCTACGAAGTTTGGTTTAGCAATATAATCTTTTTCCCTAGTGTATTTGAAATTTCTGCAATTTAACTGTAAAGATTTGCTTTCTCCTCCCCCCCTCCTTATTGGCAAACACAGCAAGGCTTTGAACACTTAATGATTACTTTCAAGTAAAACTGCTAGAATACAACTACAGTAGCATTACATTGCCAAGACATTACATTGTTGTGACAGTAACATTTATATTTTATGGTGATTGTATGTTATGCTCCACAGTTATGTATATTGCTGTAACAGCACAAACATACTGAACAGAGTAGTTGATGAAAAGGTAGAGTCCAAAATAAAGTTAAATCTTTCTTTAATTTTACCTTTTGTTTTAAAAAAAAAAAAAGCATAACGTATATTTATGTCCTTTTACATTCACAATGATTAAATCAACAAGTTAATTCAAAATCTAATGATGAAATACTTAACATGTTATTGGCAATGCTTAAATCACACCCGTTGACAAAATAATGTGTTGCAGAGGATGTACCTTTTGTTTACAAAAAACATGCAATACATTTTTGCTTACAAAGAACAACCGATACTAAAATTTAATTGTAAGGAATGGACAGTGAGCAGTAACAACACACACACACACACACACCCCACATGATATCACACAGTGATGAAGAAACAGACAGGGAAATTTACATAAAAGCATGCACTCATAGTTAAGATAAGTGCTCCTATGCCATGCTTTAATTTTTATTCCAGTAATTTCACACACGCACACTCACACACACACACACCACATGATATCGCACAACGATGAAGAAACAGACAGGGAAATTTACATAAAACATGCACTCATAGTTCAATTAAGTGGTCCTATGCCATGCTTTAATTTTTTCTTTCCCCAGTAATTTGACACACACACACCCCATGATATCGCACAATTATGAAGAAACAGACAGGGAAATTTACATAAAATCATGCACTCATAGTTCAATTAAGTGGTCCTGGGCCATGTTTTGATGTTTTTTCTTTCTTTTCATTGTTTTTTCTTTAACTGAGAAAATACATCCACATTTTTAGTATTTGTTTAACCTTTGCCAGAGCTTGTGGGTGAAAAATTACCGACTGTCGTTTAAATCTTCATAACTCACTCAGTTTTCATCATATGTAACTAAAGTTTATGACTTTATTTCTTGTGTATTTGTGCTTGCCCCATTAAATATTGTGGTGTTTTGGTGGTAAATAATGGAGAAAATAATACATAAAAGCTTATATCCTCATAAGATACTGTGGGTGGCATGTCACCCATACCAATTAAAGAAGCATTCTCACATGCTGGAGCTTGTGGGTGGCTGGTCACCCATAATCTTCGTATAGGCCACAGCCTTTACCTGACATGCCAGGGTTCGTGGGTGGCTGGTCACCCAAAACCTTTATATAGGCCACAGTCTTTACCACACATGTCGGTGTTCACTATTGGCTGTGTTGTCAGTTGGAGGACCACCAGACCAGGATAAAGTGAATGAGGTGTGAGCTGTGTCTCCACTTCAACTTTTCCTGAGGCAGAGCAGTTGGGATTGGAGACTGATGAAGTGATGGTGACCGAGGAAGAGATGGAGACATAAGAAGTTGTCACCCATTTTGAGGATGCAGTCATGTTGCATCAATGATGAAATCTGTGAACATGCACTGATTGCCTTCTGGAAGACTTATCTTTACCAAAATTGGCCAGAATGTAGTTTTCTATGATGATGATTTGGCAGTGTGTCACAGATCCACTCTCTGAGAAGGCAAACATTAATTTTCTGAGGAAATTTGCTCTTGTAAACAACATGCTTGTGTGGCCAACCAAGGCAGACACAGATTCAGTGCAAAGCATATTTGTGTTTGCCAGTGACTTCAACATAGTCTCCAAAACAACTACTGGCCACGCGTGGTCTGTTCCAATTAACAGTGAACTCTGCCTCAAGTATGCTGCATACAAAAAGAACTATATACATAGTAAACCTAATCTGCCCGTCAGCAAGAGTGGATTTCCCACCCTTATCGTAAGTGACCTTTTGTTGGTGGCTGCCAACACTTGTCAGAAACAGCAAAAAATAACATGATTTTATAAATAACAATACAGACAACATCATACCAAATTTTTGTTGAAATCTGTCAATAAGTTTTGAAAAAACTGTCGTTTTTAATTTGGACATCATCATCATTCCGCCCCTGTTGGCCACTATTCTAGTACAGGAAATAAAATATTAGGTACAAAATAACAAAATGTACACTTTGATTTACAGGAAATACTGTACAGAAACTGTATACAAAATTTGGAAACAGTTCATGAAGTAGTTTAGAAGTTATAGCAATTTTAAGTGTGGCCGGCGATTCTACCCCATTTTTCCGCCATCCAAATTGCAATATTTCAGGTTTTTAGCACAAAAGTTTTCATAAATGTTTTATAGCAGATACCTCGGAAAAAATGACTTTGCTTAGTACAACTTAGAGAGTTTGTCCAAACCACTGGAAACTCTGAAATATCCATTCTTACTGTGCTGCAGTGCTTTAAAGTAGCCACATCACGCAAATTCGAAAAGCGCTGAATTGCGATTTATTACAAGTTTGACACTTTATCACACAAAAGCCATGTAAACTGATACCATGGAACTTACTTGTTCAAAGAGTGTAAGTTGTATAGATTGAGAACACCAATTTATAACCAGATGTATCAATCATGTATGATCCTATTGGCTTTCAAAACTTGGAAGATATCTCATTTTGTCAGGTGCATAAAAACGTTGCAACTTTAAACTGCAATATCTCGAAAACGACTGAAGATAGAGACTTCATTCTTGTTGTGTTTTGTATGTTTTTCCATTTACTTTCCAATGATACAGATTTTAAATATGAAAAACAATATGCTAATTTTGGCTGCAGGTACCTACTGACAGTGTGTGAAACGACCACATGGGAAGCTGGTGCTGATGCTACAGGAAGATTCCAGACTGTAACACATGCAATCTAAGTGACCACCATGGTCGCTCAACAGCATCAACACAGAAACAGACCACGTCCAGCACACTACATTATTATTATTATTATATTGGGTATTTATATAGCGCCTATCCTCAGTCACAGAGCAAGCTCTAAGCACTTTACAATAAACACATACCTCACTCACTCACTCAACGGGCTGCCTACCCAGGTAGAGCCGGCCGAAGAGCAGCCTACTGGTGCTCATTCAGTCGTTTCCCATACCATTCAAATATCAGTCACTCATTTTCATTTATCTCATTTATTCCTCCGGTTTCTCACATAGGATGCATATGATGTTTTTATACGTGTCCTCCATTTCCTCGCTCCCCACAGCCGACGTAGATGATGATGTCGCTGTTGGAGTACTTGGACAGGGACTGGGAGATGACAGTCTTGCCACATCTACTTCCATGTTGTTTTACAGTGTCAATCAGACTTCACTATGTCTTTGGTGATATACCCTAACAATACCTGAGTTTGTAAAGTTTAATGTAAATTTGGTTGACATGCTAAAAAAAAAAAGTCACTGAGTAGTAGCAAAAAAATTGTAAATTTTTTTTTCATCGTCAAAAGGTTAACCACAACCTCTCACCTCAGGGAAATCTCTCAACACTTCAGACATCTCGTTTCCTCGCTCCCACAGCCGACGTAGATGATGACGTCGCTGTTGGAGTACTTGGACAGGGACTGGGAGATGACAGTCTTGCCACAACCGAAGGCTCCGGGGATAGCGGTGGTTCCCCCCTGCACGCACCTGCATGAACAGAACCACTAACATTGCAAGACACTGCCAGGGGTCACCCAGCCCTTGGGCTGAACACACATCGTGCCAAGGGTCAAATCTGACTACAGTCACAACAGTGACAGAAAAGAAGAAAATGACGAAAGCAGAATTTCAAAAGGAGAGGATACAATCTGCACTGAACGACACCTCCCCTCCCCACCCCACCCCTTCTCCAGTACCAGAATTTCAAAACAGAAATGTTTCCCAGCGTTTAGTCCCCAAATGGTCGGCCCATCAACTCACGGGAAAAGGGAGTCCAGCACACGCTGTCCAGTCAGTAGAGGGTAGTTAGCGGCCAGCTTCTCCGACACTGGCCTCATCTGACGCACGGCCACACTTGAAGCATGGAGAACTGGGACTTCTGGCCATCAAACTCCGTTTCCAAGATCACGTCCTGTCAACAAACACACCAAACAGCAAAAGCTTTGAGTAGTGCAAACCAGAGGCTCCAAAAGAAAAGAACTTCAACGAGAAATAGCATAGTATTTGGCTCCTTGCAGCATTTTCTCCTTGTTTTTCGATCACCAGAAATGGAAGTTTTGTGGTAATTATCGCATCTCTGAAAACAATTTTTTTGTTCTTAAAGCAACAGTTACCTAAAAGAAATCTAAACACACACATTCATCAAAATAAAAATATTTTTTTTTTTTTAAATTGAGAAATTTCGGGTATTGTTGCATAGTTATTCCTCAAGAAGGTGTGAAAAAACTCAAAACCTGAGAGCAACAGCTCCCACGAATAAAATCTGTCTGATGGCAACTATCATATTCATGCAATGAGTGTGCCAGTTTCTCAGGAGGAACAGCATGATGCATATGTGATAAGTTTTCAGAATAACCTGGCTGACACTTCTGCTCTTGCCGCTGGTTCCTCACAGTTACAGGGAAATCCAACGTATTTTGTAGCTTCCCCAATTTCAAACAACCTGCTCCCCAGCACACCATGACAGTGAAGTAGACACTGATGGTAACCTGAGTGAGATTACAGCCATCCTTTCCCTTTGGGCAAAGGAATCTGCTGATTAGTACGACCAACACTGGTTCAGCATGAACGCACATGCACTTCGTTTGGGCTCCGCTTCATCACCTTGGACTATGAGTGCGACTCTTTATCCGAACCGGCGGACGTGTGTCGCTAACCAACCTAGCAGTTTATAACATGAAAGAGGCATGACCTCAGCTGGCAGAAAATCAACCATTACGACTTCAGCATTACACTAGAACAGACTGTGAGGGGTAGCAGCAAAACACGAGGAAACCTGGACAAATGGTGTCTGTGTTTACCTCAATCCTTGGGTTCGTGTAGCAGCAAAACACGAGGAAACCTGGACAAATGGTGTCTGTGTTTACCTCAATCCTTGGGTTCGTGTAGCAGCAAAACACGAGGAAACCTGGACAATGGTGTCTGTGTTTACCTCAATCCTTGGGTTCGTGTAGCAGCAAAACACGAGGAAACCTGGACAAATGGTGTCTGTGTTTACCTCAATCCTTGGGTTCGTGCTATCACTACATCAACACCAGCACGCCACTTTGGGGAGAGGACTCACGTTCACGTTGTAGTTGCCCGGCGGGGCGATGTAGGTGACGGTGCCACGAGCTCTGGGCGGCAGCATGATGCGATGCTTGATCAGGATGTTCTCTGGCACCGAGCCGTAGATGTCGCCCCCAGTGATGTGGCTGCCCACCTGTACACACACACACACACACACACACACACACAGCAGGTATAGGCAACAGCGATGGCAAGTGGTCCAGTGGACAACACACTCACCTAGCCACAGACAGAACCCTTGGTAAGTGGTTCCACTCTCCACAGGAGCAGGTTATCATCTCTCCCCCTTCTCACTGTATCTTGACTGGTGGTCTGGGTGCCAGTCTTTCATATCAAGTGATAAACTAAGGGCCTCTGGGAAGCACAGACACAGCTAACATACAAGAACCTATGGTGACAAGGGAGTACACTCATAAAGATACAATTTCACCGGGTGAAAAATGCCAAAATTCAAATAAAATTCATCTTTTTCGCTTTCTTTCCAGATTTTTTCTTCAACAGAAGTTATTGTCCTCTGAAAGAAAATCATAATCAATGGTCTAAATCCAGGGTAAATACAGAAAATCATAATCAATGGTCTAAATCCAGGGTAAATACAGAAAATCATAATCAATGGTCTAAATCCAGGGTAAATACAGAAAATCATAATCAATGGTCTAAATCCAGGGTAAATACAGAAAATCATAATCAATGGTCTAAATCCAGGGTAAATACAGAAAATCATAATCAATGGTCTAAATCCAGGGTAAATACAGACAATCATAATCAATGGTCTAAATCCAGGGTAAATACAGAAAATCATAATCAATGGTCTAAATCCAGGGTAAATACAGAAAATCATAATCCATGGTCTAAATCCAGGGTAAATACAGACAATCATAATCAATGGTCTAAATCCAGGGTAAATACAGAAAATCATAATCCATGGTCTAAATCCAGGGTAAATACAGCAAATCATAATCAATGGTCTAAATCCAGGGTAAATACAGAAAATCATAATCCATGGTCTAAATCCAGGGTAAATACAGAAAATCATAATCAATGGTCTAAATCCAGGGTAAATACAGAAAATCATAATCCATGGTCTAAATCAGGGTAAATACAGAAAATCATAATCCATGGTCTAAATCCAGGGTAAATACAGAAAATCATAATCCATGGTCTAAATCCAGGGTAAATACAGAAAATCATAATCCATGGTCTAAATCCAGGGTAAATACAGAAAATCATAATCCATGGTCTAAATCCAGGGTAAACACAGCAAACCGTGAGGGTTATGAGGTCTTGTTTAACCTTCTTGACAAGCATGTACCTGCTAGCGCCCGACCGGAAATCACACTGCCAAAAGGCTGAGCGCCTGCCAGCACCCGGTAAAACACGTGGCAACAATGGGCGCCGCCATGTTTCTTGTAGAAAAGGAAGTCTCGCGAGAACGTGACTTCCTTCTTCCTGTAGCCATTCACTTCCGTTTGCAAAAAAAACGCGAGTCGATACGTGCCGTAGTTCTTGAGTTATGAATTTTTAAAGTTTTGTGGTCGAAATGCTGTTTTTCACCATGGCTAACCTTGATTTCTGCCGTTCTATAATGAGATTTAGTAATGAAGATACTGTGATTTGTGGGATTTACGGCATAAGACTTAGTGAAAGTGCTGGGTGATAAAGCTTACAGTGACCTAGATTTCGACTGGGATGAGGTTCCAGATATGATAAACGATTCGGAAGAAAGTTCTGAAGAAGATTTTTTTTTTCATGAGTAAATGGCTCATGCGACATTCTTCAAACTTATGATATAGCAACATATATATATATTCATAGGAATTTTTAAAATGATTTTCATTTCATTATTTCCTTTCCTCTCTTTTATAATTAATTTTTAAATGGGTAACCATGTTCAAATTACGGAGTTACTTATCTTGCCGATGGTTTTCGGCGTAACTAAGCTCAGGTAAGTGCATACTGAAGAGGGTTTAAAAAAAATATACATACTCATTTTGTCAAGCGCTCTAGAAAATTAATCTGGTAGTCTGACACATTTTGGTCCAAACTTCACAAGTAAAAAAAAAAAAAAAGATTAATCATTGGTTTGTTTGCTGTTTACCTACCCTGACATCCTTGTTGGGAATGAACTCCCACTGTTTGTTGTTGTCCAGAGCCGGTGTGTTGATGCCCTTGGGGATGTAGATACTCTGTGTCAGGTCACAGATGGTTTCAAGGGGTCGCTGGATACCTGTGGGGGAGAAACCAGGGTCACCAAGGTCACAGATTATGTAAATGATGGTGCATGTTTTTTTTTTAATCTCGTAAAATATATACACCCCTCTGTCTATTTTTTTTGTTTGTTTGCTGTATGAGACCTTCATGAACTTTCAAGTTCTGGACATGATTTTTAATGATCAGTTGGAAAATAAACAAAAACATCTGAATTGATTATATCACTGTCGTGCATAGAAAGTTCACAAAAAAAAAAAAGAAAATGACAGAAATGAGGAGTGAAGCTTCACATGCGGTTACCATCCTGTCCTCTACAATTTTTGGGCCCAGAAAGGCGATCAGAAGAATACAGGCTGAAATTTATGCATAAGCTACAACATGCAGACCTTAAGCAAAAGAAAAGCGTTATACTTCTAACTATAACTGAATCAGAGCAAATGAAACAGACAGAAACAGCATGGATTATGCCCTGTATAAACTGCAAGGGGTGCAGCCAAGATACGACCATAAGCCAAATTGTAAAGTAACAGTGAATCTCAGGTGTTTAATCTGCAAATGATGCAACATCGGCATTTAGACAAAAAAGAAAGAAAAAAAGCTCAAACTGATGTCAGAGACTAAGAGAGATCAGATTGAAACAGACATAGATACTGACCATAAGCTACAAACTGAATCAGAGACAAAGATAGAAATCAGACAGAAACAGACATGGATACTGACCATAGATTATAAACGACTCGGACATAGAGACATCAGACAGAAACATGTGTAGATACTGACCATAAGCTACAAACTGATGCAGACATAGAGCGATCAGACAGAAACAGACGTAGATACTGACCATAAGCTACAAACTGATCAGACACAGAGCATCAGACAGAAACAGACGTAGATACTGACCATAAGCTATAAACTGATTCAGAGACAAAGAAGAGAAGTCAGACAGAAACAGAGACACTGACCATCAAAGATGGAGCCCATGATCCCCGGCCCCAGCTGCACTGACAGGGGCTTGCCTGTCCTCAGCACCGGATCCCCCACCGTCACACCAGCTGGCACCACAGTCAAGGTCTGTCCTCCCCAAAACCCCAAACAGATCGGAAGCCACTCGCAAGCTTCCTATTTAGCTAGGTATACTTACCATGTAAAACTAAATAGCCGTACTGCTGGCCCTGTTTGGCTAAAATGTTGTTTCTGATACCTAACAAAGACATCCCGTACCCTGCCTTACATTTCTGGTCTCAACGTGCAGCTTCCCTTCTGTCTTCAGCCTATTCCTGAAAAAGACACTCCAGTCAGTCTGTATGTTCTGTCTTGCCTTCTCTGTTCCAAACACACAACACTTGGTAGTTCCTTCTCCTTCATTCTTCAGCTCACCTGACCACTGCTTTAGCAGTACTCCCAGTGAGTGATCGTGCCATACAATGATAATAATGGCAAGTAACTGCAGGTAAGTACCCAAGGTCTGACCAGCATGTTGGGGTTGGGCTAATGTGTGGGTCAGACGTCTGCTATGTCGTAGCCACGAGACCCTCTTTTTAAATTCTCTCACCTTAGTCATTTATCCATCAGCATAAAATGATGTGCAGTGTGGTCTCGAAATTTAGCAGAAGCAGTGTAGCGTATAAGGACTAGTACACACAGAGTGACACATCCCGAAGGAAGCAAACTGAAACTGAAATATACACGAGTGTGTGTGTGATTGTTCCTCTTATCAAGTGTTCCACTCCATCCCCTTTTCCTTCCCACTGCCTTCTGTGTGTCATGTCAGCGGCGTATCAGGCCACCCGACAAATGTGCCCGTCTTCCCACAGACGATGCGAGGGCTCGTGTGATGGTCAAATCCCATCCAGTTCTCCGATAGATGTTGGTCAAACCAAGGAACCCAGTAGGGAAACTGTGATTCCCACTTCAGACTCGTCTCATACCAAGAAGACAAACGATGCAGGTCAAGGAGTGGAACTCCACAGCAGAATATTAATTCGCATCAGTGATCACCTCAACAAATCATTCATATCAGTGATCACCTCAACAAATCATTCATATCAGGATCACCTCAAAATACAAGTTTCAATTCTGCACCTTCCGTGCTCTGCTTATGGTAAATTCATACAGTGTCACTGGACAGATTCATGTAAGACGGGAACACTCGTTCATGCTGGCTCCTCAACTTAGCAGTATGAAGTATTCATGAGGTTTTGCATGTGGTGCCCTAGATGCAAGAGCACAACAGACACCTCTGAACACCACCTAAGTCACTGGACAGCATTAGTGTCTCATCACAGGGTTGTTCCCGCTGACCGGGTGTTACCTGCTCCCTCTTGTCGGCCAGCACTGAGGCTGTGACAGGGAGATTCTGGGACAGGCTGTTATGGCAGTCAGACTGAAAGGCATGGGAACAATGACAGGACGCACATGGAAGACACAAACAGCACATGGAAACACAACAGCACATGGAAGACACAAACAGCACATGGAAGACACAAACAGCACATGGGAGAAAACCAACAGACTTGTGTTGGACATAGACAGCCAGGTAGCCATGTAAGGATACAGGTCTCCTCGTACACCTGAATGGTAGCCATGTCTCCCTCCAGACGAATGATCTCCCCTACCAGCTCTCCGTGCCCTACACGCACCAGTTCGTACATGGCTGCCCCAGACATGTTCTGGGCTATCACCACTGCAATCATACATTCATGTCAATGAGTAACTGTACAATATATCCATATGCATGCCTGTGCAGACACACATTCCTATTATCTATCTATTTCTGACACAAATAAATGAACTGGTCAGTTTGTTAATGGTCTCCTAATGGTTCCCCAGGCATCACCACCAACAGTCTGTTTTACTTCTGAACAATAGCTAGGCATAATTACTTATGCCCAACACGTAGTCAAACACATGATCCACTTTTCAATCCCTCACAATGAGGTATAATATATGCACAAGAGTGGATGTACCTACATACTATGCACGCATAACATCGATCAAACAGTTCAATGAATGAAATATGGAATTTGAAGTTCCCACTTGTATGTACATATACACGCAAAACTTTCATTTGCACGCAAATACTTGTGATGCAAGTATATGCACAAATTCTCATTCTCTTCTCTCTCTCTTCTCTCTCTCTCTCTCACTCACACTACACACAACACCAGACACACACACACACACACATAATCATTGCTGATTAAACCAAGTTTATTCTGTTTCATAAAGTGAGGAAAAACAGACTTTGTAACAGGTCCAGATATTAAACCCTGTGCTTTTGCCATTTAGTAACCTTTAAAAAAAAAAAAGCTTTATACAACTGTAGTAGATAATGTAAACACACACACATGACATACAACAAACAAACAGTGATCATGCAAATACTTACCAGGGCCAGACACTGCGTGAACATAGCCATAAAGCGATTCTTTTTCCGCATCGCGGATTTTAGGAAGGTTTCGTGACGACATGTTGGTTCCTGCACACAGTCAATGAGTCCTTTAGTGCTGACAGACGGCATGAAAATGAAACATTTGAAGTTTGTAATGAAATACTGTTGTTTTGTACCTCACAGTAATCATGCTACAGACTTTGATGGCTGATTCTACCCATGAATGGCATCTAGTGCTGAAAGACAACAGGCACCAGCTACATGCTCTCTGGAAAACAGCACAAATACAACACAGTTACAGAGGGAACTTGCTATCCTTATCATGTCAGCACTGAACTTCTTGAAGTCAACACACACATACACCAACATAAGAGACACGTTATGCAGTGTTTAGGAATATGCTTTGATGCAAGCCTTCTCATTTCAGCATTATAACTCTGAGAAGAGGGCAGATGGGTAGGAGGAGTAGGCTGTGGTGAGGGGTGGGGTGGGGACAGAATGTTTCCATACAGGACTTCCAAGACTTCCAAGACATAAAGTACAAAGTCTATCTCATTTTAACACTTTATGTGTTGCACCCAAACTAAGCATAGCACTAGTTTGCAATCTCATCAAAATTGTAGTTGAGATTTCACAAGTTTCTTCTTTTAAACTATCTCTATTGTATCCTTAATTTCTGATGTCACTCTAAACAGCGCTTTCAGTAGCCCTCCGCTATTGCACATGAAAGAGGACTAAGAAGGTGGAAATCTTACAGGTTTGGCTATCCATAGTTTTGACATTACTGTCAAAAAATCTTAATCGCCAACAGTAAAACCAATTGACAAGGCAGCAAAATTGCAATCATCTTTGCCAACTTTTCCTCTGCTTTTCCTCTTCGCAAAGTTGATCTTGGCCATTTTTATTTTTACAAAAAAGTCAAAAGTCTAAAGAACTACGATGTCTTGGTTCTGTGTATGCCGCCACCACATCACTTTTTTTTTCTTTTTTAATTCAATTCCATGTTTCTTTTATGGCACAGAATTTCATAGCAAAATGTAGCACAGCAGCGCTGTGAACAAAGTCATCAAGGCTAGGCCAATATCACAGCGCTCAGCAGCACTCAATTCATATGAACAACAACTGTCAAAATCCTACTGGTAACAGCAGTTTGCATTATTTCTGTATTTGAAATAAGTCTTTAAGCACCTCAACTAGCTATTGTACTTGTGTAACATGAGTAAATGAAGTATCAGTGTAAAATCCAGCAAGTTTGTCGATCACACAAAAGCTGCACTGATAAATTGAACATCTGAAACGAGTGAAAGGGAAAATGTGCCACTTCACCGACTAAGTCAGCAAACTGTGATTTAGCACATTTGTTAATATGAACTATACAATGAAGAACTGGCAACCAGTGTACATTAATTAAAATTTAATACATCAAAATCATAAACATAAATTTTGTACATTTCTGCATGAAAAGAATTCTGTTCCGACTTCAAAAGCTCTGCTTCCAAACACCATCACGCAAATCATAACACACACACACACACACACACACACACACACACAAATTTCTAAAACAAATTTTCTATTCAAGTATTCAAATACACAGAGTCAAACGGTGAAAAAAGCTCTAACACCGAATTCTAAAGTGATCAGCGAAAAGGAAAAACAATCATGTGATCACAGCAGACTTAATTCGAGAAATAAAGCAGACGATCTTTCACAATGTCCTCACAATTGCAAACGAACGATCATTAATTTTATATGTATTTCGCATAAGGATTAATGAAACAAGGTAAAAACACTACTAGGCAGTCAAGTTCACCCTCACAGAAGTTGGTCGACCTCCACGATTCAAGTTTTCACCGCATGTGACAATGCTGTCACGTCGCTATCTTCAAGTGAAACTACACCAATGACCAACGACTTGAATGATGGGATCGAGATCAGGAGTGTAGATTCTCGAGCAGATTGGTATTTTTTTTTTCAATGAACACAACATTTAGCTGAAACATATAACGTGTATGTGAAGCAGTTTTTCATATGGCTATTGTTCGAGTTTTGAAAAATAACAACATTAAAGATTATTTCACCGCATAATTAATTTGCTCATCATTTCTGCACTTACCACTTGCTCTTGTGATATCGGCGTCGAGGTCATGTGACAAAACGTCAATTTAGCAGAAGCATATTATAGAACGTCTTTTAACAGGAAGCTGTCAGATTCGATAAACGGTGACGAAAAGGAGAATGAAGCCGAAGAAAAAGAACTTGGTATGAAAAAGAAATGTTCGATCAGTCAGAGCTGCTGGTGTGGATGGTGGTTTCATGGTTTAATAAAACAACAACAATAAAACAGGGTCCTACGAACCGTTCATATAAAGAGGGAGATCACTGATGTAAACGGAAAACAGAGCTGAGGTGTGGTTTACTACAAAACCTTGAGGCATGCCACGTCGAACATGTAACATCTGTGTCAGGGCATTAACACAAGCAGCTTGCCAATAATTACCTATGAATTTGACGATGCAACTGGACGATATTTCCAGCTTTTAAGTTAATCACTTTAATTGATGAAAATTCGAACAAGAGAATCTACAAAAGCCTCTCACTAAAAAAATGCCGGAAAGGACATTAGGCCTACTTGCGAATGACACTTTTAAAAATGATGCCGCTGTTAAACTTTTTAATAACAGTTGTTTTACTAACACCAAGAAGCACAGTATGTATGTATCCAAGGCCAAATTCTGGAGAGCTCTTATCTGAAGCAGACTTTGTTAAAACAGATAGAACAAGAAATTCGGAAGGCAAAATATTTGTTAAGCAGTTTCATACTAATATGGGGAGATTCAAGTTCAGTATCAGAGTTATTGCTAACTGGAACAGTTTGCCAACTGCACTTAAATTTGCTAAAAATACTAATGTTTTAAAGAATTTGCTGGATGAAGACTTGAAATTAAAGTACAGTTTAGAAGCTTTGATGAATAAGAAGGAAAATTATATTGCATGCATTTTCAACCCTGTCATAAAAGTATAATAACACGAGGGGACATTGAAAGGCTTAACGGCCTATGTATTGATTACGTCCCTACACTACTACTACTACTACTACTACTACTACTACTACTTGATAAATGCCCACAAGCGAGTCATCTTGAGGTGTGATTTTGTCACGTAAGTACGTTATTTAAGATTGAGATCTCCCTAGACACAACGTAGTTTGCAAGACCCATTATGCCGAGTAAGAGGGGGCAATAGCAGGGCCACCTGACTTCTCCGAACCAATGGGGGTTCAGACATCATGTGTTTTGGGGAATGAAAGACAGAAAAAAAGGAATCATTCAATCTAGTTACCAGTCAGCTGCCATCACGCACACACCAACCAATCCAGCCAATCGCAGACAACAACTGTGATGTTTAACAACAACAAAAAGTCAGTTAGATTAATTAGTTTACAAGAGAGAGAGAGAGAGCGTGCATGCGCGCGCGCACGTGTGTGTGTGTGTGTGTGTGTGTGTGTGTGTGTGTGTGTGTGTGTGTGTGTGTGTGTGTGTGTGTGTGTGTGTGCGTGTGTGTGTGGTGTGTGTGTGTGTGTCTGTGCACTGTCATTGTTGATGAATCCAGCAGTAACATGGCGGTCCGCTGTCGGAATGAAAGGAGAGAACATGTGACAGATTTGGAGACAGCTTCCAGGATGATGAAATCTTGTAAATGAGCAGAAAGATTTAGGGGTTATATCTGACTAAAACTTGTTCCTTCGAACCTCACTTTACGAGCAGCAAATAAGGCAAATCATTTGGTCAAAGATTGTAACAAATTTTGGACTGAGGATACATTTTTTTAAAGGTATGAATCGCTTGTTCGACCATATGTTGAATGCTCAAGCGTGGTCTGGTGAACCTTCCTGAAGAGACAATCTACTTTCATTGAAACAGTTCAACGTGGAGCCACTCGATTGGTAAACGAGTTCCAAAGAAATACTTCATCTGTAGAAAAAAGAAAAAAGAAACACCCGAAGGTGCTGGGGAAGACCCAGAGAAGCACTGTCTTCGCCTGCCTTTAGAGCAGTCCAAAGACAGTGCTTCTCTGGGTCCTCCCCAGCGAGCCACTCGAGCCACTCGATTGGTCAACGAGTTCCAAAGAAATACTTCATCTGTAGAAAAAAAAAAAGAAAACCCGAAGGTGCTGGGGAGGACCCAGAGAAGCACTGTCTTCGCCTGCCTTTAGAGCAGTCCAAAGACAGTGCTTCTCTGGGTCCTCCCAGCGAGCCACTCGAGCCACTCGATTGGTCAACGAGTTCCAAAGAAATACTTCATCTGTATTTACATCGAACACAGAGGTGATCTTTTGCTTAATACATGACAAATATCCTGAATTATGTTATTCCTGCTAGTAATTTGCTTACTTCATCTTTCAATAACATAACGGGAAATCCTGAAGGATGATCGTTTGTTAAGCTTGCTAACACACACACACACACACACACACACACACACACACACACACACACACACACACACACACACACACACACGTGAAAATTTTCTTTTACTTACAGAGCTGTTAATAAATGCATCCAAAATCAATGAGTTGAAGAATCTGCTTGTTATGCAGATTTGTTATATAACTTTGACTAAAGCTTAGTTATTGTTAGCATGTAATCGGACCCAAATGAATGTTAATAATGAGGAGATGTCAGTCACGACTTTGGCTTAAAGGCCTGTCCTTAACTATACAACAACAAAAATTACTACTACTACTAATAATAATGAGGACAATTTCTATAGCGCCCATCCTAACAACGTAGCTACAGGGCACTTTACAAGTTTTAACGATTCAACATCTAAAAAAATATAAGCGCACGCACACACACACACACACACACCACACACACACACACACACACACACACACACACACACAATTCTGCGTTCACGAGTCATAAACACACACACAGACACACACACACACACACACACACACACACACACACACACACACACACACACACACACACATATACACACACACATGCGCGCGCGCATGCATGCATACAGCACACTTGGGCGCGCGCACACACACTGGAACATAATGTTGCATGTATAAATACACTATATGACAAGTGAACAGCTCATTTGTACACGAGCAAAGTGTACTACTACTACTACTACTACTGCTACTTCTACTACTGCGACTACTACTACTACTACTACTACTACTACTACTACTACTACTACTACTACTACACCATCATCACAACTACTTCTCTTCATCTTGTTGTAACCGGGCAGCCATCGTCAATGTACTGACGAAACTGCTGCAGTGACATGAAGGGGCTCCGGCGTGTTAAAAAAAAAAAAAGAAAGAAAGAAAGAAAAAAACGAAAGAGAGAAAACACATACACACAATAAAACTACCACTTCCCCAGGCAGGAAAATGCCTCGATATCTGAAGCTGCCGACAGGCGTGGCCCAACGTATTTCAGCCTCCCCCCCCCCTCCCCCCTCCCCCACCACCAGCAGCACTGGACTGGGGGACTAGTATGACCCAAAGTGCAGCCTTGTGCAATGCCTAGGCCTTCAACAAAGGGCAAAATTAGTTCACCCCTATCCTTACCGCCTATTGCAGAAGTTTACGTGTAGAAGACCACCCTGAGCTGAAAGGCTGCCCAAGATGGCACGACTGCTGTACCTGTAGGCAGGCTGTTCCGTTCTGGAACTATCCTGGGGAAGAAGTTTTGTTGGCGATATACAATGTCCTTGACGATGGATTATTGTAGGACAATGCATGGGATTGGCGGGTGCTGTGTCTTTGGTGACTTGAAGTGGTGACTGGAAATGGAGAGATGCTTTCAACTGATCAATGTCAACTTATGGCGGAATTTGTAGAAGGCAGTCAGCCTTGCCCCCCCCCCCCCCCCCCCCCCCCCCCCCCCCTCCCTTGCCCTCCGCCCTGTACCCATGGTTGGGCAGTTAAACGTCTGCACAGTGAGACATCCAGCGAAATTTTCATGGGCGTTGACATCATCCATTATGTAAGGATCCCACACTGGATTTGCGTACTCCACGACAAGGCGTACCAGGGTCTTGTAGGCGGACCGTGGGGAAATCCCACTTGGACCATAAGCTTTCGTAGAATTGAAACTGTGACTAAGCTTACTACTTCTAAGACCTATGTTGCGCATGTATTCGCACACGGAACTTTGGTTTCTGATCAGCTCGTTCGAAGAATGGAGAGAAAATCAATGTTTACTCCCAGGGGAAAATTTTCTCTTAGCCTCTGAAGGAGATTAAAATTGTTCACTGATTTAAGATTTTACAGGAGAAATATTTTAACAGAATTTCTGGTGTATTTTTAGAAGGTGTGTTTTAAACGGTTATGTATATGAGTTTTTCATTTTTGAAATATGACTTGTTAATTGACTTCAACGCGGTGACAGCCCTGATTTGACCCTTTGCGGTCGGCTGGGCTATAAGCAACATTACGATTACCAACCCTCTTAGCCTAATAGCAATCTGCCGAGACTCAGACCTCAGCTTCACGAGTTCTCCTGCGTGTTCTTGCCTACGAACACAAACCTGCCAGAAACTTCTCTGACCATCCACCGGTTGGGCTAAGACGACATTTTCCAGCCAATGGGATGTTAATGTATCCCTTCAGTACAGTAAAATTGAACGTTTTTGGATTAAAAGTCGGTAGAAAGATAAAGAGATGCCATACTTGGTCAAGAACGATAACAACATCATATCCGTCACGCGGATCAAGCAAGCCGAAGGCATTTTCCAACTAATTTCCAAACTGCTTATTGGCTTAAAGGAAGCCGTTTTTGCAGTCTTAAATTCCATTGCTTGGCATCATGACAAGGTAAAATGAAATGTGTAGAACAAAACGCCACTTTGTTGGCTTGAGTGATCTTCATTCCAGTGAATAATTCGTTAACCGTACTCTCGAAGTCAAAACTCGCCGAAAAGTTAGTTTTGTTAGTTTGACATTGTACGGATAAATCAAAATATTATCATGTGATGCCGAGTTAGGTAGGCCTGGCAACGACAGCACTTGCCCAGAATTACGAGTACAGTGGCAGAATGATCTTGGTCGTACTGGGTGATAGCGGTTAGGGGGGTATGAGAACGAAAGAGACCCAGGAGTAAAACCGAAACCGGCGCAAATATCGGAGCCGTAGTAGAACCAGCTTTAATATCGAAACCGACGGACGAAATGATAGAGGAACTGGGCGCTATTGTGAAATATGTACACGTCAGCACGGAAACTTACTCAACATGACCAGCGAGAACCATGTTTGGGCTGCCGTGCCGTGGTACGAAAACGAGTCCAAGTATGAACAGCACAAAAATGTTCCTCTCCAACAGAGAAATGTACTGGAATTTTGTATCCAGAACAGATCAACCGTGCACAGAATCTAGACAAGTTTAAAAACTCAACAGTTCTGATCACTAAACACGCACACACACACACACACACACACACACACACACACACACACACACACACACACACACCAAGATGAACCTCAGTCAACACTGTCGCAGGCAGACATAAATGTTGAGATCATAGGGAAAAAACAACATCAAATTTACTTCATAAGAAGGAAAACATTGACGTTTATATGAATTACAGGATTGCAACTTCAAAATGATAAATCCAAGTGGGTCCACCTACTGAGCTAGTTTTTCGGCTGAAACAAAAAAATATACTTCCATCCAGATATCGCCATCATCTCGACATGATCAGAGGTGGATGACCTGACCAAAGCAGATACAGTTCAGGGTAAAGGTGTACTGATCTCTACAGCTGTTTCGGCTGCCTCAAACTCTTTCAACTTGAATGTTTGTACTTTTTTTTTAATGCTGCAGTAGGTGCAGCATTCTGATGTAAGAATACATGTGCGCTCATGTACTCATGAGCCCAGAAGAGAAGCAACTGTGGCTTGTTCCTTTTGTATCATCTATGTATACTGTAATCACTTCACCATGGCCATGCTTGGCTAGTTCCTTTTTTTATCATCTATGTATACTATGCTGTGACAAACAGCCCTGTGCATTTGGTTTAAAAAATAAGTTGATGTCACAATGACGCACAAAGTGATGATATTTCAATTTGCAAGATTTGAACTTAAGTGCTTCATTTATAAATGCACATATGTGCAACTTTGGGAACACTGCTAGTGCTACCAGTAAAGGCAGAGGTAAGTCAGCAGACAGATTCCAGCGGTCATGCTCACCACATGTGTGATGCTTACCTGAAAGGGAAAAATCAAGGGTGGACGCTTTATCTGTCATTTTGGTGGCAAGGAAAACGGTCAACTACTTGTTGCCAGTATTCTTCAAAACAATCTTAAATAAATGTTAGCGAACCGCCCAGAGAAGTGACAAACGAGTCACAAGACAAAACACAAGCGTTTCGACTCTTAGGTCTTCTCAGGTGAGACATAAACGAATAAACAACGAAAATTCACTTAGCTTTGATCACTTCAGATCGCTTCAGAGTTCAGCGCAAGGAAGAAGGCGTTCTATCTAAAGGACATTACCTTGTCTCACTGAGACAGCACACTGCCAACTGTAAAGCGTGGGTTTGATTCTTGAAAAGAAGGAAACGGGTTTGGACGTCGTGAGGAGGGGGGGTGGTGGGTAGGGGGGGGGGGGGGGGGGGGGGGGGATGTGAAAGTGAAAAGGAGAGGTGGATGAATGATCAGCCTGCGCTGAAATTAAATGCTCAATCACAGTTTCACTGACACAGCCAAAAAATGATTTCCTAATGGTCCATTTAGAGGGTTATTTCACTTGTTGGACAAAGTTTAGTTGTCCTAGACATATGGGCAGGTGGATATTTTGAACTTAGATGTGTGTGTGTGTGTGTGTATGTGTGTGCAAGTGCTCGCTCATGTGAGGAGTGTGTGTGTGTGTGTGTGTGTGTGTGATTGTATGCCCGCATGTGTGCGTGTGCACATGCACGCACGCATGTGGATGTGTGTTCCAGTGCACTGCAGTGCATAAATCAAACTAAGGCTTGAAGGGATCTGGCAACAAAGTTTTTCTCTAAGCCAGCCTTGTTGGCTACTTGAAAGAAATGTAATCCATCATCTTGGTCTTAGAATCATTTTGGCTTGTAAGAAATTATTATTGAGTTCATTTTAATGTCATTCTCACCAATATGTTGTTAATCCACATGGAAATTCATTTGTGCATTCACAGGCTCAAATTGTCAAGATGAGCAAAGAAGCACATCATAAGCTTATCAGACAAATTAAGCCTGGTTTACTAAAGACCCAGTCCAGCGTTCCAAGACCCATGCTAGCCACAGACACCAAACACACACACACACACACACACACACACACACACACACACACACACACACACACCACACACCATTTTGCTCTCTTCTCTCTCTCTCTCTCACCCCACACACACACACACACACACACACACACACACACACACACACACACCACACACACACACAGAGGTTTGTTATTCTGTAGGGAAACCAGCTGTGAACCAGTTTGACGAAGAAAGGAACTTCACTTACTGACTGTTCTCAGGTTACATATGATAATTGAATTTGATTACGTCTGCATCAATGGATTCTTTTCTTCAGTGTTACCTCAGTTAGAAGCCCTCACAGCCCCCCCCCCCCCCCCCCCCCCCCCCCCCCCCCTTTGCCCTCCCCTTTGTACGTTGATTGCAAAGTGGCACTGTGTGCAGGGGTCGCATAGAGCTAGGGGACGTCACTCAGCACAACATCAAGCAGCTGAAGCGACGAACCAGTGGTTCTTCCCTGTGACCTACAATGACAAGTTCTACAAAGATGTGCTGGAAGTGGGAGAGCTGGCCAAGCTGGGTAGGTGGCCTGTGGCATGGTTTGAGGACAGATGAAGATGGTGGCTTGGCGATAACAGATGAGTATGATTATAACACAGTACAAATGGAGAAGGAATGTGATGTGTTCCGATGTTGATACTTGATGATTAGTATGTAATCATAGCATTTTACAATGGAGAATTAAGGCGTGATGTATTCTGATGTTAATGATTAGTATAATAATCATAGCATTTTAGAAATGGAGAATTAATTAAGGGTGAGTATTCTGATGTTAATGATTAGTATAATAATCATAGCATTTTAGAAATGGAGAATTGAATTAAGCATGATGTATTCTGATGTTAATGTTAGTATAATAATCATAGCATTTTAGAAATGGAGATTAATTAAGGCGTGATGTATTCTGATGTTAATGATTAGTATAATAATAGCATTTTAGAAATGGAGAATTAAGGCGTGATGTATTCTGATGTTAATGATGAGTATAATCATAACATTTAGAAATGGAGAAGGCAGATGTGATGTATTCTGATGTTGATGATTAGTGTAATCATAGCATTTTAGAAATGGAGAATTAATTAAGGTGTGATGTATTCTGATGTTGATGATTGGTGTAATCATAACATTTAGAAATGGAGAAGTAAGGTGTGATGTATTCTGATGTTGATGATTAGTGTAATCATAACATTTTAGAAATGGAGAATGCAGACGTGATGTATTCTGATGTTGATGATTGGTGTAATCATAACATTTAGAAATGGAGAAGGAAGGCATGATGTATTCTGAAGTTTTTTTTCTTTTCTTTCATTTGTATGTAAAGTATAACAATGTCAGTAATTTTGCGTTTCCTTGGTACTATCTGGTATGTTAAAAGTGCTTTAAAATGTCGAAGTATAACACCCACTGGTATGAACCATGAAACAAAATGTAATGGCTTGCATGTCCACTTTCTGTTCCTGGTACTTTTCCATCCCCTCTCATCTCCACTCTCCATACTTTTTTCAGTATTCCCTCTTACACACACATGCACACACACACACACACACACACACACACACACACACACACACACACACACACACGGCAAAAGCAGAGGTGAGATAGACTAAATGACTGAGCCTGCTCTGTGGAACAGCCTACTACAACGACATTGTGATCGGGGCGGGTGTGCTGCCGTGTGGACACATCGGAGAACCAGCGTCGCCTGTACATCATGACCCTGGGATGTCTGGCCCCCTATCGACGTCTGGGCATCGGTAAGGCAACCCTCTAGCCCATACCTGTCTGGAACTTTTCTTTGCTGAAGCTGGTCACACTACTCAGAGTGGATGCTTGCTGTCTGATCTTTACACACATGGCATTTTTGTGAAATTTTGTTCAGTGCCGTGAAGTTTTGTGTTTGATGTTTTTTTTTTTTTTTTTTTTAAACTTGTTTTCTCAACCTTGGGAAAGATAAATGTTGAGTGATGCCAGATGCCCTCAGTAAGGTCTACTTTAGTTGGCTTTAAAGGTAAAGTTTTACCTCTCTAAAGGTCTAGTTTGATCTGCTGAGCTTGGCGCAACAGGCTGTGTCATTGATTTGAGCAATGTCTTTCCAATTAATGTCTGTGGTAACAGTAAAGAGGAAACCGTGTTGGGCGTGTGATGTACTAGGTATCCCATTTTGCTCTCTCTCAGGAGGGTGCATGGTGCCCACTGTGCCATAAGCCACTCACCATCACACATCTTTGTATTTAGTGTTGGGACATGTAGAATCAAAGGCACAAACAGATAACTCTGGATTCCACGAAGACCCAGTTCCAGGTGAACTATCAGAGGTGATTTTCCATTTTGTGATTCTGATGATAGACTGGTCGGTGACAGACTTTGTAATCAGTTTTAGGACTTGGTTTTCATTTTAGCTCCAGGCCTTTGTGCACCGTTCTGTTCTTAGCTGGTTTGCAGCCTGGAGAGGGTGAGACCTCTGTGGTCAGCTGAGCTCTAAACAACATGATAGGATTTTTTTGATTTTTTTTTAAACAAACACAAAAAAAAACTGTCAACTTGAATATTATGATTGCTTTTGAGCGTGCAAATGAAAGTCAACCAAGTCACAGACTAATAAAACATCACAGGAAAGCTTTTGTTAACTGATTTCTTTTCTTGGCATCTTGAGTGATCTATTGTCTTTGAAGAAGCTTGAATTTATGAGCTGCATATTCTTCTTCTTCTTCTGCGTACGCAGGCTGATACTTCTGCGGACACTGCCTGTATAGACAGGCAGTGGAGTTTTGTGTGTATGACCGTTTTTTTATCCCGCCATTAAGGCAGCCATACTCCATCTTCGGGAAGGTGCGTGCTATGTGTAGCGTGTCATCCATACCAACGGCCAAACTGGCCTTCTCTTCCGAAAGTTGGTGATGGGATTTTACGTGTGTGCAAGATGTTGTGCGTGCGTTCACACACGGAACCTCGGTTTATAGTCTCATTCGAAGGACTGTATGGGGAATGGAGTCAGAACCAATGTTAACTCCGAGGGAAAAATCCCCCTATACCGAAATTCGAACCCGCAACCCCAAGATCACGAGTCCGGCGCTCTACCAACTGAGCTATTCCGGCCCCCGAGCTGCATATAACTCAGCGATCTTGAATCGCAAAGTTGGATAAAAAGAAAAGAGATTTGACTGACAACAAAACCAAGGAATGGGAAGAAGGCCTGGCTGTGATGTCTTGGTTGGTGACCAGGTTTTCTCCAGGGAAAAACATCCTGTAATCTCATTAATGGAACAATTGTCTGCGCGTTCAAAGTTGATAGTGTTTCAGGTCTTGCCATGCGGAGAAATGGTGCTGTGTTTGTGGATCTTGGTCTGTAGTTTTGTTTCCCCTTGGTGCATACAATAGCTCAGTTGGTAGAGCGCCGGACTTGTAATCTTGGTGATCCTGGGGTTGCGGGTTCGAATCTCCGCCGGGGCGTTTCGGTACAGGGGGATTTTTACCTCGGAGTTAACATTGGTTCTGACTCCTTTTCCCATACAGTCCTTCGAATGAGACTATAAACTGAGGTTCCGTGTGTGAACGCACGCATAATATCTTGCACACACGTAAAATCCCATTACCAACTTTCGGAAGAGAAGGCCAGTTTGGCCGTTGGTATGGATGACACGTTACACATAGAATGCACCCTGCGTGAGAAATGGAAGGAATGAAGGAAGTAAGGAAAATGAGTCAATGATATGAACTGGATGACACGAGGGAAACGACTGAAATGAAGCGCCAGCTGGCAGCTTTTCAGTCGGCACTACCCAGGTAGGCAGCCTGTTGTGTAAACGAGTGTGGATTGTAAAGCGCTTAGAGCTCGGTCTCTAGCCGAGAATAGGCGCTATATAGTATTCATTATTATTATTGTACAGTATGTGTTTGATAGTTTCAATGTAGTGTGTGTGTGTTGTGTGTGTGTGTGTGCTGTGCGTGAGTATGTGTGTGTGTGTGTGTGTTTGTGTGTGTGTGTGTGTGTTGTGTGTGAGTGTGTGTGTGTGTGTGTGTGTATGTGTGTGTGAGTGTGTGTGTGTATGTGTACGCACCTGTGTGCAGGCACGGCCATGTTGGAACATGTACTGAAAATCTGCCAGGAGGATGGAAACCTGGACAACGTTTTCCTGTGAGAATCTTCCTCTGAATCATCTGTCTTCCTCCCCCTCATCCCCTTCCTTTCTCTCTCTCTCTCTGTGTTTTCACTTTGTTTTTCTCTCTCTCTGTCTACACATTTTTTTTTCTTTTTACCCCAGCATAGATTGGAAAAAAAGTGTTTGTATGATTATGCTAAAACTTATTTCCATAGTGAAATACACTTTTGTTTGTTTGTTCATCAATCTGTTATGCTCAGCTTATTTCCATTGTGAAACAAGAGTTTTGTTCATTTGTTCATCTATTAGTCCTTCCCTCCTCTCTTTTTGCCCTTCCCTCTCTCTAGCTTTCGGCCTCTCTTCCCCTGTCTCACTGTCTCACTCTCTGCCTTACTTGCTCCCCTGCTCTTCCTTTCCCCCCTTCACTTCCTCCCTCCCCCCTTCTTTCTTTCCCATATTTTCTCTTTTCCCCCCTTTGTCTCACCATCTCTTTTTCCCCTGCCGTCCACGCCATCTCCGATCCTCTCTTTCTCCCTCCCAGCCCTCTATCGTTTCCCCTGCCGTCCACGCCACCTCCGATCCTCTCTTTCTCCCTCCCAGCCCTCTATCGTTTCCCCTGCCGTCCACGCCACCTCCGATCCTCTCTTTCTCCCTCCCAGCCCTCTATCGTTTCCCCTGCCGTCCACGCCACCTCCGATCCTCTCTTTCTCCCTCCCAGCCCTCTATCGTTTCCCCTGCCGTCCACGCCACCTCCGATCCTCTCTTTCTCCCTCCCAGCCCTCTATCGTTTCCCCTGCCATCCACGCCACCTCCGATCCTCTCTTTCTCCCTCCCAGCCCTCTATCGTTTTCCCCTGCCGTCCACGCCACCTCCGATCCTCTCTTTCTCCTCCCAGCCCTCTATCGTTTCCCCTGCCGTCCACGCCACCTCCGATCCTCTCTTTCTCCCTCCAGCCCTCTATCGTTTCCCCTGCCGTCCACGCCACCTCCGATCCTCTCTTTCTCCCTCCCAGCCCTCTATCGTTTCCCCTGCCGTCCACGCCACCTCCGATCCTCTCTTTCTCCCTCCCAGCCCTCTATCGTTTCCCCTGCCGTCCACGCCACCTCCGATCCTCTCTTTCTCCCTCCCAGCCCTCTATCGTTTCCCCTGCCGTCCACGCCACCTCCGATCCTCTCTTTCTCCCTCCCAGCCCTCTATCGTTTCCCCTGCCGTCCACGCCACCTCCGATCCTCTCTTTCTCCCCTCCCAGCCCTCTATCGTTTCCCCTGCCGTCCACGCCACCTCCGATCCTCTCTTTCTCCCTCCCAGCCCTCTATCGTTTCCCCTGCCGTCCACGCCACCTCCGATCCTCTCTTTCTCCCTCCCAGCCCTCTATCGTTTCCCCTGCCGTCCACGCCACCTCCGATCCTCTCTTTCTCCCTCCCAGCCCTCTATCCTTTTTTTTGTCTTTCTTTCTTCCCACCCTTCCGTTCTGTCTCTTGTCTGTCCATCTTCCCATCCCTCCTTTCCCCTCCCCCTCTCTCTGTATTTCCATCTTCCCATTCCTTCCTGTCTGTCTCTTTCTCTCTCGCTTGCCTCTATATTAGCTAATGAAAATGTGTGTGTGTGTGTGTGTGTGTATGTGTATGTGGTATGGGTGTGGATGTGGATGTGGGTATGCGCATGCGTGCGTGTATGTTTGGGCGTGTGCATGCATGTGAGCGCGCGCGCGTACGTGTCTGATTGTTTTTTGTGTAATTTTTGTAATGGATTTTTTTTTTTTTTTTTTTTTTTTAAATTACTATTGTTATTGTTAATATTATAATGTTGCTATATTCTTCATTGTTTCTGTCATTATTAATATGTGCAGTCTGTTTAGTTGAATGCTGTAGAATAGCAAGGACAGATTGGAAGAATAGGCACTGCCTAAAATCTCTATCCTTGAGTAATAAAGTTTTTGAGTCTTGAGTCTCTTCCCATCCCTTTCTCTCTCTCTCTGTCTTTCTCTCTTCGCATCCCTTTCTCTCTCTCTCTCTCTCTCTGTTTTTCTCTCTTCCTCTCTCTTCGTCTTTCCCTCTTCCCATTCCATTCTCTCTCCTCTGTCTTTCTCTCTTCCCCTCTCTCTCTGTCTTTCTCTCTTCTGTCCCTTCCTCTCTCTCTTTCTGTCTTCTCATTCCTTTCTCTCTTTCTGTCTTCCCATTCCTTCCTCCCTCTCTTTCTCTCTTCCCATCCCTTCCTCTCTCTCTGTCTTCTCTCTTCCATCCCTTCCTGTCTGTCTTTCTCTCTTCCATCCCTTCCTCTCTGTCTTTCTCTCTTCCATCCCTTCCTCTCTGTCTTTCTCTCTTCCATCCCTTCCTCTCTCTTTGTCTTTCTCTCTTCCATCCCTTCCTCTCCGTCTTTCTCTCTTCCATCCTTCCTCTCTCTCTCTGTCTTTCTCTCTTCCCTCCCTTCCTCTCTGTCTTTCTCTCTTCCATCCCTTCCTCTCTGTCTTTCTCTCTTCCATCCCTTCCTCTCTCTCTGTCTTTCTCTCTTCCATCCCCTTCCCCTCTCTCTGTCTTTCTCTCTTCCATCCCTTCCTCTCTCTCTGTCTTTCTCTCTTCCATCCCTTCCTCTCTGTCTTTCTCTCTTCCATCCCTTCCTCTCTGTCTTTCACTTTCCATCCCTTCTTCTCTCTTTCTGTCTGCCTCCTGCTTTCTGCCGTGCTGTGTGGGAGTCTCGTCTTGTTCTCTGTGGAGTCTGCAGTAGGTACCTGAATGGTCGACAACTGATGTGTGAGGAGAGGAAAAA
>CM031628.1:40752410-40762410 GCA_018398815.1 Conus ventricosus
TCACTCTTCCATCCCTTCCTCTCTGTCTTTCACTCTTCCATCCCTTCCTCTCTGTCTTTCACTCTTCCATCCCTTCCTCTCTGTCTTTCACTCTTCCATCCCTTCCTCTCTGTCTTTCACTCTTCCATCCCTTCCTCTCGTCTTTCACTCTTCCCATCCCTTCCTCTCTGTCTTTCACTCTTTCCCATCCCTTCCTCTCTGTCTTTCACTCTTCCCATCCCTTCCTCTCTGTCTTTCACTCTTCCATCCCTTCCTCTCTGTCTTTCACTCTTCCATCCCTTCCTCTCTGTCTTTCACTCTTCCATCCTTCCTCTCTGTCTTTCACTCTTCCCAACCCTTCCTCTCTGTCTTTCACTCTTCCATCCCTTCCTCTCTGTCTTTCACTCTTCCCAACCCTTCCTCTCTGTCTTTCCTCTTCCATCCCTTCCTCTCTGTCTTTCACTCTTCCCATCCCTTCCTCTCTGTCTTTCACCTCTTCCCATCCCTTCCTCTCTGTCTTTCACTCTTCCCATCCCTTCCTCTCTGTCTTTCACTCTTCCATCCCTTCCTCTCTGTCTTTCACTCTTCCCATCCCTTCCTCTCTGTCTTTCACTCTTCCATCCCTTCCTCTCTGTCTTTCTCTTTTCCCCATCCCTTCCTCTCTGTCTTTCACTCTTCCCATCCTTCCTCTCTGTCTTTCACTCTTCCATCCCTTCCTCTCTGTCTTTCTCTCTTCCATCCCTTCCTCTCTGTCTTTCACTCTTCCAACCCTTCCTCTCTGTCTTTCTCTCTTCCATCCCTTCCTCTCTGTCTTCTCTCTTCCATCCCTTCCTCTCTGTCTTTCTCTCTTCCATCCCTTCCTCTCTGTCTTTCATCTCGTTTCCCCATCCCTTCCTCTCTGTCTTTCACTCTTCCATCCCTTCCTCTGTCTTTCTCTCTTCCATCCCTTCCTCTCTGTCTTTCTCTCTTCCATCCCTTCCTCTCTGTCTTTCTCTCTTCCATCCCTTCCTCCTGTCTTTCTCTCTTCCATCCCTTCCTGTCTGTCTTTCTCTCTTCCATCCCTTCCTCTCTGTCTTTCTCTCTTCCATCCCTTCCTCTCTGTCTTTCACTCTTCCCATCCCTTCCTCTCTGTCTTTCTCTCTTCCATCCCTTCCTCTCTGTCTGTCTGTCTGCCTCCTGCTTTCTGCCGTGCTGTGTGGGAGTCTCTGTCTTTGTTTCTCCCTGTGGAGTCTGTAAGTAGGCTGACCCTGCAATGGCTCGACAAACAGTGGTTGAAAATATGATGAAAGAATGCTATGAAATGTTGTGTTGTTGAATGATGTGAACTTTATACACAAAAGAAAGAGAGAGAGAAGTGAGAGAGAGAGAGTTTGTCTTTGTTTTTTTTGCTTTTCTGCCTCTCAGAAACAGCCTGGTGTGGTTGGATGAGCTATAAAGCAACACAACTGAGACTGACTGTCCTTATAGTTATCAGTCTTAAAGCTGCTTTGACCACAACCATCTTGCCTTTCCGTAATTAACATCCCCCTCCTCTGGGCTGTTCCCAGGCATGTACAAATCAACAATGAAGGAGCCATCAAGTTCTACGAGAAGTTTGGCTTTGAAATCGTGGAAGAGAAGAAGAACTACTACAAGCGCATCGAGCCGGCCGACGCCTACGTGCTGCAGAAGTCCTTCCGCACGCCCAAGTCGCAGCAGAACGAGAGGCGGAGAAAAAGTCCTGAGACTGAGAGACTGTCGTTTTGGTGTGTTTGTGAGTGAGCGCGAACAGCGTAGGGGGCAGGAGGTGGGCAGACTGGAGAGCTGGTCAGTGAGGGTCATTTGAGAGGGCACATGGGTCACTTCTGTGTGTTGGGGCGGTCAGAATGTATTTTTGAAAGACCAGAAAGAACAAGACTAAAGAAAATCAGGGGGAAAAAAAAGAAAAATAGATGAAGAAAGGAAAAGAAACTGGAAGTGATGGGGTTTGTTTTTCACTGAAAACTAAATGACAATAGGGGATGAAAATAAAGGACTGCCTGGTCCAAGTTCTACAGCTGAAGGTTGTGAACAAGATGCAGATTGAAAGTTGCTGATGCTTCTGCATGCACCTCTTTCATTGTATTGTTTTTGGGGTTGTTGTCGTCGTCTTTTTTTTGGGGGGGGTGGGGGGGTGGGGGGGGATGCTTCTACATGCATTTTTTTTCTTGTATGTTCCTTGTTTTTGTTATTCTTAAGTTTCTGTTGATTACGATCATGAAGATTTTTTTTTTTGACAGCCAATAGTATTCCGTGTGGGGAAATAAACTTCAGTACTGTCATACAGTTTTGATTTCATGGCAAGTACATCTATTGGAGAATGGAGTTGGAGGGGAAATAGAGCAACCTGTGGTACACTCCCTCCCCCTCCTCCCCCCTCCTCCTTTCTCCCACGCAGAGCTGATAAGCAATGCTTTGGGCGTTGCTTGGTACAATGTTGTTAACAATGTGCGTTGCTATACTTTGCGACAAAATGCTACATCCCAAAAAACAAAAATGAAAACAACATTCATGGACTTAGTAGCAGCGTAAACAGAATCAAGACACTGTAGATGTTCAGACAGTGGGACTTATTTCATCACAACAACAACAACAAAAAGACCAAGTTCAGAAAGGAGAGGAAGAAAAAGAAAAATCGCTAATGATGATCGGGATTTTGCCGCCTCATCGATCGGTTTCGCTGTCAGCCCGTTTTTTTTTTGTTTTGTTTTGTTTTTTTGTCAACTCAAAAGTATGCTATAACAAACAAGATTTCCGTTTTATTAGTTCATCGTCCTGTCATGTGCAAAGTGAAGTGCGACTGAAAATGCTGTTGAGGCAGGCTTGTGGCATCACGCAGGAGTGCTGCAATGAAGTTTAGAATACTCCACTTAAAATGTCAGAATCTGATTCTCTGTGCTGTTGGGGTCTTGGCTGCTCCCTACAGAGGGACTGCCTTTAAAGGGGTTTTACTGGGCTAGAGTTCTCCAGTTGGTATCTGGTGTGATGCTGCTTGATGTGCTGGACGAGAGAAACTGTGTCTTCTCCTGTTGCTGTGTGCGTGTGTACACCTGTATTCATCTTTTCTTGATTTTCTCTCTCTCTCTCTCTCTGCGTACGCAGGCTGATACTCCTGCGGACACTCCCTGTATAGCCAGGCAGTGGAGTTTTGTGTGTATGACCCTTTTTTATCCCGCCATTAAGGCAGCCATACTCCATCTTCGGGGAAATTCTTGATTTTGATTGACAAGGTTTGACTTTTGTATTCTGTGTGTTTCTTTGGTGGGGCTTGTTTTTATTAACATTATTACAAATTCTGTATTTCTTTTCTCTGTTTGCGCGGTTGATAATAATTTTGTTAGCTGGTTTAGTAAAGAGTCACGTATTTTGGTATATCTAAGCTCGTTGCCATGTAAAAATCCACCCCTTATTTAGGGTTGAATTTTATGAACAGAATGTATTATGATGTCATAGATCATCCTGCATCATGCACTTTTGATTTAAGTCAAATGATGATAAACTCCAAAGCATGTTACTGTTCAGTCACTTTAGATCTGGCCTGGCAGTGGACTGCTTGTGCTTTTTGTTGTTCTTTACCAAGCCGCAGATCTCGGGGCACGTTCTGATATTGTTTTTGATTTTAAGAGGCAAGGATAAGGGTAGTGGTGGGGGTAAAGGAATAAATTGATTTATTTCTCTTCCATTGTGAGCAAAGGATGCTTTGACTGACTTGGTGTTTATTTAGTTTGTGTACTACCGTCCTTGAAATAAATAGAGTGAGTGATTGGACAATATTACTGGGTACTTTTTTTTAACTGGGAGTCTTGTTAACACACAACTTTCTCTCCATGTTTTGTCATTTTGTGGGTCCGGAATAGCTCAGTTGGTAGAGCGCTGGACTCGTGATCTTGGGGTCGCGGGTTCGAATCTCCGCTGGGCTGTTTCAGTACAGGGGGATTTTTCCCTCGGAGTTAACATTGGTTCTGACTCCATTTCCCATACAGTCCTTCGAATGAGACTATAAACCAAGGCTCCGTGTGTGAACGCACGCATAACATCTTGCACACACGTAAAATCCCATCACCAACTTTCGGAAGAGAAGGCCAGTTTGGCCGTTGGTATGGATGACATGTTACACACAGCATGCACCCTGCGTGAGAAATGGAAAGAATGAAGGAAGTAAGGATACTGAGTGAACGATATTGGACAATATTGACTGGATGACACGGGAAACGACGGAAGTGCCAGTTGGCAGCTCTTCAGTCGGCACTACCCAGGTAGGCAGCCCGTTGTGTAAACGAGTGTGGCTTGTAAAGCGCTTAGAGCTTGGTCTCTAGCCGAGAATAGGCGCTATATAAATATTCATTATTATTATTTAGAGGTGGGTGTAACACACACACACACACACACACACACAGTACTTAATAATTATTGCCAAAACAGGTTTTGTTTCTCCTTTTGTTATCTTCTGTGTGTTTTCTTTTTTTTACAATTGCTGAGAAAGGCAGAAAAAAAAAAGTCTGTGGCAGAGCATCTTACTATGACCTCTGTCAAATGTTTTCGTTTTGTTTTTGTTTAGAACATAGCCTTACTTCAGACCTGTTTACCCTTACGATTTTGCTGTAATTTTTACGGGAAAAAAATCAAAATTACGGGGGGAAAAAATCAGAGAAAGAAAATTGTTAAACGCAACGTTTTGTCTGCTACGGTTTCGGTCAAAAGCAGTAAAAAGACATTTCCCAGCGTACCTTGCGTCTTTCACTTTGTCAAAGATGGTGACGAAGCAGATTTACCCACCAACGGCAGGCTCTTCCAAAGTTGTGAAAGTATTGCAATTATGAAGATTAATTGGGTTGTTTTTTTAAATTACAGGTTTTTGTCCGAGATATTACAGGTACGCGAATTTGGGGTAAACAGGTCTGTAACTTTTTCTGCTGGACATGCCCTTTTGGAGGCAGTTTGAAAAACAACAAGAACAGTGCACTGAAGGGAAAAAGATTTACTGGAAGCAGTTCAGAGAACAATAAACTGTAGCAGTGCATAGAAAGAAAGCATATTAAAACATAGGATGGACAAGAATTTTTTGATAAATTCGATTATATAAAAGTAATTTTCTTTCTGTAGAACAAAACGATCTGCATGTGTGTCTCCGAGTGTATTTACAAACAGGCGTGCACACTTTTGATGGTTCTGGCTGCAGAATTTAAGGATAACCTGGAAGACTACATGTGGCCACCTTAAAGATGGGATTAAAAACAGTTATACGAAACTCAAAAGTCAGTTTTTAAGGAACGAAAAAGTAGTAGGAAAAAAAATACCCACTCACCGTCACGTTTCCTTGAAAACGCCATGTGTGCATAAACCCAACTATGTTGTGAGATTAGGTGGGCCTGCAGTTCACTGTGACAGTGAGAATTCAGCTCCATTCATTGAAATGTGAATGCCCTTCAGCCGATATAAACTGCTAATTGAAGAGAATGAAAAGATCTGGTTCAGATAGCTCTGTGTCCAACTAGACAGAAGTAGTGGAATCACAACCTTCAAGGTAGCCCCTGGAAACAAGGTTGAAAACTTCACTCCCAGCGGAAGATTCACAAGAACAGGTTTCACATGATCATCACAAGGGTTCCCCCATAAGAGACCTATGCTTAACCTCTAACGACATTCATACATCGCACACTCTCAACCCCACGAACATTGTGGTTATTTATGGTTCATGAAAATAATAAACAGTGAAGAAGATGGTGTGGCATTGCCCATGAAAATGCATGGAATGTGTTGGGAACAATGTCTGGAGGCATGTGGGTCATAGTTTGCCTGTCACCTCTGCTCCTCTGACCAGTAAATGTTGCCTCCAGTTATTGTTTAACAGTGAAAGTGAAAGGCAGACATTTCCATCTGAACCAGCCAGCGATAATGGGGGAATTGTATCTCTTCATAACAACCGTTGTCCATGTGATTTTTCAAGGATTCCTTTTGCACCTGATGGCTGATGTTGGTGTATTTGTTTATGTCTACTTTTATACATGTCTGCCTGATGTGTGTACGTGTGTACGTGTGCGTGGGCATATGCCTCATCATTTTTCTTTCTCTGTGTACATAGGGGATCGGTTGATCTTTCAATTTGAGCCAGGCCATTTGACAGTGAGGCAGATCAAAAATGAACGTGTGGAGGGAGATGGGGATGGTGGTGATGAATGTCATGGGGGTGACAGGGTAGGGTGAAGGTTGGGGGGCAAGGGAGAGGGGGGGGGAGGGAGAGTTGGAAAGGGAGAAAACTGCGCTTTGTTGGTTCCGCTGTCCCCTTTTTTTTTTTTAATAATATTATTTTTTTTTTTATGTGGTTTGTTTGTTTCCTCTTTTTTTTTTCTACAAACATGGTTTGCGCAATAAGTTGAAACTTGTAAGTGTGTTTGAAACAACTGAAAAGATCATAAATAAATTTTGTTGGGTTAAATGCTGTTTGTTCTTTGCGATGCTTTTAGATATTACATAATGTGTGTGTGTGCATTCGCAGAGTAGAGCCTTTGTGAGGTGGATGGAAATGTAGGCAGAGAACGTTGGAGTCATCTTTTGTTGGTTTGTGTTCGTTGAACATGCTTTACCTGTTCTTTTGGAGATGCTTGTTAGCAGCCATATGGTGACTTGAGCTGTGTTGGTGTGACATTCAACTAGTGTCCATGCTTTACAGAGAGACTAGACGAAAATAAAACAATTATTAGAACTGCTTCCGCTGGACTGTTTTATTTTTCTTTCCTTTGCCTGTAAGTCCTGGACATCAATGTCTGAAAAAGACACCACACCCCTCACCTCATTCTCCTTTCCACGCTGGATTTTCAGCATACTTCATACCCGAACATGGAAAACGGTACCTTTTTTCTAGTCACTGCAAAATCTGTGCAAAAAAAAAAAAGAATTCATTGTTTATTAGTGAGAGAAAAGTAAGAGAATTTGCTGATAGGAGGAATAAGAATCACAAAGTTAACTGGAAAAAAAACCCACAGTCAAGTTCATAGTATGGTCTGGAAAAGGCTTCACTGTGGTTTTGTTTGAAAACTAAGACCCTTACACCTAAGTGCAGAACAAAGCTGTAAGATATTTGTGTATTCTGACTGCGTAGTCACAGGTATTGCTCATTGCTTTGGGAATTTTCCATTTGGGGGGAGGCATTCACCAATGGCTGCATTGTTATGATAACGACTATCGGATTGGGGTCGGTGTACAGGCCAGGGAATTTTGATCAATGAACACTTTTACCTTGCTCTTAACATCACAGCTCTTCCAGAACAAGGCTGGTGTCTTCTGCCTTGTCGGATGTCGTTGCTGGAGCTTCTAGTGGCGTAGTGTTACCTTTGCCACAGCAAACCTCTTGTACGATCTCGTCATGCACTTGGCTGTGCCTCCCTGTGTGCCTTCCCATGGTTAGCACTGCAGTGATGTGTTCCACAATTTTGTTTGCCGTGACGGAGCAGACACATTGGACCATGCAGACTGTTTACCCATCCCATTTCACCGTATTTTGTACACAAGTTTGGCGAAAACACGATGAATAGAAGGTTGGGGGAGGGGAAAAAATTCCAGAGACGTAGTTCTTGAGCGGCAATTGCACTTGCGGAAAGTAACAATGGCGGAGGCTTTCGCTAAAGGGCGACAACTTTTGCTAACTTAAGCTTGCGAAATAACATTGCACAGTATCTCTTGTTTCCATAACATTCCCCAAAACGTTGCGAGAGAGAGAGAGAGAGCAAAACAAAGAACGACGTGAGAGCATGACCTTGAGCCAAAGTATGAATCGGGCCTGAGAGTAATGTGTTATAGAGAGAACCTGTTCTACTGTAGTTCATGCAAGATCAAGTGCTTACTACCGGGAAAAAAGCCTCAGCAGTGTAATGGTAGGTTAAAATGAAATGAATACCCCCCCCCCCCCCCCCAAAGCCCCACCCCCTTGTTCCCCTCTCCCGTTTTAACAGACGTTTCGAATGATTTTGGGCACACTCCTTGTTAAAAACACACACACACACACACGCACACACACACACACACACACACACACACACACAGGCTTATCCAAAGACGTAGTTTTAGTACAGTTTGCTGATGACATATGTCTGTGGATGAAAGTCACTGTGAAAAGAAAAACCCCATTAAGATTCTTAAATTACATAAAGATCAAATATCAACATGAACTAAACAATATCAGTAGTTTCTTACATGAAAATGGATTGACACTGTCGGCAGAAAAAAAAAAACAAATCTAATACTTTTCAACTCTGGATATGACCCAGACAAACTTCCACAATTTACTCTGAATGGATAGGTCTTACAATACGTCAAATCTGTTAAATTCTTAGGGGTATATTTAACAGCAAAACTTTCATGGAACCAACATATTGAACATATTTTGAATAAAGCAAGAAAAAGTTTAAACTTTCTAAAGAACATAAGCAAACAAAAATGGGGACAAGATAAAGAGAGTTTAACACTCCTGTCTTCTGCTCTTGTGCGGTCTAGATTGATTTATGCTCAAGAAGTATTCTTCAGCGCTCCACAGCATCTACTTAATAAGTTAGAAAGTGTAGACTGCAAAGCATATAAACTTGCTCTTGGAGTTCCCACACATACCTGCAACATTGGGACATACTATGAAACTGGAATTTTACCTTTGAACGAGTTTCGAAAAGTGTCATCCACCAAATTTGTTTTAAAGAACCTTTCACAAAAAAGTTTCTGTACAAATGAAGTATCTCTAAATTCAGATACAGATTTTGCTAAAAGAGCAAAAGACATAAAATCAGCAAAATCTATTCAGTAAAATCAGCAAAATCTATTCAGTCATACACATCTACTCTTCTGAAAAAAAAAGCCAACATTAACCAAAGTAAAATAACTGTCAATCCGTCCTTTCCACCCATTCCCAAATGGGAACAAACCAAAGCAAATTATGACACAAATTATACTGAACTGAACAAAAGCGATCTACCATATCTTTTAAAAAATTATGTAAATTCTCATTTGGAAAATCAATATAAGGATCATCTGCAAATTTTCACAGATGGTTCAGTGTTAGATGACCATCGAGCAGGAGCAGCTTTTATAATACCAAAATCAAAAGTGGAGAAATATATTATCTTGGCAAACACTTGTCAATATTTACCGCAGAATTAGTTGCTATTCTAATGTCCCTAAAGTATGTTTTAAACGTCTTCCATAGTAAATTGTCAACTTTTACTGTGTAGTGATTCAAAGTCAGCCCTTTCTGCCTTACAGTCTCTAAATCCAAAGATCCGCTGTGAGATTATTACAGAAATTAATTATGTGACACATCTCCTATCGATGAAAAGAATAAATGTGACTTTCTGTTGGGTGCCCTCACATTGTGGAATTTCAACAAATGAGAAAGTTGACCAAGCTGCTCGGAGAGCAGCTCGCAACATTGAAGGAACGACTTCTCTGAACATTCCGCTAGACCTATGTTATACTTTAATTACTATAGCATCCTTTAACAGTTTCAAGAGGTTATTGGAAGACACAGATAGCCAATATTATCACAACTGTATACAGCCAAATCCCGACATCCACCCCAAGACTCAGACAAATTTGAAAATACGACATCCAGAGAGGTAGCAACTTTAATTCATAGGATGCGTTTAAATTCACTTTGAACCAAATACAGTAAAATGTTATATGCATTTGTGGGAAACTCTTTGTGTACGTCACCTGCTACTAGATTGTCCAAGAATAAATAATACAGTGCTCAAAGCTGTTTCTAATATTTTACATAATAGATCGACTCCACTGACTTTACCAAAAATATTAAATAATTATGCTTTACTTTGTTCGTTATGCCCACATCTATTACGTAGTCCAGTAGGAATTTGTCTTAACTTCAACAACCCCTCATACACAAAAAGAGATTACTTACACACACACACACCACACACACACACACACACTCTCTCTCTCTCTCTCTCTCTCTCTCTTACACACACACACACACACACACACACACACCACACACACACAC
>CM031628.1:40780283-40807163 GCA_018398815.1 Conus ventricosus
GTTCGCACTGTTCAGATTGCTTTTGTGACTTACATTGAATAAAAAAGGGAAACCCATTCCTCAACCTCTTGATGGACCGAGGGCCCACCTGCTATACCTTGAAAGCCCTTTTGGATAGAAAAAGGGCTCAAAGCTGAAAGGGGTCGTTCTGCTCCGTCCTTCCATAACAGCCAGGAAGCCCAAAAACCTGTCTTCGTCGTATCTCCATATCCGAATCGCTGTCAGAATCGAAATCCCCTGAAATAGGGATGCTGCCTTCCTCTTTTTTGGGGGATGTTTTTAGAAAAAGCCATATTGAGTGAATTTGTGTTTCATCCCTCCCTTACCCACCCACCTTGATTCCAACTAAGGGCCAGGGCCAAGAAACCAATGTCTTGACCCCTTCCAGCTTCGGAGAGACATACACAAGCAGAAGCAAACCAACCCTATCCCCCCTGATCATGCTCAACTCCCGGGGAAACAGAGAGCTGAGCACTGCAGGGTTACTTGGGCCACTGGGGAAACTGCCCGTCTTGACCCAACCCCAAAAAGGGGGAGCCGATTAGTACACCCGGGGCCAAAGTGTACTCCCTGTCTAGGAGAGGTCCGAGCCAAAGTGATGTGTTGAGAGCGCGGCCCTCTCAATCACCAGGATCTCATTCCCCCCGCACAGGCGCACCGCACGGAAAACGCGGCGGATCTTAAGGAGACCACAGAGAGAAAAGGAGTGTGGAAAAGAAGACTTGAGGGAGACGAAGATAGAAAAGAGCCAAATAAGGGAGGCAGAAAACAAGAAAAGGAGAAAAGGCGGGTTACTCTTATCGGGATCCTCCCCTTAGCCTATCTGACAGGGGAAGCCTACCAGGGGCATCAACTCCTTACCACGTTACGCTTAGGCCAAACAGCTCGCACCTCTCAGGCCTAGAAGCAGTGTGAAAAAACAGCCTATCTCCAAGTTTTGGGATGCCCCCCGCCAGCAAAGCCTAAGGATCACTGGACCACCCCAAACCCTCCGACCACGACAAGGTCGCAACCCCCGGAGGGGAAGGGGGGTTTGACAGAGCGACAGGACTATACAACAAAGTTTGTGAAGGAGAAGGGCAACACCGCCCGACAGTCCCAACGTGGATGGTTGTGCGGGTTTTTGAAAGAATATTAAAGCCAGAAAGATAAAGGTCTTCTGGCTTTGAATTTGGGTTTCTTGAAGAGCCACGACAGAAGGTTTCAAAATTTTGGGACACAGAAGCTGCAGCTCCTCGAAGTTGGAATTTAGACCCACAGATATTCCATGGAATATTGTATTATCCATGGTGCAGAGGGCGAAAAGGAAGAGATCAGGTCATCTCCCCCTCAACATCTGCTGCAAAAAGCTGAAAAATTTTTGCTTAATTTCACTGGACTATCGCAGACCTGCTGGCAGACTTGCCAACAGGTGAAGTAGGCGGGTTTTTGGGGAGACGGGGGGTTTCTTCCTTATCTCCACCATCTCCACCTGGGTTTAAACTCCCTTGCCCGCACGGGCACTGGCAGAGGAGTTCGAGGTAGGGGGTGCTGGTTTTTTAATCTGCCCACAGCAGATGTTGTAGACTGCTGGGCAGTCTGGGGGTGGCGGATTTTTTGCCTCCACCAGGGCAGTCACTTTGGTTTGGAAGGTGGGGGACCTGCTACCACCAGAATGACAGATCTTACTTGCAATGTTTTCGAAAACAGAATTCACAGTCTGGCAGCAGACTGACCGAGTAGAAACTGGGGGAACCCTTTCTTTACAGCCGAAGCGTAGGAAAAAAGCTGTCGGCGTCTGACTGCCCACAACCTGTTTCCGGGGTTCAAAAAAAGAAAATCTTCTTTTCCGTTTTGACGCTTGTAATAGCAGATTCTTGAATCCAAGAAAGGGCAATTTCGGGAAAGGAGGGATGGTCGCCACCGCAGTTAGCACAATGTGCCGGCATGACACGGCCCATCATGGGTTGCCTTGCAGCAAAAACCAACAACCTCCTGCCCAGAACAGCGGTCCCTGACATGGCCAAACTTCTGGCACCTGAAGCACCTCAACGGGGACGGAACATATAACTGAACCCGGACATTCAGGTAGCCGACTTTGATGACCGGAGGCAGCACAGGGGTTTCAGAATGTCAAAAAAGAGGGGGTTGGTGGCCACTCTTTCTGCACCCTTCTTTAAATGTCACCCTGCGCACCTCCGTCACACCCTGGGACGCCAGCTCCGATTTAATTTCTGCCTCCGAGACACCAGATAAATCCCGGCAGCGAATCACGCCTTTTGATGAATTTAAATTTTTTGTGGGGGGTTACTCTGATCTCCCTGTCCACTAATTTTGTTGCCTTCAGCAGCTGGTCAGATTGTTTCTGTGATTTACACTCAATAAGGAACGAGCCATTTCCGCAACCTCTTTATGGACCGAGGGTCACCTGCCAAACCTTGAAAGCCCTTTTGTATGGCAAAAGGGCTCAGAGCTGAAAGGGCGTTCCTGGCCCCCGTCCCCTCCATCACGAGCCAGGAAGCCCAAAAACCTGTCTTTTGTCTCACTTCTGGTATCAGAATCACTAAACTGTTTGACAATCCCCTGAAATAGGGGATGCGACTTCCTCTTCCTTTTGGGGGGAATGTTTTGGAAAAAAGCCATATTTAGTGTTATATGATTCATCTCTCCCTTACCCACCCCCTTGGAGTCCAACTAAGGGGCCAGGGCCCAAAAAACAATGTCTTGACCCCTTCCAGGCTTCGGGGAGACATACGACAAACAGAAGCAAATAACCCCATCCCCCCTGATCATGCTCAACTCCTGGGGACAGAGAGCTGAGCACTGCAGGGTTCACATGGCCAGCAGGGGAAACTGCTTGTCTTGACCCAGCCCCAAGAAGGGAGCCGATTATACACACCGGGCCAAAGTGTACTCCTGTCTAGGAGAGGTCCGAGCCAAAGTGATGTGTTGAGAGCAACAGGCCTCCTCAAGCACTGGCCCTCTCAATCACCAGGATCTCATTCCCCTCCGACACAGGTCGCAACCGCACGGGAAACACGCGGATCTTAAGAGACCACAGAGAGAAAAGGAGTGTGAAAAGAAGACTTGAAGGGGAGACGAAGATAGAAAAGGGCCAATAAAGGCAAAAACAAGAATAGGAAAAAGGGGCGGTTACTCTTATTTCAGGATCCTCACCCTTAGCCTAATCTGACATGGAAGCCCTACCAGGGACATCACTCCTTACCAGGTTACCTAGGCAAACAGCATCTGCACCTCTCAGGCCTAGAAGCATGGGGAAAAAACCCAGCCTACTCCAAGTATTGATGCCCCCGCCAGCAAAGCCTAAGGGATCACTGGACCACCAAAACCCTCCGACCACGACAAGGTCGCAACCCCCCGGAGGGACCAAGACCAAGACCACAACCCAAGATTTTACAGGCACACTACTGGGACTTCAACCGCCAAGTCAAGAAAAGTGCTAGACAAGACAAGAAACAATCATCCATGAGCTCACAGAAGAGGCAGAAACAGCGGCAGACAGAGAAACAAAAAAGGCTGTATGAGATTACCCGAACACTTTCTGGAAAGACCAGCAACCCCATTTCGCCCGGTCAAAGACAAGGAGGAAACACCATCGCAGGAGAAGCTGAGCAGAGAGCAAGGTGGGCAGAGCACTTTAAAGAGACACGGAATAGACCTGCACCCCCTGTCCCCCCAGACATTCCACCCCCAAACCCAGCTTCTGGACATCAACACAGGCCCACAACCAAGAACGGAATTTACCAAAGCCATCAAGTCACTGAAGTCAGGTAAAGCAGCGGGTCCAGACAGAATTCCACCTGAAGCACTGAAAGCAGACATCCAGACGTCAACAGAGATGCTGCATCCACTCCTAAGCAAGATCTGGGAGCAGGAACGAGTGCCAGAAGACTGGAAAGAGGCCACCTGGTAAAAGCTCCCGGGAAAAAGGGGACCTGTCATCCTGTAAAAACTGGAGAGGGATTATGTTGCGGGTCCATCCCGGGGGAAGTGCTGACCAAAATCACCCTAGAGAGACAAAAGACCCGGGCCCTAGACAAGACCCTCCGCCAAGAACAAAGCGGGATTTCGCCAAGACAGATCATGCACAGACCCAAATTGCCACCATGGGGAAATATCATCGAGCAGTCTCTGGAGTGGCAGCCCCCCCTTGTACGCAGTATTTGTAGATTTCCAGAAGGCTTTTTTGACAGCATCGACAGAGATACCATCTGGAAACTCATGCACCACTATGGCTTCCCACCCAAGTTTGTTGCCATCATCCAGCAACTCTACGAGGATGCCAAAAGCCAGGTCGTCCACGATGGGAAGCTAACGAAGCCCTTCACTGTACAAACCGGCGTCCGTCAGGGGTGTCTACTATCGCCAACAATTTTCCTGATGGTCGTTGACTGGATAATGCGGCAGTCTACAGACGGCAAGAGACGGAATCCAGTGGACTTTCCCCAAAGGGCAACTGGAAGCCCTGGACTTCGCCGACGACATCAGCCTTCTGCCCCACAAACAGCAAGACGCACAAGAGAAGCTGTGCCGGGTAGCAGAAGAAGCGGGAAAAGACAGGCCTCCAAATCAACATAAAGAAAACAGAACCCAATGAGAGTCAACAACCAGCAACGAGACCCACTACGACTACAACAGGAAGACATCATTAAAGTTGACAAGTTTGTCTACCTCGGCAGTGTGGTCAGAAAAGATGGGGGTACAGATGAGGATATCAAGAGTCCGCATCAATAAAGCCAGGCACCCCTTTACTACGCTACGGCCTATCTGGAATTCCTCTGCCCTCACACTCCATAAAAAAGATCAAATCTTCAAATGACCTGCGAAGATCCCTTTCTTCCATTAAGAAAGGGTGAACACCGTAGTCGCCCTTCTCGCCACGTTAATGTGGGTGTTTCCTCAGGGGGACATGGGGCAGGTTGTTTTCACTAACGCGGCACGGGAGTGGAATACTGGCGCTAAAATCAAAACTAATCCCGGCCTCTCCAATCAAGGAAAGCCGCAGGCTAAAACCAGTCCAGATGGAGGATTTAGGCCCCCCACCAAAATGGAAGGAACTGAGTGAAGGCCCACCGGCGTGTGGATACCCTGACACTGCTCCAAGCCTTACCCCAGCCAAGGGGTTAAATGGCAAAAGCATCCAGCCTGCCGAAGACGGAGTGTGTCAGCTACGGCGCAGGTCCTGGGGATAAATTTAGGGCACACACGCATCAACGATTATGGTCATGCGCCCAGACTACCTTATTGTCATGGCGTCCGCCCTATCAGGGGACAACCGGGGGGGAGGGAGCCGGGCCCTTAGCCTCAAAGGGGCCCACCAAAGCGACCGGTGCCTCTTTTAAACCTGACGTTCGGGGAAGGCAGGATAGAGCGACTGGCCAGACTACCCAGCCCCTACCACCCTTACAGTAGCTCAGTGGAATGCAGAAGGACTAGGGAACAAGAAGCCAGAACTGCAAAAGTTTTCTAAGCAAAAACAACATCGCGTCATCTGCATCCAAGAAACGCACTTGAAAGATCATCGACGTTTCTTTGTAAGAGGCTTCGAGACATTTCGCCAAGCCCGCGAAACAGACACAAGGAGGAATCATTACCCTTGTCAGAAACTCATCCCTGCAGTGGAGACAAACAGATCAAGAAGACAAGAACTAGAACACCTGACTGTCAAGCTTTGCTGCCCAGTGGAGACCTATGGATCACCAACTGCTACGGGCCCACCAACCTCATCTCTTACGCTACAAAACGTGAAGCTAGAAGCTTACAGACACCTGGTGGTTGGAGACTTCAACAGCCACTCGCAAAGCTGGGATAGAAGAAAGGATGCCCGTGGTGAGGAAGGGGAGGATTGGATGATGGAAAACAATCTAGTACTCATCAACCAGGCGGACGACAAACCAACGTGCTTCTCCAGAGCTTGGAAAACCACCTCCACACCAGACCGGGCATAGCTACTGAGACATTCACAAGCTCACGTCCAAGAAGTGGGCACCCCAGCTTGGAGGGAGCGCCACCTGCCAGTCATTCTCAACATCTCCAGCCAGGATGTACTGAGCGCAACATGAAACCCAAAGGGTTGGAACTTCAAACGACCCAACTGGCCCCTCTTTGCAGAAAAGGCTGACCACCACACCAGAAGCATTGCTGTGAAAATGACCTGAACAAGAACGTCCAAATTTCCACTGATGCAATTCTTCAGACAGCAAAGCAGCAATCCCAAGGGCAAAAGAAGACATTACCCGCCATACTGGGGTGACACACTGGAACAGCTTCACACTAAATGGACAATGCCAGGGAAACTATGGAGCAAACCCCCACTCCAGGGAACCTAGTGAGGCACAACAACGCCAAAGAAGCTTTCAACCAAAAGAAAGCTGAACTCCCAAAAAAGCTGGAACGAGAAGACCAGCAGCCTCAACATGGAGAAGGACACCAGCAACTGTGGAATCTGACAAAAGCCCTGAATGAAGACACCAGAGCGGGACACAGCAAAACCGTCATCGAGGAAAACGGTACGCACCACGCGGGAAGGAAAGCAGCAAACACCTGGCAGACTTTTACAAAGAGGAAAGCAAAGCAACAATACCCCCAAAGCCCAAGTGCAGGAAGTCAGCAAGGAAACCAAGGAGAAGCTGAAACACCAGAACCCCACACCGTCCATGATGTCAGCCTTCTCCATGACTGAACTCAAAAGCAGCCATTAAAAAACTAAAGCAAAGAAAGCCCCAGGGAAAGATGGGTTAACCAATGACATGATCAGGGGACTTGGAACCACAGCAAAACAGAAGCTTCTTCTGATCATCAACCAGTCATGGAGCTCAGGGAAACTCCCAGACCGATGGAGAGAAGCAGTCCTCATCCCCATCAGAAAGAAACAGAAAGACAAAACCAAGAAATCCAGCTACCGACCAATCAGCCTCCTCAGTTGTCTGGCAAGGTGAGGAAAGAATGGTGAAAAACAAGACTGCTGAAACATCGGAAGAAAATTCACCTGCTCAGCAACACACAGTCGGCTTACAGAAAAACCACAGTACGGAAGACCAGCTTGTGTACCTCGCCCAAAAGATCGAAAACGCCTTTCAGGAGAAAAAAAAGTTTACTCGCTGTCTTTGTGGACCTGACCAAAGCCTTCGACAAGGTTTGGAAGGAGGACTGCTCCTGAAGCTGCTAAACAAGAAAGTGGAAGGGAATATGTACCGCTGGATACGCAACTTCCTCCAGTACCGCACAGCAAGAGTTAAACTTGATGGAAAATTAGCATCGAATCACTCAAAAACAAGGTGTACCACAAGGAGGAGTCATTTCCCCTACACTCTTTCTCATCTTCATTGACGACATCGCTGAGAAGCTCACCAAGCACATCTCCAGAGCTTTTCCACGCCGACGACTTTGCTGCCCCAGAGTGCTGCAGAACATTTAACCCCAGCCACTACAGGATGCAGGAAGCACTGGAACACGTCGGAAGATGGGCCTCTGACTGGGGCGTAGAATCAACGCCACCAAAACAGTGGCCACAGTCTTCTCGCTGTCACCATGCCAGAAACCATCACCTGAAAATAAATGGGAAAAGAGCTGAAACAAGAAGACAACCCAACATACCTAGGCACAAGCTGGACAAGGGGCTTACCTGGAATCCGCACCTCAAGAACATTGAAAACGAAGCAGTCAGGAAGCCGCCATCAAGAAAACTGGCCGGTACATTCCTGGGGGGCAAACAGCAGCAATCCTGCAGAAAGGGGTACGTGGGTACCGCAGACCAACCCTTTGGAGTATGGCAGTTCTGCAAAGGGCCACTGCATCCAAGACCCCAAAACCAGTCGCCTGAACAAAGTGCAGAATGCAGGATTGCGACTGATCACGGGTGGATTTAAGACTTTCCCCAATCCAAGCCATGGAGAAACTTACTAGCCTACATTCCCCCGAAGACAGACGCGAGGAGAAGGTTTTCATCCACCCGTGAAAAGTTACACTTGCGTTTTGCCTAACCCCACCCCATGCACACCGAGATGCAGAACCCCACCAAAAACAGGGTAAAGAGAACAAGTTTCAACCACCTGTCTAAGAGCCTGCATCACAGAAATGAAGACCTGCTGCCTGCTCAAACCCGCCGAAATGGAGATGCTTCCAGATTTTGAGGAACTAGACAATCACCTAGAGGATGTCGCAATCATCACTGAAGTTCCTGGCATTAAAAGAATGGACCCGTCAAGCCCCTCAAGTAATGAAAGCTCTGGCACAGGAGATGATTGCCAACCAATACAACCCCATGAAATGGACCCACGTCTTTACAGATGGATCCTCAAAGGAGCAGTCAAGAATGGAGGAGCAAGGTTCTTCATCAACACACCAATGGAAGATTGACACACAAGGCCTTCCCCACCGGAAATATCTCCTCCAACTACAGAGCGGGGACAAAAGCACTGCTCCACGCAGTGAGGGTCCCTTTTTGGACCAGGCATCCCATCCAGAAGGTTGTCTCTTCAGACTGCGATTTTTGCTGCAGGGATTCAGAACACAAGGGAATGAACAATATGCAAGACATCAAAGGGGCCTCATGAATTTCAAAACATCGTCATTACACTTCAGTGGATTCCGTCTCACTGTGGGATCATGGGCAACGAAAAAAGCTGATGCTCTCTTTCCCAAAGGGAGGCAGCAAAATGGAGCGTTTAGCCACCCCGTGACCTACAGGAGGCCAAGACCATCATCCACAACCAGTTTCAGTCCCAGTGGAAGAGAAGGCTGGGTGCAGAGAATGGTGCTGACCCGATCCACCAGCTCCAAAGGCACCAGCAGACAATCCTCTTCAGACTGAGGACCCGGGCCCCTGCAGACTGCTGAGCCACCTTAACCGCCCCGAAATCCCTACACTGACCAGTGTCCATGCGGCACTGGACCCCAGACCCCTGAACATGTCCTACTGCGCTGTCCTAGTCACGCAGCTCTACGACACAAAACCTGGCCGGGGGGAGCGGAGTTACAGGAGCAGCTTTGGGGAGCCCGTTCTAACCTGGAGAAGACCGCGGGCTTCATCATGGCGGCCGGGTTACAAGTCTGACGCATCCAGCTTCAATCGAACGCAGAAGAAGAAGAAGAAGAATCTTCAACTCAAATGTGAAACCTGTCCTTCTGTATGGTTCTGAAACGTGGCGAACAACAAAGACAAACACCCACAAACTCCAAACATTTATCAACAGATGTCTGCGAAACATTGTGAACATCAGATGGCCAGATGTTATTGCCAACGCAGAACTGTGGAACAAGACCCAGCAAGCTCCAATAGAAATAGAAATCAGAAAACGGAAGTGGGGATGGGTTGGCCACACCTCAGAAAGTCTCCATCCAACATCACAAGACAAGCCCTTGAATGGAACCCTCAGGGCAAAAGAAGAGTGGGAAGACCAAGACAGACATGGCGAAGGAGTACTGACGCGGAAGTGAAGGCCGCCGGAATGACGTGGGCCAAGCTGAAGAAGATCTCCCAAAACCGTGTCCGCTGGAAGAGTGTGGTTGCGGCCCTATGTTCCCCAGGGAATTCAGAGGACTAAGTCAAGTCAAGGGCTGTACTTCTCCATAAAACTAAAAGACCACTCTCTTCTTTCATTAGATCTGAACTGATGTGTGTGTCCCACAAAAAGAGACCCCCTACCCACTGACACACATACACACTTACTACTCACCTGGGAAAATATCTCAAAAAACATGAAAAATCTCACTTGAAAAAAAGAAGGTGATTAGAAGTATAATTACACAAACAATCATAATTTTCATTTAGTAATAACTGTCACATGATGAAAAAAAGGAGGGCCATTCAAAATTAATATGGTACTGTTAGATTGGAAACTGGTTTGTGGTTTGAACAGTTTAACCAAAATCGGTGTCTGCTACAAACGCAGCATGAAACTCAGCGACAGTTGAACTAGATTGCGATCGTCGTTGTCAGCTTTGATGGTAAATATCATTAACATGCAACACTCTCCATTAATCATAGTGAAAACAAGCAACCCAATATAAAGTTCCATGGCTTTTTCAGTTCAGGGTTAGTACTTTCAAGGTGTCAGTCAAGTTCTGATCCCTAAATATTGGCTGCGTATTGTGCAAGTTTCAGAGCAGTTGGGTAATTTCCCATGATTCTTCATCGCGAGCCGTTTTGAACAACAGATGGCTTTGTCATGCATGTGCCTGCTTATTGTGGTTTGTGGTTAAATATACATGAGCTTCTTTCTATTACACACACACACATATATATAATATAGAGAGAGAGAGAGAGAGAGAGAGAGAGAGAGAGAGAGAGAGAGAGAGAGAGAGAGAGAGAGAGAGAGAGAGAGAGACTATATGATGCTTTGTCCACCAGACAGGAATTGAAAGCAATAGTTCACTTGACCTCCTCAGTTAAAATTTCAGTAGGACATTTGACCTGGCGTGGGATAACAAAATTGGACAGCTGGAGTTAGAAACGGACTATGTCTGGAGACTGACACTTTGGTGCATCACTGATTCATCAGACATTTGAAGAGTAGCTCAGATTTGTTAACGCAAGTAACTGGTTGAAAATGTTCATTTTCAAATTCAATTGTTCAGTTCCCTGAAAACCAATTCTATTGAAACCTGAGTTGCAAAAGAGATGTATTAGGCAATAACTCTCCATATACCTTTTAATTCAAAATAGCAGCCTAAAGTCTACGTAAGAAAAAACAGACCAGTGAATTTTGAAGAAACCCACTAAAAAACAGCTTAGTAAATATCTTGAGAAATCCAAACCCAACACATGATGTCTAGGATGGGTAACAACTAACATCTGTCAAACAAACATGGCTGCTGCCTCAGTCTAAAGGGCCATCATTAGAAATGTTCAGTGCAGTTTCAAAGAAATCTGTAGTTTAACGGTTGACCAGAATAAACCAAGCCAACATGAAACAAGCAATAACTTTAGCAGACTTCAGTTGAGTCAAAATGGTGGTCAAAGATGCAAAGATTTGAGTAGTTTGAAACCCATCTGTAAAATTGCTAAGAATCTGGTCCAAAGATGGCCCAGTTTTTCTTCGGCAGACAGACAAACGGACAAAGAGATTCCAGTTGAGTATATGCATCACAACATTGTTGAGGGAATGCAGGGGGTTGGGGTGATACAATTCTATGTTCTTGTCAGTTATTTGCATCTTAAATTTGACTCAGCGTGAATATGCCTATAAAGCCATAACATGTTTCTCTATTGGGATTTCTAATGCAATAAGAATGTGCTCATATTCTGAATCCAACATAGCTTTTGCACAACTATGTAAATTTGTCTTATTCTAAAAAGTGTGAGATAAAAAGTAAATCCCAATTGTGTAAACTCTCTCTTTTACAAGCCCACACTCTTTCTCTGAAACTTCCCTCATATTCACATTCTTCTTGGGTGACTGAAAAACGTGCACACTTACCTATTTAAATTGCAATACTTTCTTTTCTATTGCTTGTACAGTTATGAAATTTGGGGTGAATGTAGAAGAATGAATAAATAACATGCTGATACAAACCATTGTGTATTTGATTTATGCTCTCACAGTCAAAGGTAGCATATATGACCAAGTAAGAAAAAAAAATGCCACACTGGTCTTCAACATCCATGCAGCTGGGTGGGGGCAAGGACTCTTGAAATTTACCAGGGAATGATATCTATCACAGCAAAAATATAGGTGCAGAGGGGTAGTGTTCACTTTTTGCACATACAGATGGCCTGGTGCCACTTTATAGGGCGATCAGAGCATACAGTGCTCTTTGGCCGAGTGAAGAATGTGCACACTTATTTACTTTAAATTGCTATGATTTCTTTTCTGTTGTTTGTATAGTTATGAAATTTGGAGTAAATGTAGAAGAATAAATGAAAAAAAAACCACTGCTGATACCAACCACTGTGTGTTTTGCCTATGCTTTCATTAAAAAAAAAAAAAAAAAAATTACAAGACAAACAAAACTGTTTGTGTGTCACACAGAGCTCGGGAGTGCACCACGTCTTGAAATGCACCACATTGTGATGCCTATCAAAGAAGAAATATGGGCAGAGAGGTACTCGACATTTCTGATCAATAAAAAGGGACTAGTGAACCTTGAAAATGCGAATTTTTATCCTGGTCAAGAGGGCTTTCCGTTGTCAACTTCACAGACTGAACTGATTTAAGGCTCTTATTAAAGAGAGAGTTCAGAATAAATTAATTCTTTTCCCTTTTCATGTTCCTTCTTTCTATTTTTCCTATCATTTGCCAGTTCTGCACACAAAAGATTTTTATTGAAAAAATAAATACAGGTGATGAACATTTCCAATCAAACTGAATTAACTGTTTTTAAAAGTCTACAACTGCTTAACATTGTGCTTTTTAAATGCACATTCACACATTTTCAAATTGTCTTAGCCTCTTAGACGTAATTTTTGAGCCGTTAAAAAAAAAAATGAAGAAAACATTACAGCCCAGACATCATACTTGAGGCTTCAGAAAAAAACATACAGCTTGCAACATGCAGTGTAAAGATGAAGCTTCCAAGAACAGCCCAGCTCACTCACTACATAGCATGCACTACAGGCATAGCCTGCAAGTTTCAAAGAAATCCTTTAAAAACATGATTCATCTCTGAACAAAGTCTATATTTGAAAAAAAAATAATGAATTTTCTTCCTATAGCAATATTCAACTTCCTCAATCTCGAAAGACGGCAAAGACAGCCTGTTCAAACATACTATTTAAATATCAATGTTTTACAATGCACATGTGATATGTCAGTTCTTTATCATCTTCATGCCTTGCAAGCAAATTCTCTTTCCTCAGGTTTCGATTCGTCTTCACTGGACAACGCGCTATCACTGGACAGACTCTCTTCACTGAAACAGAAGTAATGCAAAATTGTGTCAGTAACTTTTTCCTCTTCTGTCATCACACAACAATTTTGAATAATCCTTTTTGCTATTCCTAACATGCTTATCTTACCGATAAACAAAACAGCTGCAGATCAGTGACTGGTAACTAGAGCCATACACTTCTTTTACAAATTTATAAACAACAGCTTTCAGTACTTTAACAATTGTTCTGTACCAATGACAGAAGTTTTAACATGTTTATAAGTGGTGGATACTGTTAGTGACAAATGAGCTATTTTTATGCGTCTAATTAACGACTATTTTCTTGTGAATGTGTTTGTAACCATGAATCCAGGCATACACGTGTGTGCGCATGTTACCAAATGTATCTTCCTTCTCTTTCATAGTTTCAAAACAGTCTGTATATACTGTCTTTATGTAAAAAAAACTGTTTTTGAGTTCTCGTTTGATCTTAAATCTCAATTTCAGCTGAATACAGCTCACTGTATTAGAAAACTGCAGAAGATCATGGGTTAAATCCCATCAACACCATGGGTTTTTTTGGCCTTGGTCTGCTGTGACCAAGAGTTGAGTGAGTGATATGCTCAAATAAGTTGACTGAGACCAAAAAGTCAAGCTTTACTTTACAGACGCAAATCCCTCACTCTTACCAAACAACATGAACATATACATCTCTCCTTTCTCCGTGGTGCATTCTATGTCATGTGCCACTCACAATGAAAAATGTTCTTTTAGAGTGTTGGGACTTGCACGATGTGAGACACAAACATTTTACAGCGGAGTCCATGAAGATCCTGTTCAGGATGTCCCGCCTGACGTGATCCTTGGGTTTTTGAGAGAGATTGAGAGAGATTAAACATTTTTCATCTGATTTAAGATTTTAGGGAAGAAAGATTTTTAACGAAGTTTCTGGTGTGTTTCTAGAAGATGTTATTGAAAGTGATGTGTGAACAGTTTTTTTTTTGTTTTTTTTAAAAATGACTGGTGAGTTGATTTTAACATGGTGACAGCCCTGATGTGGCCCTTTGCGGTCGACTGGGCTATAAGCAACATTATCTTATCTCCTTTCTTCCCCATTTCAGCATTGCAGCGAGTTTATGTCCAGTCCATGGGGTTACTGTAACAGAGATCCAGTGACTGGTTCTAAGTCACGGGGGACTCTCATTTAGTCTGGCCCTGTGACTAAGCTGATAATGGCATTTGTAGGGGGATCTGTAGATGGTGTCCCATGTATGTTGAATCAGAACAGGCACTGTAGGGGATCTGTAGATGGTGTTCCCGTGTATGTTGAATCAGAACAGGCACAACTGAACAGCAATGAGGTGACATATCAGCCTTCATGGTATCTCCTTGTTAACGGCCTCAAAACACCATGACATGGACTATACCCTATGTTCCTCTGATGCTGGGACCAAGACAGAAACTCAGAACAAGCCCAGACTGGTGATACAAAGAAAGGCCAATACGAAAGGCGTAAGAGTATGCCACTGAGGGTGGCACAGAACTGATACAGCTCAATAAACGATGACAGAAACAAAACAAAAAACATACACGCACAAACAAAACAGAAAAACCTCAGTGGCTCAGAACTGAAAGTTTGTGAAACAGCACAACAAAGAAGTTCAGCTCCAATGATTGGGGCAGATCCCCCTGTCCCCTGTAGGAAGTAATAGTCTTCAAGCATACTAAGACAAGAATGTATACAGATTTTTTTAAACTTTTGTTTACATCTGAACACTTTAGCTCTTGATTAACCGCCACATATGAATTGTAATGTACATGTCACGTATAACTGGTTTTTCATATTGTAATGTACATGTCATGTATAACTGGTTTAGAAATCAAAACATCTTTTGTTTGCCATTTCTGATTTTCACTAGGTCAATCTCCCTAAAAGTGGTCAGTATCAGTCATATTGGACACATTCTTTGTAATGCTCAAAGCCTTAGTCTTATTGACAAGCATGTTCATGTGTGATTATGTTAAATTTCACACAAATATATGAATCTTTATCAAAATTCAAACATATGACCACAGTGAGACTGAAACAAGCAAATAATATAAACCACTATTCAACAAAATTAATTACTCTTCTTACCTTGATTGAGATATCTTTGTGTTGTCTTCATTGTGTGACAGGATCTGTGCAAAGATGAAATAAAACATTATTCACAGTTAACAAGAAACAAAATCACAAAACCAAAATCAACATTTTTTCTAAGAAAATTAACTCTACTTTTCACATGACATTAACAAACTTCAACTGTACATAAAGATTTTTCTTTGAAAGGGAAAGTAAGAGCTAAATTTTGTAAAGCAAACAACAGCATTTTACTTTGGACTCGATGTAGGATACTGCTGACTGAAATTAAGATCCCTCCCATTTTGGAACCGTCGCTTGTTTTACGAGGATGTCCTGTCATGCTCTCGCTTCTCACTCTTTCTTCCTTTCTGCCTTCAGGATCGCCTGCCTTTGTTCCAAACCCTCATCGAGCTCTTCAAGATGGGATGAGGTTTTCTTAATGGTGGGTTGAAAAGAAAAACTCATCAACACACAAAACTCGACTGTCTTTGTCAGATAGGTAGGAATGTTACTTGCCTGTCTAGATAAGGAGTATCAGCCTGCATAAGCAGAAAATGCACCTTGGTGGCACCTGCAGCACTGGCTTCACTGTCTGCTAGTTCATCAGTGTCTTCCTCTCTCCTGATTAACACACCAGAGTCATGAAGTAATCTGACAAGTAATGTTAGTTCCTTTCTATAAAAATCTAAAAATCAAAAGACAGTCATGAAGTAATCTGACAAGTAATGTTAGTTCCTTTCTATTAAAATCTAAAAATCAAAAGACAGTCATGAAGTAATCTGACAAGTAATGTTAGTTCCTTTCTATTAAAATCTAAAAATCAAAAGACAGTCATGAAGTAATCTGACAAGTAATGTTAGTTCCTTTCTATTAAAATCTAAAAATCAAAAGACAGTCATGAAGTAATCTGACAAGTAATGTTAGTTCCTTTCTATTAAAATCTAAAAATCTAAAGACAGTCATGAAACCAACATGGTTTTAATTCAGACAAGTATCTAAGCGCTTGATCAAATGAAGTATAGGCTTTATGCGCAATATTACAAATCTGGTCACAACTCATATTTCAGTTAATGTCGACAGCAAATAATAATAATGATAAGCACAACAACAACAATAAGAAGAAAAAGGAGGAGAATGATGATAATGATGATTAGTACGTGTGTGCTTTATCTCATATGAGCTCGAAGCACTTACAAAACATGTACAATGTGAAAGTGAACCACACACAAGCACACAAGAATACAACTTTCCAAGAAACTGGCACATTGTCATCAAGCACAAGGACATGTTTTAAAGATAATAAATCACATGCACGAAAATATTCTAGACAAAAGAGTTCACACACACACACACACACACACACACACACACACACACACACCAATGCATGCAAGCATACAGATGCACACCCAAGTAATCACACACCAATACAAGCATGCATGCACCACTGGACATGTGCATGCTAGTCCTTATATCTGTTTGCAAACTGCATTATCACAAAAACAGAACAATACCATGAAATGGCGTTTCCAGAGAAAAGTAAGTTAATGTGTACTGTCAACAGATCACCACACCAACAACAACACTGCAGAAGCAACTCTTTATTTTATACTTTTGCCTCTCTACGTTTTTCAAATGCTGCTATGCAATAAATGAAAAATGTAGAGGTTCCTTTCTTTTTTTTAAACTGCTCTCATAGTAAACTTCTATTTTCACAAATTTACCTATTTCATTTCAAAATACTTACAGTTTTGTGGACAGGAAGAATCCACCACTGCTTTCATATTCTCTGGGGGGGAAAAGAGTTCTTTTGTTAAAACAACAAGTACCTATTTTAAGTTCTAAGGGTTTTTTTCTGTACTTTTTTTTTCCACTAACCACCCATTAACTGCTAACATGCAAAATATATTAAATTTCACTTTTCAGTTCAGTTCCTTTCAAATCACTTTGTCATTTAAAACAGAGTTCAAAATGGAAATTTTTCCATCAGCATCATGTGCATAACAGACAACAGTAAATCTACTGAGCAAGATAACCACTCCATCAAACAATGCATAGCATTTAATACTACAGTTCAGAATGTCATGTAAGCTGGTAGCATAAGCACAGACTGTCACTCATCCAACACTCCACACACAACAGTCGAGCCTGTCTCTATGAAAAGTGGATTATGAAAAAACAAACAATGCTATGATGCATTGACATATATCACAGAACACATCTTAGATCTCGGCACTATTCAGATTTGTGTACAAGCATGTGTGCACACGTGGTGTGGTTTGGTGTGTGTGTGTGTGTGTGTGTGTGTGTGTGTGTGTGTGTGTGTGTGTGTGTGTGTGTGTGTGTGTGTTGCGTGTGTGTGTGTGCATGTGTGTGTGTGTGTGTGTGTGTGTGTGTGTGTGTGTGTGTGTGTGTGTGTGTGTGTGTGTGTGAGACATGTACAATATAGAAAGTGTGTATGTTGTGTGTGTGTGTGTGTGTGTGTGTGTGTGTGTGTGTGTGTGTGTGTGTGTGTGTGTGTGTGTGCGTGTGTGTGTGTGTGTGTGCGTGTGTGTGTGTGAGTGCGTGTGTGTGTGTGCATGTGCATAACATAGTCATAATGTAAAATAAATTCTCACCTCTTGCAAAATTCTTTGATAAGGGTCTTGTCCAATATGTTTTTACTCAGCTCCCAAGTATTGTGTCTGAAAAAAAGTTATTACTAAAATCAAATTTGTGTGAGTATCAGTTGGTTGGTTTCTTCAGCCTTTATGTCACTTTCCACATGAGATGGTATCAGACGGCTGGTCACATGATACTGACACATCAGTAGTTTCAACTGAATTCAAACTCCGAACCTTTCGGTTACAAGGCCAACATGCTACTGACTGCGCAACCAGGTTTGCGCTTGCAGGGCTCCCATTAAAGTACATAACATATGAAGGTCCTGACTCCCTATGACAAGCAAGGACGCACTATCCTGATGTAAAAGGGTCCAGCTAGATGTATTTTAAATTGCCTCTGCGGCTTTGGCTCAGTCACAGACTGAATATGGTGTGTTCAGGTGTAGTCAATCATAATTGCAGACAATATTGACAGAATATCAAAATGAATTCTCTGATCTCAGTCGATCGCTCGGACTGAGACTGTTCATTTGTTGTAAATCATGCTGGATTCTCTTGAGTTATCTCCTGGTGTGTGCACATGTGAGTGAGTGAGTGAGTGAGTGACAGTGTGGTGTGTGTGTGTGTGTGTGTGTGTGTGTGTGTGTGTGTGTGTGTGTGGTGTGTGTGTGTTATGTGTGTGGGTGGGTGGGTGCAGGAGTGGACCCTCTGTAGTTTCAACTGGACTCCTGAAACTGCACCACGACCCCTTATCACACCCATCTGAAACTCCCATGGATCCCCTGTTCGTTCCCTCTGATGGGAGCCCAGACTTAAATGATTATGAGTTGGTGTGTACATGTGCAGATAACTGCGTCTGTTTGAGGGGTAGGGGTGGAAAGGTAGGTGGAAGTGTGCGTGCGTGCGTGCGTGTGTGTGTGTGTGTGCACGTGTGTGTGTGTGTGTGCCACTGTGTGTGTGGTGTGACTCAGACTGTGTGTGTGAAATATTAATAGAATGTAGTTGGGTGTGCCTCTCTCTCTACCTTCGACATCACACTATGTGAGCGTGCATGAGTGTGTGAGTGTGTGTGTGAGGGAAAGAGGGAGAGAGAGAGAGAGGGGGAGAGAGAGAGACAGTGACAAGTTTTATACATACACAACAATAGATTATTCTAAAAACATATCCATGAGTGATAAGGCCTCAATAAATTTCAGAAAAGCGCAGTATAAAGCCATTTTAACTGAACTATTTGCATCTTAAATCAGTTAAACTGAAGAAAATCATTAATACACTGAGTAATCGAGCAAAGAGTCCAGAATGAACCTTTAGTTCAAATATTACCTTTTTGTTGCTGTACACATATTCATATTCACAATATTCATAAGTTTCAACCACATGATATCTGTTTACATGATATCTATGTTCATTTACCTTATAAATCCTTTTCTGTGGAATCGTCTCGACAATGAAGACATCTCTCTTGCCTCCCTCCATGAGAGCAAACTCCCTTGTCAAAATGCCACCAGCCGGACGCCGCGGACACATGGTTTCCACAATTTCGAGGTGAGTTTTGTACACTCCGAAACGAAGCTATTTCAACTTTCGATTTTACTTATCATCTCTCTCCATAATTCACAATAAAATAACACAAGCTGAGAGAGAGAGAGAGAGAGAGAGAGAGAGAGAGAGAGAGAGAGAGAGAGAGAGAGAGAGAGAGAGAGAGAGAGAGAGAGAGAGAGAGAGAGTGAGTGAGAGAGAGAGAGAGAGAGAGAGAGACAGACAGACAGACAGACAGACAGACCTGTTGACAGACAGACAGACAGAGACAGAGCGAGACAGAGACAGAGAGTGAGACAGAATGAGACTCCGTGTGTGTGTGTGTGTGCAGATTCTCTCTCTCTCTCTCTCTCTCTCTCTCTCTCTCTCTCCCCTCTCTCTCTCTCTCAGTCATTGCATGACTGAATGGTCGAATTAATCTATAATATTACATTTTCTCTTTTTGTATATGTGTCGTTGTTGTTGCTGTTGTTGTTGTTGTTGTTGTTGTAATGATAAAGGAGTGCTTGTGGCTACGAGGATATCTGAAGACTCTTTTCTACTTTTTGTATATGTTTTGCCTGTTTAGATTTGATTGATCATTGATAATAACAGGGTTATATTGTTCGCAATGAAAGGAGGAGGAATGTGCTATTACCCTGTTACCCCCCTTGTCATAAGACATTTTGGTTTAATGACAATTAAAATGTCAATGTCTCTCTCTCTCTCTTTCACTCCCTCTCTCCTCCCTCCCGATATCGAGTCTGGCTTCTGTCTCCCTTCATTTTCCTGTCTCAGTCCCTGTGTCTGTCAGTATCAGTGTTGTCCCGTCCAATTTGAAATCTAATTAGTAATCAGCAAAATTATACTACACACACACACAGACACACACACACACACACTTTTACTGGTTTTCATCGGAATTAAAATGAGTCCAAGTCCTTGTCCACACAAATGATAAGTCTTGCCTTCAATCAAGCCCCAACAGCCTGTGCGAGTCATAGTCAAATATAGGATGCAAGAACTGAAGAAGGCAGAAGGACAGGCACACGGACAGACAGACAGAGAGATACTATGTATAAAGTTATATATTGTTTTTGCTGGAGGCGAGACACACTACGCTGTGTACTTGATAGTACACATTTTTACCTTTAAATTATAATTAGCTGATTTATATTATAATTACGAAAATCACCACACTGTTGGTTGGCTACTTAAGCGCAAAATAATGGATCCACTTTGTCAGAAAATGTCCACCATGTTAAGTTCAGATCATGTAACAATGAGCAAACATAGGAATATGATCTGTACTATATGTCATCTGGATGTGTAGCCGTATGATAGGAATAAACAGAATTCTGTCTCGTGGTGATTTTCCTTGTCTAGAAGGGCTACCAAATTGCAAAATGATTAAAAATTTACATGTAAGATGGATGCCATTTTCAAAAGTAGTATTTCAGTGACTTATCTTTGAAGGACTTTTTGACTCCATATCATTTTTTTTATGCCTGCCTACATGGTGTTGTGAAAACATTCATAGCGCGCACAGTTTTGCAATACTTTAAGTAGCCAAAATTTACATATGCCACGAACTTTCAGGGGGTTCCAGAAAAGTGCTCTGGAATAAAATCCAGGCTGAATTTGGTCATGTCTTTCATTGGGTAGGTCGGCCACCCAATTCTCATCGACTGCAGTTTCAGTGTCGTCCTGAAATAAAGTCGTCTTGAAAGACACCACCACTTACCCATTCTGAAGGAAACCACCAAAATCTGTTGCGCTGTGACTTAAATCATTATTTACACTCTATTCAATGGTTGTTTTTCAATTAAACTTTCACCACCTAAGTTCTTTAATAATGCTTTATGATTTCATTTATTTAGAATAAGGATTTGATTTTAAGCAGCCGTTTTTGGAACGCTTTTCATCGGAAAGTATTTAACTGAACTGTGTTCATAATGCGCATCTAGATACTTTCCTTGATGAATACTTTAACGACTAATTATCAAAATATTGATAAAATGATTATAAAGTTTCCGTGGTGGATGCCATGATTTGAGGTTGCCATGGACATGCCAGCAGGTTGTGGTGGTGATAATGATGACTAAAATATTAGTAATTATGATGATAATACTTAATAGTAAATAATAATAACAATAATAATCATAACAATAATAATAATAATTAGTTGTAGTGGTAGTAGTAGTAGTAGTAGTGGCAGCAGCAGTAGTAGTAGCCTGTTAGAAGGTCGTAGTTGTTATTTTGATTATTATTATTTCTGTAACAAAAATGTAAAACTTTTCTTTAATGACATGCGCCTTGCTGAGTAAATGTATAAAAACCCAGAGAAATCAAGTCAGTTTGGAACAAAAGAACCGTGTGCACGTTGAAATGTTTAATTCTAAATATGGAAATCCATAGAGTATTACACTCTCTTTGCCCTTGTGTACAGGTTTTGTGTTTTGTTTCACTGATTCGGTGCTTCCTAGAAAGTTGTCATTTTAAAACAACCTTTTCCTCCTCCTTTGCTCCGATTCTAAAGTAGTATCGTCTACACTTTACCTCCTTCACAAATGTCTGGAAGTATTGGAATGGATGAATACTCGTACTAACTGTGGCGACTCGAAAAGGATATAAAGCATCAGGGTACTCACCAGTGACTGCCACGAAACCCTGGGTCATACAGAAAACTGGCAGTGTTGGTCAAATTCCCCGCGTGAGCTTTGAACCAACTACACACACAACACGGGCCTTGGACCTACACATGTGGCACACTGCTATCATCCTGTCAAGTTCACAGATGATCAGACGTTAATTTCCCCACGACAGCGAGTACGAACTATGGACTTCAGTCTCACACTGGGCCAATTTGTCAAATCGTTTTTCCTTGCTAACTGTATGTGGAAACATGGCCCCAAGAAACGTGGCGAATGTAGCAGACGACCGAGATAAGGGAGGTCACTGTGCTCGTACTGTAGGAGACCAAATGTGGACAAAGGAAGAAGAAATGAACACCAACAACTACAACGAAAGGAGACCGTCGAATAACAACAATGACCCAACCGCACCACGAATCTCTTAAAACCAATGACGCCAAAGACTACCGTGAATGAAAGACATGTCCCTTAAAAGCTTTCGCTATGAGGACGTAAAACTCAACCATTCACTGCCTCAGAGCAGGTACACTTTGCCTCCTGCAGGGTTGTGGGGTGGATTTTTAATTTATTTTTTTTTATGAGGGATGATCTTTTTATAGCTGTCACACGCAGTTCAACTGAAAAAAAAGGATAAAGTTTAGGAGGTAATTTGCATTCACGGATTTCTGTGGTAATTTGTATTCCTGGACACTGACCAATTGCACGCGCTAGGTCAGAGGGAGGGTAGAGGTCTGTGGCACGAATGCGTTGCCTGCCAGCGCGCGCACCCTATATATGTGTCAATCAGTCAGGCAGGTGCACTCGGCTACACGACAATGCCGGGGTAATGGAGAATATTGGCTCCGTGAGGGGGAAGGGGGGGGGGGGGAGAAAACCGTTTTCAGACTTTTCCAGGAGCCCTGAGGGTTGGGCGATGCTTGGTAAAATAGACCCACTGCCCTGCCATGCATGTCGTGAGAGGCGATTAAGTGGTGAAGTCGGCGATGTTGGGCCAGACGGCGTACATTATTGAAACGGATGGTGCACTCAGAAACCACAGTACTACGCAGCTACAGCCAACATGTCACGTGTAGACAGAGTTTCAAGAGACGGTGCTCGCCCTGTGGGGTTCCACCAGGCAGGTGCAGCGCAGGGCTCCGAGCCTCAACGGAGTCCACCCCCAGTGACTGGGGGTCCCTTCAACCCGACCCGTGGAGCCAGGGGACGGGGAAGGAGAGCGACTGGCCAACAAACCACCAGAGCAAAGGACAACCCCATAACCATCATGCACTGGAATGCGGAAGGAGTTACTAACAAGAAGGCAGAACTAGAGCAGGGAGAGACACATTTCGTCCACAGACACATTTTAGGCGAAGCAGACCAGCAAGCGCTCCAGAAAGACCTTGAGGCGCTAGAACAGTGGGAGAGGGAATGGGACATGGCCTTCCACTCAGACAAGTGCACAGTCATGCATGTGACCCGCAAAAGAGATCCACCCACTGCTGGATACCAACTCCACAACCAGACTCTTCAGAGCAGCAGCACCAAGTATCTCGGAGTGACCCTGCAAAACGACGGCAAATGGAACAGGCACGTAAACAACATAAGCGCCAAAGCCAACAAGGCACTGGGGGTTCCTGCGAAGGAATCTAAAAAAAAAAAAAAAACACCGGCAGAAAGGTCAAAGAAATGACATATAAAGACAAGACAAGACAAGACAAAATTCTTTATTTACGAGGATAATAGATAAGCAGTAACGTGCTTTTTTACATCCAGTCCTCGCCCTGAGTAGGGACTACAACATGCAGTGAAATCAATTAATGTAAGAAATCAAAGAAGCAAGCAAAGCAGTCATGTAATCATAGAGGAACATCAAATGAAAATAGAAGATAAATGAAAACAAAACAAAAAATAAGAATAATAATAAACAAAACAACAACAACAAAATAATAATTAAAAAAAAATGAGAATAACAATAATGAAGAGGAAGGAGAGAGCGGGGGTAGGGAGTGAGGTGGGCTGGGGAAACATATGTAAGTGTACTACAACGTACAAGATTGGCATGTATGAAAACAGACAGTGAAGTGAATATGACATATAAAGCACGAGTGAGACAAGTGCTGGAATACAACTCCGCTCTCTGTGACCCACACACTGCCCAAGATATTCTGGACATAGAGGCCATCCAACGTAGAGCGGCCCGCTTCGTCATGAACAATTACAAGTGTGATGGTGTGGAGGGGTAAGGGGTGTACAGGTGAAGACAGGCAGATGGTGAGAAGTGCAGGAACCAAGGGACAGCAGCCAGTCAAGAAGACACAGTGGACGAAGCAGAGTTTTTCTCCTTTTATTTGCCTTCCATAATAAGCTCAAACCAGGAACGCGGCCCATCTGCGAGTGTGGCATAGCAGTCAACACCAGGGGAGAGGTGGCAGCTCTCCTTGAAGGATGCTGGCATGAGAGGTCAGCGTCATTGGGCGGCACAGACAACCTTCCAGCCATGTGGGTGACGACGGGTCTAGCCTGTGTCACCGGGGGACGGCTCCTGGAGGTGTGGGGCGATTGACGAAGGAGCGCTGCCTGACTGCGACTACCGTGGCCTGGAATACCGTGCTGTTTTAAGGGGTGACAGACATGGGGGCACTCCTTACGGGGTTGGGCTGAAAAATTGCCCTCTCGGCCGCAGTCAGCGAGTGCCCGCCAAGTTTTAGGGACTCGTGCAGCGCTCCAGCGACTTTCGTCCTGCTCCCTCCTTGAGGCGGCCTCACGCGTCACAGGACCATCGCCACCCGAGCATGAAGAAGGCCGCCCGGTGGTCCTGAAGACAGCCTGATGTTTGGGGGACAGCAGGCAACACACACTGACGCCTATCGTCGGTCGACCAAGATCCTGAAACTGAACCAACGTTCAAGACCAACTCCACCAAACTTGAACCAACTTTCAAGAAGATAATGACTAGAATTGAGCCAATGTTCAAGAGGAACACGAGCTCTGGGAGACAAATGCGACGACCCTCACTGAAACTATCCACTACTGCCAGGCGACAACTGTTGCCACAAATATGCAGACTTTTGTCTGCATGAACCTTGTCCTTAAGGGCCTCAGGCCAATAGGACGTTAATCTCACCATCAAAGCAACGCGGCCCTGGGAGCAATCTCTCTCGCACAGCACTCAGCGCACTGAGCACCCTCTCTGCCTCTCACGCCAGTCGCTCACATCAGGGAACACTGATCCATTCTCACACAACGCTCTACTTTTATAAAAATGTACCGGGCCGCAGAGCCAGCAACACGGTGCCAGAGACGAAACGGGCCTCGCGAGGCCGGAACCAACAGAATTTTGTGTTTTCTATCGCAGCTTCAGTGTTGTCTGGCTTGCTGTCCGTTCAAACTATTAACACATATTTACTATCGATGAAAACCTCAGAACACAAGGAATAAAATGCAGCAAGTCACATTTGACAATTTTGTTCCTGTACTAAATCATTGCTGATTAATGTCCTAGAGTGAAGCCACTTTTAACGCGTTTACGTCATATTTTCCTCTATTTCAATAAAAAAAATACTGAAGAGCGTGAAATAATTTTACAATGAATGAATAGCTGGCACTTCGCTCTTTTCATACATATAAACTTCATTTTCCGAGACAGTGTCTAAGTGGAGAATTGTGTTATTAAAATTTACTAGAAAACACAGATGACTTTTCACTTCGCCGGGCCGTCGGCGCCTACTTTTGACACAATTTTCAACTGAAAAATACTCTGTTGAAATGGTCTGTTAAATAATAAATTCTACACATTTTCAGTTGTATTCATAACAGAAATGGAGTCATTATCAAGATTTCGATCGGGAAGTCCGAATTTTGTAGAATGATAATTTGGATCAAAACTCAGACAATGAACGAAGAAGGCAACTTGCTCAAGGGAAACCGGCGTCGTCAGTCATTTCGTATAGTCGCAAGCCTGTGCGGAAAAGATCCTAAGCATGCGATATACGAAATGAGAGCTCATGGACATTACTTTTAACATGCATCTTCAGATTCTTCAGTTTTCCTCTTACTTTTTGTAAAATCAAGAATTATTCTATGTTCATTCGACAGACAATTGAAAATGGCGCCAAGATTGCTCGTGCAAAATCCCAGTTTAGAGAAAATGATCTCAGCCCAGTACGGTTGTAATGAATCAAATACATTAATTTTTGTGACTTTAGCGACGTACATACAATTATGTAGGTTCTGAGGTATTCATGATTTAAAGAATTTACACAATAAAAAAAATGAGATTCGACCAAGGGAGGTAAGGGGAAGATAACTCTCGAACAAAACATTTTCATCCATGAAAGGTAACCAAAAGAAATATATACACTGTTAGCACCCGGCTACACAAGCAAACCTCCAGCATCACCATCATGCTGGAGGAACTAAAAGGGCCACCCCTTGAGACGAGGCGGATAGCGGCACGACTAACCATGTTTTACAACATGAAACACAACACAACGGCTGTAAAGTTCCCTCCCAACAAGATCAAGGAGGGGCCACAACCAACAATTCAGCAGGATAACATGCCAGACGGACCAAAGAAATATGTCGTTCCTCCCAAGAACAGTAAGGGACTGGAATCTGCTCCCTCAGGAAATAGTGCAGGTCCCAACGGCAGGTACCTTCAGAAGGAAAGTATCTGCAATTCCGTAAATCCAACTCTCTCCCTCCCTCCCTTTCCCCCCTCCCCCACCCCACCCTTCTCTGTACTCTATACCCTCCGTCATTCTCTCAATTAAAGTTGTTGTTGTTGTTTTTCCAGTCTTCACCCCAAACGTAACAATAATAGTCACATACTTGACTGTGGTTACTAACGGAAGAAGAAGTGCCTCCACCGGAATAGCATCAACATCTGTTGCATGCAGGAGACGCGTCTCCACGGGCAACCCTTCCAGACCAGGGGGTATCAGGTTTTTAGGAGTGACAGGCAAGGAAGGACAAAAGGAGGAGTGCTAACTGGTTAGGAACAACCTGAATGCCAGTGAAAGCAGACGGTACATGGAAGAAGCAGAGTACATTGAGGTCAAGGTCACCACCAAAGATACCAGCATCAACCTTGTTAACTATTACTGCCCAGATGACAAACAACTGTCACTTGACACACTCCAGGTTCCAGACAGCGGCTTTCTCATTGCTGGTGACTTTAACAGCCAGTCGC
>CM031628.1:40808163-40820241 GCA_018398815.1 Conus ventricosus
TGATTTTGTCTTGGCCACATCAGAGAACATAGGCATAGTCCATGTCATGGTGTTATGAGGCCGTAACAACGAAAGACCATGCAAGGCTGATATGTCACGTCATTGCTGTTCAGTTGTGCCTGTTCTGATTCAACATACATGGGACACCATCTACAGATCCCCCTACAAATGCCATTTATCAGCTTAGTCACAGGGCCAGACTAAATGAGAGTCCCCGTGACTTAGAACCAGTCACTGGATCTCTGTTACAGTAACCCATGGACAGGACATAAACTCGCTGCAAATGCTGAAATGGGGAAGAAAGGAGATAAGATAATGTTGCTTATAGCCCAGCCGACCGCAAAGGGCCACATCAGGGCTGTCCACCACGTTAAAATCAACTCACCAGTCATTTTTTAAAAAAAAGAAAAAAAATGTTCACACATCACTTTCAATAACATCTTCTAGAAACACACCAAAAACTTCGTTAAAAATCTTTCTTCCGTAAAATCTTAAATCAGATGAAAAATGTTAATCTCTCTCAATCTCTCTCAAAAACCCAAGGATCACGTCAGGCGGGACATCCCTGAACAGGATCTTCATGGACTCCGCTGTAAAATGTTTGTGTCTCACATCATGCAAGTCCCAACACTCTAAAAGAATATGTTTCATTGTGAGTGGCACATGACATGGAATGCACCACGGAGAAAGGAGAGATGTATATGTTCATGTTGTTTGGTAAGAGTGAGGGACTTGCGTCTGTAAAGTAAAGCTTGACTCTTTGGTCTCAGTCAACTTATTTGAGCATATCACTCACTCAACTCTTGGTCACAGCAGGCCAAGGCCAAAAAACCCATGGTGTTGATGGGGATTTAACCCATGATCTTCTGCAGTTTTCTAATACAGTGAGCTGTATTTCAGCTGAAATTGAGATTTAAGATCAAACGAGAACTCAAAAACAGTTTTTTACATAAAGACAGTATATACAGACAGTCTGTGTATAAAAAATGCCACAACATTTTTGCTTTACATAAAGAAGTACAGACAGACGGTATACATGTGTATTAGAGTGCCATAACATTACTGCATTACGTAAAGACAGTACACACAAGACAATCTGTGTATAAGAGTGCCACAGCACTATTGCATTTCATAAAGACAGTACATACAGAAAGTCTGTGTATAAGAGTGCCACAGCATTACTGCATTAACATAAAGCAGGTACTCTTGTGACTGTTTTGAAACTATGAAAGAGAAGGAAGATACATTTTGGTAACATGCGCACACACGTGTATGCCTGGATTCATGGTTACAAACACATTCACAAGAAAATAGTCGTTAATTGGACACATAAAATAGCTCAGTTGTCACTAACAGTATCCACCACTTGTAAACATGTTAAAACTTCTGTCATTGGTATAGAACAATTGTTAAAGTACTGAAAGCTGTTGTTTAAAAATTTGTAAAAAATTATACTCTAGTTACCAGTCACTGACTGCAGCTGTTTTGTTTATCGGTAAAAAAGCATGTTAGGAAAGAAAAAAGGATATTTAAAATTTTTTTTGATGACAGAAGGGGAAAAAAAGTTATTAAAAACACAATTTTTGTATTACTTCTGTTTCAGTAAGAGATCTGTTCAGGATACACTTTGCCCAGTGAAGACGAAAAAAACCTGAGGAAGGGAAAATTTGCTTGCAAGGCATAAAGGATAAAAACTGATTTTCCTGTCTTTGAAATATTGATATTTAATAGTATGTTTAAAACGGGCGTCTTTGCCGTTTTCGAGATGGGGAATTGAATATGCTTTGGGAAAAAATTTCTTTATCTTTTTTTCAAAAAAACTTTGTTCGAATAAAATCATTTTTTTAAAAGGATTTCTTTGAAATTTGCAGCTATGCTGAAACATGCTATGTATGAGTGAGCTGGGTGTTTTTGGGAAGCTGCATCTTACACTGCATTTACACTGTATGGTTTTTTTCTAAAGCCTCAAATGATTCTGGGCGTAATGTTTTTTTTCATTTTTTTTTTTAAGGGCTAAAAAAATGTCTAAGGGGCTAAGACAATTTAAAAAGGGGAAATGTGATTTAAAAAGCACAATTTTAAGCTTGTAACTTTTAAAAACAGAAAATTCGTTTGTTTGGGAAATTTTCATCACCTGTATTTTTTTTTTTCAATAAAAATCTTTGGGGCAAACTGGCAAATAAAGGGAAAAATAGAAAAAAGGAACAAAAAAAGGGAAAAAATTTAATTTTTTTCAAAAACCTCTCTTTATTTGGGGCCTTTAAAATCTTTTAAGTCGTAATTTGACAACAAAGCCCCTTGACCGGATAAAAATTCGCATTTTCAAGGTCAAATCCCTTTTTTTGACAGAAAGTCGATACCTCTTGCCCAATTTCTTTTTTGTTTTAAATCACGTGGTGCATTTAAAGACGGGGTGCCCCCAGACTCTGTGCGACCATAAACATTTTGTTTGTCTTTGAAATTTTTTATTTGTTTTTTTTAATGAAAGCTAGAAAAAAACACACAGTGTTGGTATCACATTTTTTTTTTTTTTCATTTTTCTTCTACTTTACTCCAAATTTCAAAACTCAAACAATAGAAAAGAAATCTAGCAATTTAAAGTAAATAAGGTGCACTTTCTTCACTCGGCCAAAGAGCACTTATGCTCTGACCCCCAAAAAAAGCGGCCCCAACCACTGTAGTGCAAAAATGAACACTCCCCCTCTGCACCTATTTTTTTTGCTGTATAGAACTTTCCCCGGTAAATTTCAAGTCCTTGCCCCCCCCCACTGCAGGGTGTTGAAAACCAGGGGCATTTTTTTCTTATTTTGGTCATAATCACCTTTGACTGTGAAGCTAAATAAAAATACACAAGGGTTTTTGTATCGCAGTTATTTTTTATTCTTCACATTCACCCCAATTTCATAATGTAAAACAATAAAAAAGAAAGTATTGCTTTTTAAATGGTAAGGTGCCGTTTTTTCAGTCACCCAAGAAGAATGGAATATGAGGGAAGTTTCAAGAAAGTGTGGGGTTGTAAAAGAGGGGGGGTTTACACAATTGGGGTTTACTTTTTTTCTCACACTTTTTGAAAAGACAAATTTACATATTGTAAAAGCTTGTTTGGATCAGAAAAAGCACATTCTTATTGCATTAGAAAAACCCAATGAGAAACATTTTTGGCTTTTTTAAGGGATTTCTGCGATCAAATTTTAAAATCAAAAAACTGACAAGAAAAAATGAATTGACACCCCCAACCCCCCGATTCCCTCAACAATGTTTTATCAATACTCAACTGGGAAACCTTTTTCCCCTTTGTCTGTTTTTGCCGAAAAAAAACAGGGGTGTTTTGGACCAAATTCTTAGCATTTACAGAAAAGGGTTTCAAACTACCCAACTTTGCATCTTGACCACCCTTATGATTCTTAAATCTGCTTTAATTTTTTTCTTTTTTCGTGTTTGCTTGGTTTTTTTTGGGCAAACCCTTAACACAATTTCTTTGAAACTGCATTGTCATTCTAATGATGGCCCCTTTAATAGTGCACCATGTTTGTTTGATTTGTACCCACCTAGACATTGTGTTTGGGTTTGGTTTCTCAAGAATTTTTCAACTTTTTTTTTAGGGGTTTCTTCAAAATTCACTGGGCGTTTTTTTTTATGGGTTTTGGCGCTATTTTGAATCAAAAGGGGGATGGGGATTATTGCCCAATACTCTCTTTTTCAACTCATTTTAATAGAATTATTTTCAGGAACTGAACAAATTTAAATTTTAAAATGAACATTTTCAAGCATTCTTTCGTTTTCAAAACGAGCTACTCTTCAAAATATGATGAATCAGTGAGCCCAAGGTGTCAGTCCCAACTAGTCCATTTTTAACTCCAGTTTCCAAATTTTTTTATCCCCCCGCCCAAACAAAGTCCCACGAAATTTACTAGGAGGTAAGTGAACTATTGCTTTTAATTTCCTTGGGGGACAAAGCATATAATTCTCCTCTCTCCTCTCCTCTCTCTTTTCTCCTCTCTCTATATTATATAATATATATATATACATCTGTGACCATTTTTTTTCCATTCCGTCCTATTGGGGATTTTATTTGTGTGGGAAGGGAGATCAGTTTGTGTTTGCAATACTTTTTATTCTTTTTTTTTTGTTATATTGCATTCAGCCCCCCCCCCCCCCCCCCACTTCCCCCGCCCCTCCCCGCCTCTTTCCCCCCCCCCTTTTTTTTTTTTTTTTTTTCTCTCTCTCTCTCATCTCTCTCTCCTTGTCTCTCTCTCCTTTTCTCTTCCTCTCTCCCTTTCTCAATGCCTATTCTCAACAAACTCTTTCCCCCCCCCCCCCCCCCCCCTCCCCCGTGTCTCTCTTCCTCCCTCTTTGTCTGTCTGTCTGCCTACCTAGTTTTAACCCCCCCCCCCCCCCCCCCCCCACCCCCTCTGTGCCTCGCTCTCTCTCTCTCTCTCTTTCTTTCCAAACCACACACCCCCCCCCCCCCCCTTTACTCCTTTCTTCCCTCTCTGCCTCCCCCTCTGTCGCGATATGACCATAGAAATAAATAGTGGGTAACAGACCATATTCATTATGTGGCTGATATGTTCTCGCATATGTTTTTTAACATATCTGTTATGTTATTCCTTGTAAACCACAGTGAACAGTTTTGTTATGACGTTACATTGATGAACTTACGACTGAATGGAAAGTATATGATTTTTATCTTGGGACATTCTGTACAGTTTAAAATATGTGTAACGATTTATGTCGTATTGTGTTAACTCTTTGAGATCTTCAACTGTACTGCTGAGGCACACTCTTGTCTGGAAATCTGTCTTTAATGGAACTTGTTGTTGTCTTAGATAGGGACATTTTATACAGACAAAAATGCTGTTCTTAGGATCGTTGAAAAAGAAATACTTGAGATGTATTCGTGCCCCCTACTCCCCTCTCCCCCTGCTTTTTCTCCCCTTCCCACCCGTCCGCACCCCTCCCCCCCCCCCCCCCCCTCTCTCTCTCTCTCTCTCTCTCTCTCTCTCTCTCTCTCTCTCTCTCTCTCTCTGTCTGTCTTTCCTACCCCTATTTCTCGTGTTCCCCGTAGCTTACTACCCTTCCACCGTTGTCCTTTCTCTAACCTTTGGAACTGTGGTGAACTGTTTTGAGTCTGAACGAGGCTGCTACATGCAATTCTATCATTAAAGTCCCTTGAGGAAGACCGAAAGTGGTCGAAATATTGGGAAATATTTTACGTGATTGTTGTTGTCTTCTTTGTTTGGATGTTTTTATATATATATATATATATATATATATAATATATATATATATATATATATATATAGATATATTATTTATACATATGTAATAGAAAGAAGCTCATGTTATATTTAATCACAAAACACAATAAGCAGGCGCATGCATGACAAAGCCATCTGTTGTTCAAAACGGCTCGCGATGAAGAATCATGGGAAATTACCCAGCTGCTCTGAAACTTGCACAATACGCAGCCAATATCAGGGATCAGAACTTGACTGATGCCTTGGAAAGTACTAACCCTGGACTGAAAAAGGCCATGGAACTTTATATTGGGTTGCTTGTTTTCACTATGCTTATGGAGAGTGTTGCATATTAATGATATTTACCATCAAAGCTGACAACGACGATCGCGATCTAGTTCAACTATCGCTGAGTTTCATGCTGCATTTGTAGCAGACACCGATTTTGGTTAAACTGTTCCAAACCTCAAACCAGTTTCCAATCTAACAGTACCATATTAATTTTGAATGGCCCTCCTTTTTTTCATCAGTGACAGTTATTACTAAATGAAAATTATGATTGTTTGAGTAATTATACTTCTAATCACCTTCCTTTTTTTCAAGTGAGATTTTTCATGTTTTTTTTAGTTATTTTCCCAGGTGAGTAGTAAGTGTGTATGTGTGTCAGTGGGTTGGGGGTCTCTTTGTGGGACACAAACATCAGTTCAGATCTAATGAGAGAAGAGAGTGGTCTTTTAGTTTTATGGAGAAGTACAGTCTACTGTTCATTAACGATTTTCATTTCATTCCTTACAAGTTTCTTAAAGATGGGGTAAAATAGGCTATTGGTATGCGATGTGCAGAAATCATACAAAGAAGGAATTTTAAAATGTTAAAAAAAAAACCATTGTAACAGAGGTATTTCTATTTGTTTCAGGTGAATATTGATTTGATTGCAATTTGAAACTCTCTTGTGTCATATTTTTGATAGTTTTTATAATTTTCATTCAAAAAATAGAGAGCCTCTGAGAGTTTTGCTCATGATCACATTTGAAAAAGCAAATTGAGTACATAATTATGTGTAAAAAAATGATATAGGCCTAATACCCTTTTGAGCAAAGTTCATAATTATGTATAAGAAAGATGATATAGTACCCTTTTGAGCAAAATCCAGTAAATTGGGTAGCTTTATGTGGCTTCTGCACTATAATTAACAGGGTTTTTTTTCAGCCTAGGAAATGGGTATCAAATTGAAACGCCATTTTCACAGCTGAAGTCCTCTGTTCAAGAGAACCCTTAGCTAGCTTCCATTATGAACAGGTTTAACCCATATATGCCCACCGTCCCATTTATGGTACGCAATATTGTAATGATGATACTAAGTCATCTGCTGAACCCAATACAGTGACTTAAATGCTCAAGACGGGTCAAGGAGGCTATGTGTGACCAACTGCTGTGTTCTGGGGAATTAATCTCCCTTAGCTTTTCCAAGGAGGCTGCCATTTGCAATTTTGAGTGTGGACTGCAGAGCATCATGGCAAGCAATAAATGGTGACTTTGTATTTTTTTTAACAACCACTTTTTTTATATCAAACAAAGGACAAATAATGGAGATAATGATGTTATCTGAAAATGTTTTTCATGGATTTTTCAGAAAATGATCTTGCTTACATTTGTGAATGTTTAAAGTGCTGTCCCAAAAATGGGACAGCAGGCATGAGAGGGGTGGGGTTTTTAACACATACAAAGAAGGAACTTGCTTCTCTTGTCTTTCAGACTCTACCATGTTCATCAAGTTCTATCAATGCTGGAAGATGACAGCAGCATCCAAGAAGCCACTGTCTCCATTGAGCCACCTCCTGTGAATTGAGTTCACTGATGAAGACAGCGGAGAAGAAGATGGGGAGGGGACAGTATCCAACCTCAGTGGGCGTGAGCTGCAGGCACCTGCTACTGCCACAGTATTCCAGCATGGTCAATGCCAGCAAATTTATGATCCTGAGGGTGACAGTTCTTCAGATGAAATGCTAAGAGTGATTCCTGATTCACCACAACAACCAAACCATGGCGGTGTCGATCACACTGACCAAAACGTGGACAAATACAGGATTGCCATGCGCTCCAAAAAGTGGTGGTGGGCCATCTTTTCTTACTGTGTGGACGTCTGCATCCAACAAGTGTGGCATCTCTACACATCAACTGGGGCAGCAAAGAACAACCCGCTGGATCTTCTCGCCATCCACAGGACAGTTTCCAGGGTCTACCTTGCACGGGCTTCTTATGCAAACACCTGGCCATCCAAGAAGCTTTGTACCTGTGGACAAGCATGTGGCAGAAGAGGTCAGGTTTGACCGTGTGGACCACCCGGTGGAAAGATGGCCACAACAGCTGAGATGCGGTGCATGCGCCTGAAGACCAAGCGTCAGTGCCCAAAATGCAAGGTCGGGGTACATGACAGATACTTCCAGCAGTATCATGTTAAGTGACACTTTCAGTGTCTTCAATCTTGATGATCCAAGACACCAGCCCTCTCTTCTCCAGTTCAGTTGAATTCAAAATGACCAAAGACTCTGATTGTTTCACAAAAAAAGACAAACTTTTCTTCAGATTTTGTCTCATTCCGTACAAAATATAAGAACGAACAATTTCATTTTCATTTATCAAAGGCAAAGTTTGCTTAGAATTCACTTTTGTGGCTATTTCTTGCCATATTGAATAATTTTATTTCAATAAAAGATCAGTAAATCCTTCATTTTTGCTTTTAAGTGTCATGCGAAAAAGCAAGAATACCCCTACCCTCTCGTGCCCACCGTCCCATTTATGGGACGGGCATATTTTATATCCTAAATCACTGAAATCAAAGTTTTACTCAAAATGAGCACAACATAGCATAATTACAGACCAAATGCCATTCAGATATGCAACTTTTGTTTGAAAAAAAAAACTGGGCATATATGGGTTAAAGCGGGGGAAAAAACTGTTCAGCAGCAGAACTTAAAAGTAAAGAACATGGATACTTTATTCATAAATGAGAGTTGACATGAAGATAGCCAGTGTTTGACACATGTCACACTGACAGTTGATTTATTACATTTCTTTACAGTCCTCTCTGTTTCTAACACTGTTTTGGGATTGTTTCTTTGCTAAATGAAATAACTAATGCTTGTCACAAGCACTGGTATACATGTTTTAGTACTTATTATAGTGTTCGCTCATATCTTTAAAAAAAATCATGAATTTCTTCATTTTTGAAGTTCTTTTAAATGAATTACACGTTAATTTAGCCACAAAATTTTTTTTTAACCTCTATCATGCCAAAAGCAGAAGGGGATCCTGTTTAAGAGATGCCATCTGTAGATAGATTCACTGTTGCTAAATTGTGCCATATGTCTGATTTTTCATGTCACTGGTGACAATTTCATTGGACCATCTTTGGACCAAATTCTTAGCAATTTTACAGATAGGTTTCAAACTACTCAGATCTTTGCATTGTTTACCGTTATTGTAAAAATCTTTCCACCCCTGAAGGGTGTATATTTGTGAACAGCAAACTCGTAAAATGTTGGAAAGCATGGATAGCACTGAAATGTTTAACCAGTATGCTGTCTTTTGTACACTTCTGAGCTGTAACTTTGTTCGGACCAGATGGGAACAGCTTTTGTGTGCATGTGTTTGTGCATGAATGTGGTTGTGGATGAGTAGAAGGGTTTTTGTATGGTTAAGTATTTGCCTGAAGATGGTTTGATTGTTGTGTCTGTGAGAGTATGTTTGTGTGAATAAGGTAATGGGCGTGTGCGTGTGTGTGTGTGTGTGTGTGTGTGAGGCACGGATCATCAATAATCAGTTATGTTACAATTGATTTCATGTGTGTATACATGAGTGTGCAAATGAAACTGAATAGTTTTTCATGTGAATATGCAATTGTACACGTTTGTGATTCACGTTCAGTGAAACTTGTATTTGCAGGATCTACATTATTGTTGATATGGCTTCTATCAATAATACGTCATTGTAATCCTTGTGATCATCATCTTGATTGTTAACTTTTACCATGCCAGGTTTTTTTGGTGAAAACTTCCCTTAAAACCCAGTTTATGTTTGGCTGTCTGAAAAACATGCACACATACCTACTTTAAATTGCCATAATTTCTGTTCTATTGCTTGTACAGTTATGAACTTTGGAGTGAATGTAGAAGAATCAATAAAACTTGTGACTATACAAACCTTTTTGTGTTTTGTTTACGCTTTTACGTTCAAAGGTAGGAAATACGACAATGTAAAAAAATGTGACCTTGTATTTCAAGCTTCATGGAGCTTTGGGGATGTAAGGAGTCTTGAAATTTACCAGGGAATGACAACGTATCAAAGCAGGGATATGTGCAGAGGGATCCTGTACACCACTGGCACATACAGATGGTCTGGCGACGTTTTATAGTGCAATAAGCACACACTGTGCTTTTTGGGTAACTGAAGAATGTGCACACCTACCTACTTTAAATCAATATAATTCCTTTTGCACTGCATGTACAGTTATGAGATTTGGAATGAATGTAGAGGAATAAATTTTAAAAAAAACATGCTGATAGCAACCACTGTATACAGTGTGTATGGTTACATTATGAAAAACAATAAAAATGTTTATGTGTCATGGAGCTCTGGAGGTTGAGTGCACTTGGTCTTGAAATGTACCACACTGTGGGATCTATCAAAGCAGAAATATAATCAGAGAGGTACTCGACTCTTCTGACCGATAAAGAGGGTCTGGTGAACCTTGAAAATGCAGATCTCGATCCTGATCGAGAGGGCTTTCCATTGTCGGCATTTGCGCGAGTAAGGTGTCTCTTCGCCACCCCACTCTCCACTGTTTCATTCGCATCGATTTGTTGTGGTAAAAATAAACTCAATAACTTTATCTGTAATGAAGATACGAAACAAATTTGCCTTGAAAATGTCATTTTCCACTTTGAAAAGACCGCTGACGAAATCAAACTGTCGAAGCCATGTATGATCCAAATAATACAAAACCAAAAAATTATCGACTTCATCACCAGACATAGATGGGGGCTAGTGCTTTTCCCCTGATTTCAGGCCGACTCAGCTACTTCTCTTCAGGTCATTGATTTGTCGATATCCTGCTGATTTCACCCTAAGAACTATTATAAAGCTTTCAGTTGACACTTGCTTGTGCTAAATTTTGCACGTTAATGGCGTCCATGCTGAAATTTCACTTGGAAAAAACTCTACTAACATTGATCGATTGAAACACTGACTTGAAGGCTTCCAACATAGGAACTAGAGGGCGGAAATTAAAGAGGAAAACCCAGTGCATTGTGGGATAGGGACTTTCCTTTTTTTTGTTGTTGTTCAACCAATTGGTTTACGAATTCGTTCACAGGCATCCAACCAGGAAGCAGTTTTGCAACATAGGGTAAGCTGCAAGGTGTAGTTACATGACATTGGCATGATAAAGGTTAAAACCCCCAGGGATGTCCTCCATTGGCATGATAAAGGTTAAACCCCCCAGGGATGTCCTCCTTGCTGCTGTTTGTCATTTTCACAGTTTCTCTTTTTGGTGGTGAAGGTTGTGGTTTGGTGGAGGTAGTTGTCACTTCCAGTGTCTTCATCAGTGTTGTTGTTTTCAGATTTTATCATATTTGTTATTATCACTGGTTTGCTGCACTGGACTCCTTATCATGTCAGCCGCTTAGATCATTTTTTTTGCGTCGGAAACCCTTTTTTTTAATGACATTGTTATTGCTACAGATTTTTTTTTCCTGATGTCCTCTTGTGTGCATGTTTGTCTCCTGCTTTTTGAATTATAACTTGGATTTCTTTCACTGTTACAGATCCTGCAGCCCTGAACGTTTTGACTTGGATGAAGTTGCCTGACCCAAGCAGTCCACATCAGCTGACTTGGATGAAGTTGCCTGACCCAAGCAGTCCACATCAGCCGACTTGGATGAAGGGAGCTGTTCAACACCATGCAACAGTACACTTAGAAGGAAAACACCACGTCACAGACAAGATTCAAGCCTGAAAAGAAAGCGTTCCAGAGCGCATTGTTTGTTGCAGGATGTGAGGGTTTTGTTGTTAATTTGCATAGACATTTCCAGCAAATCCATACCGACATACCTCAATTTGAGGCCCGTTTAATCATTAAGAAAATGAAGAAAAGCCCAAAGAGGTCATACCCTGTATTGTCATGCCCTGAATGTGATTGGACAGGTACTCAGGCTGATAAACATCTGGCATCTAAATCATATGGATATGAGAAAGCACTGGCAAAACTCATGGCTAAACAAATAAGGCGACAACATATTCAGTCTGGCTCATCCGTTTCTCGTTCAAACTGTAAAAGAGACCTCCACACTGCCCAGTCAATGTCTGATGACTTTTACCAATGGTATACTACAATTGAAGGGGGTCATTTTATACCAGATTATCTAAACAAAGATAAACAAGAGCAGCGTAAGCAGCAGAACAAAAAAGTAAAGACCATAATGTTAGTGATGTGCGAAGACAAGGTCTTGAACATCAAAGTATTTTCCATTTGGTGGCAAGAAATCAGCAAGCTGACGCTCTGTTACCACCACCAAACCTTCGCTTTGGAGGACAGTTTTTACACTGCCTTCATCTCTTCATCAATGGCCAGGAGAGACTGGTCAACTTCTGCATCATGATGGAAACACACCAGGGAAAAGTGGTTGAAAATCTGCCTGGAAAATGGAAGATGCATTTTGCTGCCATTCTTGCAATAGTCCATGCAGCTATTCAACATGGATGTGAAAGTCAGGATAGCGCACAGATCCATAAGAAGACTCCAAGACTGCACCAGGACACATGCACCCATACACACAAT
>CM031628.1:40821241-40846241 GCA_018398815.1 Conus ventricosus
GCCATAGGACCAGTCATCTTTCGAACATTGGTCCTGGTCGCGGACGGGGTGTCAATGCCCCAGCGCTACATCAACCAGGCTCAGACCCCATGTCGATCCTTTTTTTGCGCAACACCCAAACTGGACATTCCAACAGGACAATGCAAGACCACACACCGCCGGGGCCCACCCAGCAATTTCTTCAGCATAACAACGTCAATGTTTTGCCCTGGCCAGCCCTCAGTCCCAATTTAAACCCAATAGAACATTTTTGGGATGAACTTGGCAGACGGTTGGACCTCCTGCGCCCAAACGACCAGCAACAGCGGCTAAACTTCACCAGGCCATCGTCCATGTGTAGGCTGGTGGTCCCAAAGGGGAACGCATCAACCACCGGTCCACTCAGTGAGCCGCAGGTGTCAAGCAGTTGTAAACACAAATGGGGGCCACACACGGTATTAGGATTTCAAGCTGGTTTGTCACGTGACCTTGGATTTTCCACACAAAAGACAATTGCTGATGACATTTTCACACATTACCGTGTAATGAATCAAATCACGTTGAATTCTCGTTTTCACTCTGTACATTGTGACCAATAAAATTAAACCCCCAACCTTCAGCTTGTTTTGTTTTCGCGTTTTTTTTGGAAGTCATATAGATACTTCCTTGATGAATATTTTAACGACTATCAAAATATTGATAAAATGATTATAAAGTTTCCGTGGTGGATGCCACGTTTTGGGGTAGCCATGGACATGCCAGCAGGTTGTGGTGGTGATAATGATGACTAAAATATTAGTAATTATGATGAAATAGTAAATAATAAAACAATAATAATCATAATAATAATAATAATAATTAGTTGTAGTAGTAGTAGTGGCAGCAGCAGCAGCAGCAGCCACGCAGCAGTATAGTAGCCTGTTAGAAGGTCGCAGATGTTATTTTGATTATTATTATTTCTGTAACAAAAAAGTAAAACTTTTCTTTAATGACCTGGCCTTACTCAGCTGAGTAAATGTATAAAAACCCTGAGAAATCAAGTCAGTTTGGAACAAATGAACCGTGTGCACGCTGAAATGTTTTAATTCAAAAATAGGGGAAATCCATAGAGTATTACACTCTCTTTGCCCTTGTGTACAGGTTTTGTGTTTTGCTTCATTGATTCGTGCTTCCTAGAAATATTTGTCATTTTAAAACAACCTTTTCCTCCTCTTAAAGCATCAGGGTACTCACCAGTGACTGCCCCGAAACCCTGGGTCTATACAGAAAAACTGCAGGTTGGTCAAATTCCCCCGTCTCAACTAACGGGGCTTCGAACCTACTACAGGGACAATGCGGGCCTTGGACCTACACACGTGGCACACAGCTATCATCTGTCAAGTTCACAGATGATCATCGTTAATTTTTCCCCCCGACAGCGAGTACGAACCATGGACTGTCTCACACTGGGCCAAGTTGTCAAATCGCTTTTCCTTGCAAACTGAAGCTTGTTAAAACTGGGCCACAAGAAACGTGGGGAAGGTACTGACACCGAGAAAAGGGAGGTCACTGTGCCGTACTGTCGAAGACGAAATGAAAAATCAACAACTACAACGAAAGGAGACCGTCGAATAACAACAATGAAACCAACCGCACCACGAATCTCTTAAAAACAAATGACACCCAAAAACTACCGTGAATGAAAGGCATGTCCCTTAAAGCTTTCGCTATGAGGACGTAAAACAACCATTCACTGCCTCAGACAGGTAACTTTGCCTAGTTGTGGGGTGGATTTGTTGGATTTTTTTTTAAATGAGGGATGAATCTTTTATTTGCGTCACACACAGTCAAATGAAAAAAAGGATAAAGTTTAGCGGGTAATTTGTATTCACAGATTCTGTGGTAATTTTTATTTCTGGACCTGATCAATTGTAAGTGGCAAGATTATTGGAGAAAATGGTGGAGGGCAAATTCTGGACCACCTGATCAGAAACGAGCTGATATCAGAGCATCAACGTGGATTTGTGCCAGGACGTTCCTGTACCACGCAACTGCTTGGGAAACCCAGGTTTTATGGACGAGTACACGGAAGAGGGGGCTCAGTTGAGTGGTCAAAATGGATTATCAGAAGGCCTTTGACTCTGTCCCACACAGGAGGCTTGTACAGAAACTGTCTGCAAGTGGAGTTAAAGGTAAAGTCCTAGACTGGATAGCAGATTTTCTAAGTAACAGGAGACAAAAAGTCGTCATCAACGGAGCCAGTTCATCTGAAGGCAATGTGACAAGTGGTATTCCACAAGGATCTGTGCTTGGGCCGATGCTGTTTGTTATATACATAAATGACTTGCCTAGAGGGTTGAAGACTACTGCCAAGATGTTTGCAGACGATACAAAGCTTTATGTGAGAAGTGAACTGAAAACGGTCCGACAGATCTCCAGGACGACTTGAACAACTTGCAAGAATGTCCAACAAATGGCTACTGCGTTTTCACCCAGACAAATGCTGTGTTTTGAAGATTGGCCGGAACAATGAAAATGAGTATTACATGGGGAAAGAGTCGGATGGCAACAAAACAAGAGTGAGACTAAAAGAAACTGAAAGGAAAAAGACTTAGGCGTTGTAGTGGATAATAAACTCTCGTTCAAAGAGCAGGTTGCCCAGATCACATCAAGGGCCAACAGAATGGTTGGACTTATACGCCGATCTTTTGATTATCTGTCCGAGAGAACTTTTGTACTTTTGTTCAAGAGCATGGTCAGGCCACTGTTGGAATATGGTCACAGCGTCTGGCAACCACATTCTAAAGGTCTATGTAGTGACATTGAGGATGTGCAACGTCGTGCAACAAAGACACTGAGCCATCTCAAAGACAAACCCTACCCTGATAGATTGAAAATTTTGAAGCTTCCGAGTCTTGAGCACCCCATCTTCGGGGTGATATGATTGAAACTTATAAGTACCTCAATGGAATGTACAACACCCATGAACTTATGTTCGAAAAGGACAATAAAAGCCAGTTAAGAGGAAATTCAATGAAGCTGAAGAAAAGCAGAAGTAAATTAGCAGTTAGAGCAAATTTTTTCTCGAATAGGATCAACAATACTTGGAACAATCTCCAGAGTCAGTGGTTTCGGCGCCATCAGTGGATGCTTTCAAGAGAAGACTGGATGAACATTGGAAAAATCTACCATCATTGTACAACCTATTTGCCAAGAATAACTTCTGGAAAACTGAGCTTGCACGCAATGCTAGAAAATCAAAGTTAGAATTAGATAGACGAATAGGCTCTTTAAAGGTAGAGCCTCAATCGCTCTTATTACTATACTATACTATACCATACTAATTGCACACACTAGGTCGAGGGAGGGTAGAGGTCTGTGGCACGAATGCGTTACCTGCCAGCGCGGACACCCTGTATATGTGTCAATCAATCAGCAGGTGCACTGGGCTTCTTCTTCTTCTAAGGGTGCGGCCACATGACAAGCTGCGCTGTAGCCGCACTGTGCGTTAGCGGTAAGCGAGCTGTTGAGCAGTGAGCGGTGGGTGGCCACACCAAAAGCGGCGATAGCTAGCGGCTAGCCAGCGAGCAGCCAGCTGCGCTGCTGTTAAAGCTTGCGTGGCCACATGAATAGCTGCCGTAGCTAGTTGTATGCTAGCCTGCCGCTAGCTGTGCACGGTTTGTTGTAATATCTGTTTACAGCTGTACGAGACAGAATCAAAATGGCAGAGAGGAGGGTATCTCCTACTTTCAGAGTTGTCTGAACCATCGCCATATATACAGCGAGGAATTCTTGTTGATGACCGAGATTATTTGGGTCCATCCCATTAACACGCAACGAGTGTGTATGGAGAATATCACCATTTGGTTCCCGACCTCAAGCAAGATGCTGCAAGGTTTCTTTCCTACTTCCAGAATGCTACCAACCACTTTTTGCAACACATGCTGGACCTGGTTCAACCTCACCTTAGCAAACAAGACATTGGCTTCAGGCGGCCAATATCAGCATATGATATATGATATGACATGGGCATATGAGGACATTTTCAAAAGGAGCTTCTTCTGCAAGCACTGACGTTGCGAAAAACAGACACAAGGGACGTAAACCAAAAAAAAACCCATTGCATCACATCTATTTTTGGCCGGCAACCGCCGCTCGAGCTTTGAGCTGGTGATAATTGTTTTGAACATTACCACCGCTCGATGCTAGCAGTGGGCTGGCGGTAACCGTGCAGTGGTAGCGAATCGTGTGGCCACTCCAACAATAACCCTATTACTATTTCTGCAGCGCGGCTACAGCGCAGCTCAACCGCTTTTCATGTGGCCGCACCCTTAGGTATTCTGCCCGCCTTCAACAAGCTGAAGATCCTGGCATCTACAAAAGGGGGTTTCCAGTTTGCTGGAGTTGTGGGTCAATTTATGCAGTCAGTGCTCACTACCTAAACTGCATGGACAGTGGGCAGGTAAAGTGGGGGCCACCACGCTCACTATTTCAGACCTCTAGCCGTACTTTGCAGGCCCTACTTTGGAGTGGGTGGGGAGGGTATTGTACTCTAAGCATGGGGTGGGAGGGGATGGATGGGGGAGAGGGGGGATGGGGGGGGTGGGGTGGGGATGGTGGATCAGAGTAGGACTGAAAGTCCGCACCGAGGCTGATTGAATTGCCTCAGGTGGGAGCTTACTGAACTCCTTTGTGGAGCGGGGAGAGAAGGAGTATTTTCTGTAATTTCTGCAGCTGGACTCCATGACATACTGGTGTTCGTGGGAATGCCGAGTGGCGTATTCAGTTTTTCAGGAGTCTTGGCGCTTGGTTCGTCTCGATCGTGATGTCACCATGGTGGTACTTGTACATTGTTGTCAGGCGGGTTCTTCTTCGCCAATCTTCCAGTGATGTCCAGCTCAGCTGGTCAAGCATTCTCCGACGCTCGAAGTTTGGGCGGTAGCGGTTTACTACTACTACCCAGCGGGCAGCCCTCCTCTGGATCTTCTCGAGGGACTGTATGTTGTTTTCAGTGTGCGGGTCCCAAACTCCCCACGCGATTCCAGCTGGGGCGCACCATGGTCTTGTAGGCTTGGTCTTTGATGGAGATGGAGCCGACCTTTAAGTTTCATCGCAGGAAGCCAAAGGTCTTGCTGGCTTTCGTGGCGACGTTGTTTATATGTTTCTTCCAGCTGAGATCGTGGAGATGGTGACACCGAGGTACTTAGCATCGCTGGAGGACTTCAGTGGGTGGTCTCTCAGATGGTATGTTTATCTGGCCACCGCTTGCCAAAGTGTAAGGCCTCGTACTTGTCCGGGTGGAAGGACATCAGCCACTTTTCTTCCCAGTCAGCAAGCTTGTCCAGGTCTCTCTGCAGATCGTGCTGGTCGGCGGCTTTGGTGATTGTCTTATGACAGGGCCATGTCGTCTGCAAAGAGCCATATGGTGGAGGTCAGGCCCTTGGGGAGATCGTTAATATAGAGCATGGAAGAGGCATGGGTCGAGGATAGAGCCCTGGGGGACTCCTGACTCTACGGGCACGAAAGTGGAGGTGACACCGTCAATGACAACTGCTTGCCTCCTGTCGCTTAGGAAGTTCTGGATCCAGTGTTAATGCTGCCAGTGATTCCGTAGTGCTGTAATTCGTGGGTCAGGAGTGAGGTGGGACACCTTGTCAAAGGCCTTTGCGAAGTCCATGACTAGCATGTCCTGTCTGTTTGCCCTTCTCCCTGCTGTATGTGATCTCATCTACAGGCCCATAAGCTGGCTGACACAGGACCGCTGCTTTCTAAAGCCATGCTGTTCCCTGCAGAGGATGTTGTTGCTCTCTGCAAAGTCCATGATGTTGTGGACGATGATGTGCCTCCAGTACCTTTCCAGGTATGCTAGTCAGAGAAATGGGGCGATAGTTTGCTGGTCTGTACCGTTCGCCTTTCTTGAAGATGGGCGAGACATGGGCAGTCTTCCAGTCTAACGGAACAGTTGCCAGAGTTGATGGAGGACTGGAACAACAGCGTTAGGGCGGGTGCAAGTTCACTGGCGAGCTCTTTCAGGACTCTGGGGGTGATGCCGTCGGGGCCGGGAGCCTTCTGGACTTCAGGTTCCTCAGCAGCTTCTTGACGCCCTCCTCCCTGATGGTGATGGTGCTACACGTTGGTCTGTCGGTGTTGAGGCTGAGCCCTGTCCTGGTTTCGAAGTCTTCAGGAGTGCAGGGTGTACTCTTGCTGAATGCCGACTGGAATTGGCGATTCAGATCTCAGCCTGGCCTGGGCGTCCATTACAAGGCGGCCGTCAACTTTCAGGGAGAGACATTTGAGGATTCCGTCTTCTTGGCTTTTACGTAGCCCCAGAATGCCTTGGAGACTCTGCCACCGTCTTTTGTGCTGTCCTCAATGAGGCGAGCTGTGTGGGACCAGTAGTTTCTGCGAAGTTGGCGCTGGACTGGCGCTTCAGCTCTTTGAGTTCCTGAAGATGTCCTAGGTCGCCAGACTTCTTCCACCTCTTGTAGGCTCTGTCTCTCTTGCGGATGAGAGCTTTTGTCTTGTAGTCCACCCAGGGCTTCCCATACTTGGCCTTTGGAGTGGTAGGGATGCGGGATGTGGGAGTGGACGATCTGGTGCAGCCCGTCCTTGAACGCAGTCCAGATCTCCTCAGTGTCACTGCTGGTGTTGAAGGAGGCAAGGATGGAGTCCGCGAGTTTAGCAGCAGCAGCAAGTTTAGCAGAAGGCTAACACGACAATGCTGGGTAATGGAGAATATTGGCTCCGTGGGGAGGGGGGAGGGGGGGGAGGGGGGAGGGGGGAGGGGGAGGGGGAAGGGAGGGGGGAGGGGGGAGGGGGGGAGGGGGGAGAGAGAACCGTTTTCAGACTTTTACAGGAGCCCTGTGGGTTGGGCGATGCTTGGTAGAATAGACCCACTGCCCTGCCATGCAGGTCGTAAGAGGCAAGTAAGTGCTGAAGTCGTGGTGTTGTGCCAAACGGCGTACATATATTGAACCGGATGGTGCACTCAGAAACCACAGCACCACGCAGCTACAGCCAACATGTCACGTGTAGACAGAGTTTCAAAGACGGTGCTCGTCCTGTGGGGTTCCACCAGGCAGGGGCAGCGCAGGGCTCCGAGTTTCAACGGAGTCCACCCCCAGCGACTGGGGGTCCCTTCAACCCGACCTGTGGAGCCAGGGGACGGGGAAGGAGAGCGACTGGCCAACAAACCACCAGAGCAAAGGACAACCCCATACCCATCATGCACTGGAATGCGGAAGGAGTTACTAACAAGAAGGCAGAACTAGAGCAGGGAGAGACACATTTCGTCCACAGACACATTTTAGGCGAAGCAGACCAGCAAGCGCTCCAGAAAGACCTTGAGGCGCTAGAACAGTGGGAGAGGGAATGGGACATGGCCTTCCACTCAGACAAGTGCACAGCCATGCATGTGACCGCAAAAGAGATCCACCCACTGCTGGAACTCCACAACCAGACTCTTCAGAGCAGCAACAACACCAAGTATCTCGAGTGACCTGCAAAACGACGGCAAATGGAACAGGCACGTAAACAACATAAGCGCCAAAGCCAACAAGGCACTGGGGTTCCTGCGAAGGAATCTTTAAAAAAAAAACACCGGCAGAAAGGTCAAAGAAATGACATATAAAGCACTAGTGAGACCAGTGCTGGAATACAACTCCGCTGTCTGTGACCCACACACTGCCCAAGATATCCTGGACATAGAGGCCATCCAACGTAGAGCGGCCCGCTTCGTCATGAACAATTACAAGTGTGATGGTGTGGAGGGGTAAGGGGTGTGCAGGTGAAGACAGGCAGATGGTGAGAAGTGCAGGAACCAAGGGACAGCAGCCGGTCAAGAAGACACAGTGGACGAAGCAGAGTTTTTCTCCTTTTATTTGCCTTCCATAATAAGCTCAAACCAGGAACGCGGCCTGGGAGCAATCTCTCTCGCACAGCACTCAGCGCACTGAGCACCCTCTCTGCCTCTCACGCCAGTCGCTCACATCAGGGAACACTGATCCATTCTCACACAATGCTCTACTTTTATAAAAAAAAAAAAAGAAAAAAATGTACCGGGCCGCAGAGCCAGCAACACGGTGCCAGAGACGAAACGGGCCTCGCGAGGCCGGAACCAACAGAATTTTTGTGTTTTCTATCGCAGCTTCAGTGTTGTCTGGCTCGCTGTCCGTTCAAACTATTAACACATATTTACTATCGATGAAAACCTCAGAACACAAGGAATAAAATGCAGTAGGCCTAAGTCACATTTGACAATTTTGTTCCTGTACTAAATCATTGCTGATTAATGTCCTAGAGTGAAGCCACTTTTAACGCGTTTGCGTCATATTTTCCTCTATTTCAATAAAAGATACTGAAGAAGGTGAAATAATTTTACAATGAATGAACAACTGGCATTTCGCTCTTTTCATTCATATAAACTTCATTTTCCGAGACAGTGTCTAAGTGGAGAATTGTGTTATTAAAATTTACTAGAAAACACAGCTGACTTTTCACTTCGCCGGGCCGTCGGCGCCTACTTTTGACACAATTTTCAACTGAAAAATACTCTGTTGAAATGGTCTGTTAAATAATAAATTCTACACATTTTCAGTTGTATTCATAACAGAAATGGAGTCATTATCAAGATTTCGATCGGGAAGTCCGAATTTTGTAGAATGATAATTTGGATCAAAACTCAGACAATGAACGAAGAAGGCGACTTGCGACTTGCTCAAGGGAACCGGTGTCGTCAGTCATTTCATATAGTCGCAAGCCTGTGCGGAAAAGATCCTAAGCATGCGATATACGAATGAGAGCTCATGGACATTACTTTTAACATGCATCTTCAGATTCTTGGGTTTTCCTCTTACTTTTTGTAAAATCAAGAATTATTCAATGTTCATTCGACAGACAATTGAAAATGGCGCCAAGATTGCTCGTGCAAAATCCCAGTTTAGAGAAAATATGGGCTTCTCAGCCCAGTACGGTTGTAATGAATCAAATACATTAATTTTTGTGACTTTAGCGACGTACATACAATTATGTAGGTTCTGAGGTATTCATGATTTAAAGAATTTACACAATAAAAAAAATGAGATTCGACCAAGGGAGGTAAGGGGAAGATAACTCTCGAACAAAACATTTTCATCCACGAAAGGTAACCAAAAGAAATATATGGGCGTTTTTCAAAAAATGTCGAAAAAACGAACGAGCCAAAACTTGGAAATGATTTTACTCAAACCGAAAATTTGTCACTTGAAGTTAGTTTGAGACACTTTCAGCTTTGTAAAAACAATAAATGGCACTTTGTTGCGATTTTAGTATAAAAGATATTTCAGGAATAAACTTAAATTTGGACAGAAAATGTCATTGCAGTAACGCTCACATGATTTTTTTCCCATAAATACTGTAATATGTATTATCACAATTATATGTAGTAGACATAGGTACACCTTCAGTGTTCACTGAAAAATTATGATACAAGCTGTAACCAAATGGCAGCATATCTTTTGGGCCAATTTCATTCAGTTCATGATGTTTTTTTTATATTTTGATGATGCCCAAATAGTCTGTTTCCAAAATGTGCAAACCTTTGCAACAGTAACTATCAGGATGTGATAATATAAGTTTAAAAGAACCCTGTAACTTTGGTTTTCTGAATCAATACAAGTTTGGATATTTACTGTGAATTTTTAAAACACAATGTTACACCAATGACATGAGCGTGACACCAATGACAGGAGCGTTACAAGGATGACAATTGTGTTGCAGCAATGACAAAACATCAAAAGCACGTTATAAAAATAACTTTATTTTAAAGTTTGCGAAAATTAAGCAAAATGAATTGAACCAAAATGTAATCTCTTCCCCACACACACTCTCTCTCCCTCCCTCTCTCTCTCTCTCTCTCTCTCTCTCTGTCTCTCTCTCTCTCCCCTCTCTCTCTCTCTCTCTTTCTTTCTTTCTTTCAGAACAAATTTAGATTATACAGTTGCATCATTCGTGAAAAGTCAACACACAAAAGGCTCCCTGGCTTATGCCACTTTTCTTTAAGCACACACATCACCTCTCTCTCTCTCTCTCTTCTCAAGAAATGTTCAAATTAAAACGAAACAAAGCAAGAAAACACAACAGAATTGGCTGTCTATCTCAGCAAGTAATAATCAAAGTGACGTGAAAGAAAGAAAAAAAATGTAATAAAATCATCAAACGAAATTTCGCCGTTTGGAACCCCCTGCGCCTTTGGATTCACCCCGTTCTTGGTCTCCACATCTCTTTGGAAGATTATATTTAACATTTGCAGTTGCATCTTCTGAAAAATTAAACGAAACTGAACATGTGTCTTACCTACCCACCCATCCATTCCCTCTTTCTGTTTGTGTCTGTTTCAATTATCACAGCACCCACTCTCAACACGCACCCGATCCCCCCCCCCCCCCCCCCCCCCCACTCTCCCTCGCCCGGCACTCTTTCTCTAGGTCTCTCTCTCTCTCTCACTGTTCACATCAGCCGAAGCTTCAGCAGTGCTGCATCCAAGATAGAAGCATCCACCTCAAAGTGACGCGAGTCTTTTGAGTTGTGGAGGTGGAATAATTGCCAAGATAGAGTAACACTCAAACCAGTGTTTGTCTGTGTAAGTTTTTGGCCAAAAGAAGCAGTTGTGGGCCCTGCTGCCAACAGCATGCATGGCATCAACCAAGACTTCACCATTAAATCATCATACTATTAAAAATAGTATGAAAAGCACGAGTTTGTAGCTCCATGGCTCCGGCGGTGGCAAAGAAGCGTCGGTGCACAGTCTATACAGAGAGAGAGAGAGAGAGAGAGAGAGAGAGAGAGAGAGAGCTGACACGCGGAGGAGGGGAGGGGGCAGACTTCTAGTCTACCTGAAGGAGAAACAGTCATTGCAGTAACTGCTTCATGTCATCTGTGTAACGAAGTTCAATACGCAGCGTGGCGTACACAAGCAAACCAAATAAAACCACGAAAGAATGGAACACGTCTAAACAACCATTCTAATTCATCTTCTAAAACATTTTTTATAAATTTAGTAAGTACTTTTTCAAGTAAACCGATTTTAAGTCATTACTGTCACAAAAGTAGTCATCGCAGTCACAAAATAAATAGTTACTGCGATGACCGTTACTGCGATGATAACATAATACTTTCTGAAATAATAATCACTCCCTTTCAAAAGTTCAGGTCTCTGCATTTGCTGAATAAGAAAGTGATTCGTAACCCCTTCCACATGCAGAACTCAACAATATTATGTAACCTGTCAGTAGTGAAAAGCAGCGTTATTGCAATGATGCACCTGACATGACCACAGGCATTTTCCACACATCAAAAGTTCCTTGATGAAAACCTACTCACTGTTGCGTTCTCGCCACCGGGTGACGTTTGTGCAGGAGCAGTTATTATTTTGTGTTGTGCGCGCTTTTGTTATTGCAATGACACAAACAATCTGAAATCTAAGGACACAAAAAATTTATAACTAAAAAATCGTACACGCTACAATAACTTTTTTTTTGCGCTAAAGCTCTTTGCTTGTCCAAAGCACGCACCAGAAGGTATACTGCAGTGCAATCACAGTATATTTTATCGAGCAGTTTTGTTTTTATGCCCGTTATTGCGATGACATACCCCCCCTTTGGACAGCCGTTTTTGGCGACCCCCACAACAGTCAACATCCTATAAAATGGAAACAACGAAAATAATTCTCGTTCATCTCCTGTTTTAAGTAGTTGGCTTCATGGGGGACTTAGTGCAGTGAGAAAAAACATCTAATATCTTTTCTTGCCTGACCCATATGTTTTCAAGTTTGTGGACAAGAATTTCGACATTTTTTGAAAAACGCCCATATACACTGTTAGCACCCGGCTACACAAGCAAACATCCAGCGTCACCACCATGCTGGAGGAACTAAAATGGCCACCCCTTGTGACGAGACGGAAAGCGGCACGTCTAACCATGTTTTACAACATGAAACACAACACAACGGCTGTAAAGTTCCACCATCTAAAACCCCTCCAAACAAATCAAGGAGGGGCCACAACCAACAATTCAGCAGGATAACATGCCGGACGGACAAAGAAATATGTCGTTCCTCCCAAGAACAGTAAGGGACTGGAATCTGCTCCCTCAGGAAATAGTGCAGGTCCCAATGGCAGGTCCTTCAGTAGGAAAGTATCTGCAATTCCGTAAATCCAACTCTCTCCCTCCCTCCCTTTCCCCCCTCCCCCACCCACCCTTCTCTGTACTCTATACCCTCCTTGTTTTTTGTTGTTGTTTTTCAGTCTTCACCCCAAACGTAACAATAATAGTCACATACTTGACTGTGGTTACTAACGGAAGAAGGAAGTCCTCCACCAGAATAACATCAACATCTGTTGCATGCAGGAGACACGTCTCCACGGGCAACCCTTCCAGATCAGGGGGTATCAGGTTTTTAGGAGTGACAGGCAAGGAAGGACAAAAGGAGGAGTGCTAACTGGTTAGGAACAACCTGGATGCCAGTGAAAGCAGACGTACATGGAAGAAACAGAGTACATTGAGGTCAAGGTCACCACCAAAGATAGCAGCATCAACCTTGTTAACTATTACTGCCCAGATGACAAACAACTGTCACTTGACACACTCCAGGTTCCAGACAGCGGCTTTCTCATTGCTGGTGACTTTAACAGTCAGTCCAGATCTGGGGATACAACACCCAAGCGAGACGAAGAGATAGAAGACTGGCAGGATGAGAAGCACCTGATCCTTGTCAATGACCCCACAGACACACCTACCTTCTACTCGCGTCGCCGGCACTCAACACCACCACCTGATCTGGCACTGTGCACGGAAGACATCCACAGGAACATTAGCAGGAAGGTTGAGGAACAGCTGGGAGGGATCGAGTGACTATCGCCCAGTACTTCTGACCATCTCTGGAAATACTGTGCCAGACTTGCCCCAACACGCAAGATGGAACTACAACAAGGCCCAATGGAGAATGTACAGTGTGCGCACAAACGAGCTCAGAAAAACAACAACACGGCAGTGGAAGGGAGAAACGTTGACAATGTGGTCAAGGAGTTCAACAACAGCATCATCAATGCAGCCAAGGAAACCGTTCCACGAGGGGTTAGGAAGAACTACACTCCATACTGGACAACAGATCTGCAGAAAGCACATGATGAACTTAGTGCAACAAGAGAAGAAGCAGAGGCCCACCCAAGCCAAGAGAACAACATCCAACTGCAGGAAAGGAAGGCAAAATTCCTCAAGATCAAGATGAATCTGAAAGGAAAAGCTGGAAGGAAAAACTGCAAGCCTTAACTTGGAAAGAGACACAACCAAAGTGTGGATACTGACCAAGGCATTGATCGATAGGGCTCAAGGGGACAGAATATCAATTTAGAGGAAGGTGGAAAGACACTGATGGGAAAGTCAGCTGCAAATGTTTTTTTCCCAAGCGTATGCACAAGAAAGCAACACCAACATCCCAAGATATCTACAGAAAGAGAGAATAAGAGAAGAGAGAGAGGAAAGTGACTACAGAAGTGCATGGATCCATGCAAAATGAGCTCACTATGGGAGAACTGAAAAAAAACATCAAACAACTGAAAAGAAGAAATCCCAGGCCCAGATAACATCACAAACGAGATGCTGCAACATCTAGGTGACAGAACCCTTCACAAACTACTGGACATCTTCAACTTGAGCTGGAAGAAAGGTCAGATACCTCGGTGCTGGAAGGAAGCTAGGATGATCCCAGTTCTAAAGAAAGGGAAGAACAAAGCCAAAGCAGCTAGCTGCCGCCCCATCAGCCTAATAAGCTGTGTATGCAAAACCATGGAGCGTGTTGTAAACCAGCGCCTACAATGGTACCTGGAAGCGGAAAATGTCATCACTCCAGAGCAAGCAGGCTTCAGAAGATACCGAAGTACAGAAGATCAGACAACGCATCTCACGCAGAGATAGAAGATGCCTTCCAAGCCAAGAAGGCCACACTTGCTGTCTTCATAGACCTGCAGAAGGCCATTGACAAAGTGTGGAAGGACGGGCTACTTGTAAAGCTCAAGCGAAGTGGCATCAGTGGCAGCATGAACCGGTGGACAAAGTCCTATCTGCACAATCGACGAGCCAGAGTGATAGTGGACGGACACTGTGGCCAGAAAGTGCTGCTTCGACAAGGAGTCCCACAAGCTTATTCTTCCTCTTCATTAACGATCTTGTGCCGGAGCTACCCAAGGGTGTGCACGCTGCTCTATATGCAGATGACATGGTTCTCTGGTGCACGGAAGAGTTTGCAACAACAGCTACATACAGAATGCAGATTGCTCTGAACAAAGTCACAGAGTGGGCCAACAACTGGTGTGTGACGGTCAACAAAGAGAAAACAACAGCCACCCTGTTTTCTCTCTCTGCCAAAATGAAAGCTGACAAGCTGACCATGGAAGACACTCCCCTGAAATTCGAAGACCAACAAACCTACCTGGGAGTGACCTTTGACAAGAGATTAACATGGAGACAACACATCATGGACGCTGAAGCCAAAGCTCGAAGAAAACTGAACATCATGCGGAAACTGGCTGGAACACTCTGGGGTGCCAATGAAAAGATCCTCAAAACAGTCTATCAGGGACAGTAAGACCACACCTGGAGTGCGGATCAAGCTCATGGATGACTGCAGCCAAGACACACCAAGAGACTCTTGACAAAGTGCAAAACCAGGCTCTTCACATCATCACAGGTGCTATGGAATCTACACCTATAGAAAAGATGGAACAGATAGCTGGCATTCCCCCACTGAACAAACGAAGAGACAGAAAGGCACTGATACAAGCCACCAAATACCAACACAGCTCAGACTACCTGATGAGTGGCCGACAAAAGCAGGGGGCATTAGCAGGCTGAAAAGATCCAGCTTCGTAAGAGAGAAACGAATGCTGCAAAAAAACACCAGGGAAAGCTGCCTTCACTCATTGAGGTTCAGACCCCCAGTGCCGATCCTCCCCCCTGGCAAGAGAAGAACAGTGGTGTCTTTGTCTGTCAAAACACTCCCCCTCCTGACAACAAAGGATGAGCAAGAGTGACGAGTGCAAAAGAACCCTGACCTTAGCCATGCTTGAAGAAAGGTCCCCCCAGGAAGCGTGGATAAGGGTTTTCACAGATGGGTCAGCCACAGATGCCATCCAGAATGGAGGAGCTGGAGTGTCATTCAGTTCCCGGACGGGCAAAAGCAGGCAGACGCCATAGCAACAGTATTCACTGCACGAACTACAAAGCAGAATGGAAGCCCTGTGCATGCTGCCAAACATCAGCAACATCACAGCAAAAGCAGGCCCAGACAGCCAGGCTGTCTTCCTTACAGACGCCTTGAGCGTGCTGCAGGCAGCCAACAACACCCTGCCAAAGTTAGAAGATGCTCTATGTCACGGACCAGTTCCTTTCCTCCTTTTCTGTATTTTCTCTGTTACTTGTTTGCTTTCGCTCAAAGCGCCTTTTTCTGTTTAGCTCTATCTACCCTATTTAAATGTATTTTCTTCTTCCCCTCTCCTTCACCTTGTCTACTACAACTGCCTGTCTCCCTTCACTTGTAATTGTTGTATGAACGCTTGGTTATGTGAACGGGTCTAAAGCAGATCAAGGGAAGAAACCCAGCATCCCTTGTTGAGATGGATAGGAGTCTGGAAGGAAGGGGAGAGAGCTACATCCGGGTCTCGAATAAAGATGTCTTCACTGTTACAACTGAGTGTTCTAGTGTGTCTTGCGGGGTCGCATGCATATACTACATGGTGGCAGCGATTGGAACCTAGCTGAAGAAGATGGCAGAGGAACAGAACAACGGTGCAGAGGGAGCGGGCCGGCCTCTGAATTTGCCCCTACCCAAGAATTTCGACGGTACAGCAGAGAGTTGGACCAAATGGCGGGCCCGGTTTGAAAGATATCGTCTTTGCATGGTTTGGGGACGAAACCAGATCGTGAGCAGGTGTCGACATTCCTCTACAGTATGGGGGATGTCGCCGACGACTTGCTTATCATGATGAAAGTTGATGAAATGACGATTAGTTACGTCGATCTCGTGGCGAGATTCGACGTGCATTTCAACGCACGTAAGAACGTGATCACGGCAAGAGCCAAGTTCAACCGGCGCGTACAGATGAACGGTGAGTCGATTGACACATTTTTACAAGATTTGCATCGACTCGCGGACGATTGCGAGTATGGGCAGCTTAGGGAAGAACTGATACGAGATAGAGTGGTAGTGGGGGTGACGGACGATGCTTTGTCGGAAAAACTCCAAATGATGGCTGATCTTACCCTCAAGGACGCTATTCAGTCAAGTCGACAAGCAGAGGCTAGGAAGGAAGGACAGGCTGTGCTCAGAGGGGAGCAGTCGACGCTATCGATCAAAGTCCTTCTTCCCAGAGACCCAAAACCCACAGGAATAGATATCAAAAAAACCCATTCTAGTACTTCCCAATCCACCTCGACCCGGTCCCAAAAGGGTGGTTGCCCAAAGTGTGGACATGACCATCCAACGAAGCCTTGTCCAGCAAAGGGGCAGAAGTGCCACAACTGTAAGAGAGAGGGGCACTATGCAAGATTCTGTCAAAGAAAGGAAGTAGATGCAGTCGAAGAGGAGGAAGAAGAAGGAGATGCACTTTTTCTTGGCGGCCTAGAAGTGGACAGCATTGAACTGGATTGCTGGTTGGCCAAAGTGGCGGTCAACGGTAAGGTTCTACTTTTAAGCTGGACACAGGAGGCGTCAGTTACGGCTGTCGGCAAGAAGGTAGTGGGCAACGTCAAGCTGCGACCGGCTCAGAAGAGACTGCGTGGACCAGGCAACACGCCGATTACAGTCATAGGTTGTGTCGACGCAAACTCTGTCCTGTAAGGATGTGCAGATCCAAGATTCTGTACGTCATAGAGGAGCAAAAGGTACCTCTCTTGAGTCGTAGAGCGTGTGAGAGACTGGGCTTAGTGAAGGTGTTGAGAGTCTGAACGCCAGAACGCTGAGCAAGAATTTCCAGGCCTCTTTCAGGGTCTGGGAAAAATGGAGGGATCCTACAGCATCAGTCTGAGGGACGACGCCAAACCGGTGTGCCTGTATACGGCGAGGAAGGTGCCTCAACCACTCCTGGGGAAAGTGAAAGCGGAGCTGTCCAAGATGGAGGCCAACGGGGTTATCTCACCTGTCACGGAACCGACTGACTGGTGCTCGGCGCTGGTTGTGGTCCCCAAAGCCGAATGGGGGAATTCGCCTATGCATAGACCTGACGAACTTGAAACAAGGCTGTGCGCAGAGAAGTGTTCCCCATGGTGTCTGTGGAGGAGAGTCTTGCCAAGCTTGCGGGGTCGAGAGTTTTCTCAAAGCTGGACGCAAAGAGTGGGTATTGGCAGATACCCCTCGCGGAAGAATCTCGACTGTTTAACGACTTTCGTTACACCATACGGCCGGTTCTGCATGAACCGGCTGCCCTCGGCATATCCTCGGCGCCGGAGATTTTTCAACGAATGATGAACAGAGATTCTGCAAGAGATAGAGGGCGTCGTTTGTCACATGGACGACGTGCTGATCCATGCTCCCAACGAAGAGATACACGACAAGATTCTCAAGGAAACATTGAGACGACTGAAGGTGGCCGGGATCACGCTGAATGAGAAGTGTGAGTTTTCCAAAGACTCTGTCAAGTTTCTTGGACACATCATTGACGCGGATGGTGTGCGACCTGACCCAGCCAAAGTTGAGGGCCATCACAATGTTCCCGCCCCCTCAGAACGTTACGGAACTGCAGCGATTTTTTGGGATGGTGAACTACGTCGCCAAGTTCATGCCAGGCATTGCACACAAGACAGAACCCCTTCGCCAGCTCCTACGAAAGGGGCAGGCCTGGACCTGGGACAAACCACAGCAGAAGGTGTTCGAAGAGCTGAAGAAGCTACTGTCATCGGATACTATCCTCGCCCACTATGCAACTGCCGCAAGACGACAGTGGCAGCAGATGCGTCGAATGTGGGCATTGGGGCTGTTCTTTTCCAAGAGCAGTCTGACGGGTCGCGGCGTCCCATTAGTTTCATCTCGCGCACGCTCACAGACGCCGAGAAGAATTACGCCGTGATTGAGAAGGAGGCGTTGGCAGCAACTTTGGGCGGTTGAACGTTTCACACAGTACTTGCTGGGAATGGACTTCACGATCGAGACGGACCACAAGCCTCTGGTTCCGCTTTTGTCTAGTAAGGAAATTGTCAGTATGCCACCCAGGATCCAGAGATTCCGCCTGCGCCTCATGAGGTTCAACCCCACAGTCATTCATGTCCCAGGGAAGACCAGGTCACCGCCGACACGCTGAGCCGCGCGCCGGTGGGGAAGCCGGAGGCAGACGCACGTCAACTTCGTCGACGTGGTTGCAGCCATGGTCCAGAACACCATCCAGGTCCTGCCGGCATCATCGCAGAAGCTGCAAGCGATTAGAGATGGCAGAAAGCCGATGAAGTCGTACAGCAAGTGAGGGACTACTGCAGGCATGGCTGGCCTGCATATGTTCCAGCCAACCCCCTCCTACAGCCGTTCTGGGAGAACCGTCATCACCTGACCCTGGCTGAGGACCTGCTGATGTACGACGAGAGGTTGGTGATCCCGGGGCCCATGAGGCTGGAGATCCTGTCCCGCCTGCATGAGGGACATCTGGGCGTCACCAAATGCCGCGCGCTGGCGAGCTCGTCAGTGTGGTGGCCGTCCCTTGGTGCTGCCATTGAGGAGATGGTGTCGCGGTGCGTCACCTGCAAGAAGCACCGTCCAGAGAGGAGAGAGCCGCTTCTCCCCTCCGCGTTCCCTTCCCGTCCCTGGGAGGCTCGGGATGGACCTGTTTGAGCTGAAGGTGAGCTTTACCTCCTCATCGTTGACTACTACTCCCGTGGATTGAGGTCAAGCACCTGACACTCCCAGACCAGCGCAGCCATCATCCGGCAGATCAAGTCTGTCTTTTCCGGCCACGGCATTCCTGATGTCGTGGTTAGTGACAACCGGGCCCCAATTCGCCAGTGCTGAGTTCCTGCGTTTTGCGGGTGAGTACGGGTTTGTTCACGTGACCAGCTCCCCCAGATACCCGCAGAGCAATGGTGAGGCGGAGAGGGCTGTTCAGACGGTGAAAAACATTCTAAAGAAAGCCAAAGACCCGTATTTGGCCTTGCTGTCCTACAGGGCGGCACCGCTTCAAAATGGCTACGCTCCGAGTCAGCTGTTGATGGGCCGTCACCTCAACACAACGATTCCCGTCAAACCTTCGGTGCTGCAGCCGTCAACACCCGACCACGACTTGGTTCGGGGTACTGAGGCGACCAACAAGCTGAAACTGCGGGAAAACTACAACCGACGTCACGCTACCTGTGCTGCTGCGATCCTACATCCGGGCGACGCCGTCCATGTCAGAGATCTTGACAGGCCGGGGCAAGTCATCGCACGCCACACTAGCCCCCGGTCTTTCCTTGTCCAGACCGACCAGGGTAGGGTCCGCCGCAACAACTGTCACTTGGTGAAGACGGGTGATGAACCGGTCGCACTCCAGAGTCAGCAGGGGTCAACATCCAGTGAGCCACGCCCACCTACCCCTGCCAAGCCTTCACCGTCCCCTGTTATTACAGCACCTAGAAGGAGTGACAGGGTGATTTTAAGCCAAAACGCTTGGATCTGTAAGCACAGAACGTCTTACAGATAGTCATAAAGTCCTCTTGGTGTTGAGGCGCAAAAGCAGAGTTGATAGAACTTAAGTCCTTTAAAAGGCATTGTGTAATGTAAAGTCCTTTAAGAGGCATCTGTTTGAATACAAAGTCCTTTATAAGGCAATTTCAACAATGTTTATTTAAGTATTGTGGTATTTAAGTTTTCATGAAACAAGACAGGGGAACAACTCTATATTACCGCTGTACTACATGGATTATTATATTCCTACCAAAACTGAAGTCCAAAACTGCATCACTTTGTTATTTTATATTAGATAGCATGATTATTTTTTTTAATTTTGAAAAGATGAGATAGTGCTAAAAATTTTTTCAGATTATGGGGGAAAGGGGAGAGAGGCAGTTTAGAAAAGACAGTGGATAGAGTAAAATTAGATGTTTACGAATGATACTACCCACATCGGATTTGATGTGCACTTATTATGTTGTGTTTGGTTCCTTAGATAATATTGGATGTGCAGATTTCAGATTGAAATCATCGAGTACAGTAACATTCATATATAATGATCTACTTTGAACAAAGTAAAATTATTTATTGTTCGGTTTGAAATAATCTAAAGTTAAAACCTGCAGTGTTAAACTAGCTCCCTTCAGAGGTGGAAATTATATTCAGTTATGTATTAGAAAGATTTTAGCTTTGATGTTGATTATATAATAATCTCTTTTAATTAATGGTAAAGTTAAAGATCTTGAGGGAGGTGTTGTATGAACGCTTGGTTATGTGAACGGGTCTAAAGCAGATCAAGGGAAAGAACCCAGCATCCCTTGTTGAGATGGATAGGAGTCTGGAAGGAAGGGGAGAGAGCTACATCCGGGTCTCGGAATAAAGATGTCTTCACTGTTACACTGAGTGTTCTAGTGTGTCTTGCGGGTCGCATGCATATACTACAGTAATGGGATATTCGCCCAGTCCACTCTTGTCACATAGGCCAATCAGCTTCAAGGCCACTTTGTAGAAGCTGGCCGCGCGTTGCGCCTGTGTTGGTCTTGGCAGAGTGTGGTGGTTTGCTATAGGTGTGAGTGTGTGGGCTGACGCTAGGCCCCCACTTGGGAAGTGTGTGGTTCTTGCTTGAACTCCACTTAGCAGTTTTTCACTGCTGTACCCTCTGAGCATTGCCTATTGGCGTCTCTGGCTGAAGGTTGGTAATGAGTACGTTGCTGTGGCATAGGTTTGTGAGAATGTGCGTGTGTATGAATGAGTATTCTTATTCATTTTGTTCAGTTCATTTTTGGTTTCTTGCGTTTTGGTCATAGGAGTTAGGATGGGAGGCACATGAGGGTTAGTTCATGTTGGGAGTTTCTATATTATTTTCATGTGTAAGGAATGCATGGGTGAGAATCAGTTTTGCTCTAAATTATGTTTCAGCTAAATCTGTATTGAGTTTTGGAGGCTGTTTGCTTGACGTGTTTTTAAACGCCTGGTTTTATTAAATTCTATGTATTCAAAATGCCCGCCAATATGGCTGCCAATATGGCCGCCGTCGTGACGTGTCAGTGACGTAGAGGTCACTGGCTGACCTTCCAGGTCAACCAATGAGAAGCGAAGTTTGAGCCTGGCTCAAGGACGCTTTATTTCATAAGCGTGTTATATATAAAGTATAGTAGCCAAGAACACTCCTCTTTTCCCTGCTTTAGTCGGGGATGTAAAATAGTTGTTATTAACTTATAAAAGTGGAGGCAGCCATCTTTGTTTTCATTTCAACATGGCGTTTTGTTTACTTCCTTTTATTTTTTGGAAGATTTTCCATGTTTAGTTGGAAGACTGACTTGGTTCAATTTTGGTTAATAAAATTACTTGACATTTTTCTGTTGGTTGGACTTAGCCATGTTGACATAGCTTTCCTTATTTTTCCTAAAAATTCCACGTTTTAGGAGGAAGCTTGACTATCATTTTTCCACAAATAAATTATTATAATTTTCGCTTTAGTTTGACTTAGTCATTCAATGACTTAGCTCTGTTATATTTTAGTAAAGAATTTCCGTGTTTCAGTCTGGAATTGGGACTTAGTAAATTTCTTCTAAATTATTATAATATTTCTGTTTACATTTAACTTAGCTTTTTCAAGTGGAAGTTAGCATCTATTTTCCAATCTTGTTTACACTTTTGTAAACATATAGCTAACTCAGTCCCTTTTAGTAGGTTTCCTCATTAAGCTACTGAACCCTGGAGTTCGGTACTAATGAACCTTTTGTTCATTTTGAGATTTCACTCTGGTTCGGAGCGAGTGAATTAAACCTCATCCATTGACAACAATGTTGTTGTTTTAACTTTGTCATTTTATCATTTTGTCTAACTTAACTGTTTCGAAGGCATATGCTCCTTTGTTGTCTTTGACGTGAGTTGAGATTATTTAAGACTTAGTGAGTTGAGATTATTTAAGACTTAGTCTACTTAGTCTCTGTATAGGAAGAGCTGTTGCTCTTGCGGACTTCCCTTTTGGACAGAAGAGACGTGCTGACTTTCTATAAGTGGAATTGCGCTCAGACAGGTCGTGTCTATGTGTTATCCTTTAGAGCCAAGTATCGGACCTGCCACCTTGGGACAGACATGGGATGCAGACCGTAGGGCCTGCACTGAGACCCAGCCGTCCTCTACCTGGTGCTTCAGTGAGAAGCCAGGGCACTCTGTGCGCACTGCGCGACAGCCGTCAGCCGAGACTGCGTGTTGGCACATCGCAGCGAACCTTCTGCCTGCGGCCGCGTTCCTTTCTCTCCTTCTTGAGGGGAGAGGTCTTCATCGTCCTTGCTGAGCTCCCCCACTCTCTTCTACTGTTCTTACTACAGGGAGGGGGGTAGAGCCTTCCAGCAGTTTGGGCTCCAGAAGTCAATATTCGCCAGTTAGGCCCCCCCCCCTTTTTAGAAGAATCAAGCTTCTGTGTAGTCGTGGACTGTGATTTAGTAGTGTGCGGCGTTGTTCCTCTTTTTCTACAAGGACTGTGTTCGTTCTTGTTCTTCGCCTGGTTTTCGCGTGAACCCCAGTTGAACTTGGCGTGTCATCTTTGTGAAGAGTTCAAGTTGTATGACAGAGTAATAGTTATCACGGTTTAGTTAATGTTTCTCCGACATTGATTATGAGTGATATTGTTGTGTGTTTTGACCACGTTGATTGGGTAACTTGTTGGTTGGTCATTCCTTTGTAATGATAGTTACCTTCGTGCTGGTTTTAAACGCAGTGGATAGTCACTTGTTAAAGTGATATTGCTCTCATGTTGTATGACTGTTCTCTTCTCTTCTATTTTCCAACCTGTCCTTCTGTTCTCTTTCCTTCTATATTCTAACGTTACTCTCTGATATTTTGTTCATTTGGAGAGAGTGTGGATTGATTGTTGATGTATATGTTTTTGTGGAGTGATTTGTAATTAAAGAATTGAGAGTGTACCTTGTCTTTGTCATAGTGCGTGTGGTTGCGAGTTGGGGACATAAAAGGGATCACCATCCCACTTCCATTAGGGGAGTTACACTCTATGCAATATCAAGTGCACCAGAACCGTAATGCAATGGATTCCATCTCACTGCGACATTCAGGAAATGAGGAGGTTGATAATGGCAAAACTTGGTGCCCAGGGCCGTCAGGAAGAAACTGCAGTCAGCCTGATAGAGGTGAAGACCATCATAAAAGCGCTTACAGGCCACCACAGCAGCAAGATGGCTGTTGTCAGCAAACCAGAGCAGAACAGGTGGTCATCTTCCGACTCGGAACCGGGCACAACAGGCTAGCATCCCATCTACACCGCAAGCTGCACCTGAAACCATCCCCAATGTGCACATGTGGGCAGGCAGAACAAACCACAACACACATTCTACAGGACTGTGGGGACCTGCAGTGTCTGAGGGACAGGACATGGCCGCAGCCGTTGTCCATCAACAAGCTGTACGGGTCTGTGGAGGCCCTACAGAGGACCACCAGATTCAGTACAGAATCCTGTCTACAGGTGTGATAGGCGATCGAAAAGAGGCAGAAGACTTTTAAAGGAGTGGATTCAGTTTTCCACGAAGAATTATAACTCTCGTGGTAGCGTATAATTTTTACCCGGTACCAGAATGAACCCTTTATTATTTTTTCATGAACAGTAAAAACCACCAACACTCAATAAGCACATTGCAAACTTTCGTCGGTTTATTTGTAAAACCTTTATCAAGCATAAATGCTTGTGTGCACAAATATCATACTGCTGCCTCTTCATTTGTTTTAAAACTGAGTTCAGCTGTGAAGAGATCTGTTGAGTCATGGCCACATGGTTTTAACTCCACCCACCTCACACATTCTCAAAGGCTCTGTTAATGCACACACACACATTTTATTGCTGATCTGATCCAGCATTGAGAGAGAGAGGAGAGAGAAGCTTATTCCCAAGGGTAAACAAAAAAGCAAGAAGAAGAAGATGCTATTTCACTGTTTCTTGTTCTTTCAGGACTGATTAAGGATGCTAACACATTAACAGTTATCACACAACAGTAAACTGATTATAACTAAAAGTCATGATTCATACATTATTAAACAAAACGCACACTCTAAAACGTATATCACTCTCTCTCTCTCTCTCTCTCTCTCTCTCCTCTCTCTCCTCTCCTCTCTCTCTCTCTCTCTCTCTCTCTCACACACGGGAACAAAACACACACCACACACACACACACACACACACACACACACACACACACTGGCTGATCTGATCCTGAGAGAGAAGAGAGAGAGAGAGGAGAGAGTAGTGCAGGAAAAAGCGTGTATAGAACAATCTAAAACAAAATACCGAGGTGATGCAAGGCAATCAATTTTAAAGCACCAGGAAAAAGAATGAAAATAAAGTACAAATGGAGAAGAAAATGCAGGGGCGGGGTGGGGGGGGGGGGGGGGGGGGGGGGGGGGAGGGGGTAATCATTTGGGTTTTAAAAAAATCGCCCATTCCGCAAAAATTTTCGAGAGAGAGAAAAGTAAAAAGCATAAAGACTCATGCAAAGCGGAGGAAGGCAAAACTCCTCAACCACACACACACCCACCCACCATATACACACACACAGCACGCAACTGAAACCGGGGAAATGGGGGAAAAAGGAAAAGAAGAATTTGATTAAAAAAAAAAATAAAAGGATGCCTTCTAAATACAAACCCCCCCCCGTTCCTTCAAATCCACAAAATTCCAATTTAAACAGTCACACACTAATTTATTCATTCACCCAAAAAAACAATTTCTTTTTTATATAAAAAACCGCATCAAATATTTCTCTCACCTACTATGCTACACTCATCACAACCGTACATTCACACAATTTACTCCTATCAAACTGGGGACCCTGGAACAAAGTCGAATCCCAGTCTCTTCGGAACTTTAAA
>CM031628.1:40853741-40861241 GCA_018398815.1 Conus ventricosus
TGTCTCTCTCTCTCTCTTCTCTCTCTCTCTCTCTCTCTCTCTTCTCTCTCTCTTAAAAGCAAGACCTATACAATACACGCACGGCATCAAAAAAAAAAAAAAAAAAAAAAAAAAAAACCCGGTGAAGACTGCGGACAGTAATGCGACTCTACCCACCCCTCACGAGATGACAGGTTAATGATAGGGTCTGGCACCGCCATGCTGTCTTGTGGAGACACCCACCCCCACCCCACCCCCGACTCCGTCCCTTCCCATGCCCCACTCCTTCCTCCGTTCTGTCATTACTCCATCTCCTGTTTCATGTCTCCTCGGCAGTCTCGTTCTTGTATTACGGCCATCTCCTGTTTCATGTCTCCTCGGCAGTCTTAGTATTGCGGCCATGCAATCAAGGTGAATGTAGAAAATAAGAAGGCCGTACGTAGACACGTCACTAAGTGTGATGTAAGTATAGTGATAATAGTTTTCCTGTATTGTTTAATGTTCAGTTTACACGTGCAGTTACACGCGCTTTACAATCCACACTCGTTTACACAACGGGCTGCCTACCTGGGTAGTGCCGACTGAGAGCTGCCAGCTGGCGTTTGTGTCAAAGATCCGAGTCCACAGTTTTTGGCATATTCTCTATTACTCACAAAGCTGCATCTGGCTTTTGTCAGATCAGCCAGAACCAAAACATATCCACTGCACAGTCCAGCCCTTGACTCAGGCTGTGTCTGACTGGAAGGCAGATCCAACGGCTGTTTCTGTTTCTGTTACAACACGATCCACACACCCTTCATTTTTCTGTCGGTTGGACTTTTCACTCCAAAACCCTTATGCCCTACCAATGGCGTAGAAACACAAGAAGTCCAAAACCATGCATGATTCTGCTATCCTTGCTGACATATGGCATTGAACTAATTCACTGACCGCGGATTCCAGGATAAAAGCGTCTTTTCCAGGCCCAAAGCCAGGCCAATTTTCATCTATTAAAACTGCGTCGTTACGACCTGACCTTTGCTGTGACCCCGAACTTTGACCGAAGCCATCGGTATCGGGAAAGTCACTGCGATTGTCGTTCAATGCACTGGCGCCCTCTGGAGGGAAGCATTCACTCCACGTGGACTCTGCGACTAATCAAGCGCCAATCATTTCTTCAGTAGTACAGGGGGAGAGGGTGGGGAGAGGAGGGGGGATGGGGGGGGGGGGGGTTTTACTGGGCCTTATCCTGCACACGTTTGATCAGAACATGCACCAAAGAACAGTATTCATCAACAGAGCATTGTCTTCCACACTGAGTGGTTGTTGATGACAATCAGTCATATTGATTAGGATTGTTGTTGTTGTTGTTGTGATCGCTTTATACAGTGTCTATCCTAGGTTAGATACCAAGCTCTAAGCACTTTACAATCTACTCTCACCTTTACACAACGGGCTGCCTACCTGGGTAGAGCCGGCTGAAGAGTTGCTTGCTGATGCTACATTCTGTAGTTTCCCGCATTATTCCGTCTGTCATTCATTCATTTTGTTTTCTTTTCATCTATATTTTCATTCTTTCGGTGCATGCTACGTGTCTACACGTCATCCATACCAACGGCCAAACTGGCCTTCTTTTTCAAAAGTTGGTGATGGGATTTTACGGGTGTAGGAACACCCTTTACAGTCTTATTCAAAGGACTTTTGGACAAGAAACGTCAGAACCAATGTGAACTCTGAGGGGAAAAAAATCCCCCTGTGCTAAACTGTCCAGCGGAGATTCAACCTACAACCCCAGGACCACAGTCGGTGCTCTACTAGCAGAGCTATTCCGGCTCCTTACGTACTGTTGATGTTGGGGCTGTGGCAAGCCAAGCACAGGTGTGGCTGTGGACGACTGAGTTGGGTGGGATGAGCGGTGTTGATTAGGTTGGTGGTGGGGGGGGGGGGGGGGGGGGGGCTAGAGCCTGCTGAGGATGCCGGAAAGATGAGACAGTAAGAAAGTGTTTGTGTGTTTGTTGGTGGTTTGTTTGTCGTAAAGTGTGCTGTGAAGATCATACCCGAGGCAGCGTCGGACTGGTTGGGTGTTGGCTGACACTTTCTTTTTATGCTGATTATGAGGATGAGGAGGATAAAGTTAATGCTAGAACGTTCCTTTCTGGTCTGAGACTGCACGACAAGGCTGTACACTACATTTACTTTCATATTATAACCCAGTATCAACCAGGCGCGAGAGATATTGACACCTGCAGTGTTGGTCAGGAATTGGAGCAACACTCTCAGATACCGGTCCATTAAGTAGATGATGAAGCTAGATGTGAGGTTCTGGTCTCCCTAGCTGAGCCAACAGCAAACTTCACTCTGGGTAGGTGGCGCACATTGGCCGAAAATTACCTGAAATAATTATACATGGCTTTGATGGGAATTGAATCCACAATCGTCCATCGGAGAATCCACGATGCTAACCACTCAGCAACTGCGGCTGGTTCCGAGGCTTAAAACTTGCCGACCAATGATGGTGAATTTTGCTACAGAATTTTGGCCACGTATGAATCTCTAACCGCACTGGGTTTTTTTTTTTATATGTGTGAAATACACACTGCCCATAGGAACTTGGTGCATCATTTCATGTGAATGACCATCTTGCTATCGAAAAAGAAAGTCTCAGATGGTGTTGACAATCATTTAAGATTTACCATAACTGAATCCACAGTAGACTGATTTATTTCTCTCCTTGGTAAATCTGATATTTCATGTGTTCTAGGATATGTCTTACCATGGTAGATCTGATAATTTCTGTGTTCCACCCTCCGGGGGTTGCAACCTTGCCGTGGTCGGAGGGCTTGCGTGGTCCTGTGATCTTTTAGGCTTTGCTGACGGGGGCATCAAAACTCAGCTAGATGGTTAGTTGTGAACACTGCTAGGCCTGTATAGCCAAGTTGCTGACTGGCCAAGCATTACGTGGTAGGAATTGATGCCCCTGGTAGGGTCTCCCATGTCAGAAAGGTTAGGAGTGAGGGCCCAGACAAATAGTAACCACCTTTTTCCTATTCTGTCTTTGCCTTTCTTAACAGATCTTTTTCTTTCTTCGTCTCCCCTTCAAGTCTTCTTTTCCACACTCCTTTTCTCTCTGTGGTCTCCTTAAGATCCGCCGCGTTGGCCGTGCGGTGCGACCTGTGTCGGAGGGAATGAGTTCCTGGTGATTGAGAGGGCCAGCGCTCTCAACACATCACTTTGGCTCGGACCTCTCCTAGACAGGGAGTACACTTTGGCCCGGGTGTACTAATCGGCTCCCCTTCTTGGGCTGGGTCAAAACAGGCATTTCTCCGGCTGGCCAAGATAACCCCTGTAGTGCTCAGCTCTCTGTTCCCGGGAGTTGGGCATGATCAGGGGGGATAGGGTTGGTAGGTTTTTGTCTGTTGTATATCTCTCCTGAAGCCTGGAAGGGGTCAAGACAGTGATTCTTGGCCCTGGCCCCTTAGTTGGACTCCATAGGTGGGTGGGTAAGGGAGGGATGAAATATAATAAAATACACATGGCTTTTTCAAAAAATATCCCGCCCCAAAAGGAAGAGGAAGGCAGCATCCCCTTTTTCAGGGGACTTTCAAACAGACAGCGATTCTGATACTGAGGTACGACAGAAGACAGGGTTCTGGGCTTCCTGGCTCGTGATGGAAGGGACGGAGCAGGAAAGACCCTTTCATCTCTGAGCCCTTTTGCCATCCAAAAGGGCTTTCAAGGTCTATGCAGGTGACCCTCAGTCAGTCAAAAGGTTGAGGAATGGCTCATTTCTAATTCAATGTCGATCTAAAAAGCAATCTGAACAGTGTTGAGAGCAACAAAGATAGTGGACAGGGAGATCAGGGTGACTCCTCATAAACAGTTAAATTCGTCAAAGGTGTGATTCGCTGCAGAGATCTATCAGGGGTCTCAGAGGCAGAAATCAAGACGGAACTGGCGTCCCAAGGTGTGACGGAGGTGCGCAGGGTGACGGTAAAGAAGGTTCAGAGAGAGTGGACACCAACACCCTCTTTCTGACGTTCTGCAACCCTGTGCTGCCTCCGGTCATCAAAGTCGGTTACCTAAATGTTCATGTTCAGCTGTATGTGCCGTCCCCGTTAAGGTGTTTCAGATGCCAGAGGTTTGGCCATGTCAGAGACCACTGTTCTGGGCAGGAGGTGTGCGGTGTTTGCTGCAAGGCAACCCATGATGGGCCGTGCAAAGATCCGGCACATTGTGCTAACTGCGGTGGCGACCATCCCTCCTCTTCAAGAAACTGTCCTCTTTGGATTCAAGAATCCACATACAAAGAGTTAAAACAGAAAAGAAGATCTCCTTTTTTGAGGCCGCAAACAGGTTGTGGGCAGTCAGACGCCCACAGCATCTTCATATGCTTCGGCCGTAAAGAAAATTTCCACTCGGTCAGTCTGCTGCCAGACTGATGAATTTATCTTTTCAAAGACACTGCAAGGAAGAACTGTCAGCTCTGGTGGAAGCAGGTCCACCACCTCCCAACCCACAGTGAATGCCCTGGTGGAGGCAAAAAATCTGCCACCCTCAGACTGCCCAGCAGTCTACAACATCTGCTGCTGGGCAGATTAAAAAACCAGCACCGCACCTCGAACTCCTCTGTCCAGTGCCCATGCGGGCAAGGGAGTTCAACCCAGTGTGGAGATGGTGGAGATGAGGAAGAAACCTCCACCATCTCCCAAATCCAGACCTCCACCATCTCCAAACTCCCGGCCTTTGTCACCTGCGGGCAAGTCTGCCAGCAGGTCCAAAGACCACCACAGTCCAATAAAACTAACTAATAAATTCGCTCCATTAGAAGCGGACGTTGAAGAGGAGATGACCTGATTTTCTCCTTTTCGCCTCTGCACATGGATAGTACACTATTCCATTGGAATATCCGTGGATTAAATTCCAACTTTGAGGAGCTGCAGCTTCTGTGTCAATCTCTAAAACTTCCGTCGTGGCTCTTCAAGAAACTCAAATTCAAAGCCAGAAGACCTTTACTCTTTCTGGCTTTAATATTCTTTCAAAACCTGCACAACCATCCACGTTGGGACTGTCGGGCGGTGTTGCCCTTCTCCTACACAAAACTTTGTTGTATAGTCCTGTCATTCTGTCTACCTCCCTCAGGCTGTAGCTGCGAGAGTCACTCTCCACAAGACTGTGACAATCTGTTCTCTTTATCTACCTCCTCCTGTCCCGGTTTGTCGTCAGGACCTTGTCAGTCTGATAGGAGAACTTCCTCGACCTTTTTTGCTGTTGGGTGACTTTAATGGTCACAATCCTCTTTGGGGTAGTGCCAGTACGTCATCCAGAGGTTTGCTAATTGAGGATGTCCTTTCAGATTTGGATTTGTGTTGTCTGAACGACGGATCTGCAACTTATCTCCATTCTTCCACAGGTTCACGTTCGTGCTTAGATTTGTCGGTTTGTGACCCCTCGCTGGTCCTGGACTATGAGTGGTCTGTCTATGACGATCTGCCGGAAGTGACCATTTGCCTGTTCTTTTACAGCCTATATTAACTGAAACCGCCTCTGTCTCTCAACATCTCAATTATAAGAAAGCAAACTGGGATCTACTTTCAACCACTATTTTAAAGAATTCCAGGACACTGATTTTTTTCAGAGTCCAGACCCAGTCGAATCTCTGACTAACACTGTGATAAACTGTGCTAAAACCTGTATTCCAGTGTCTTCCGACAAACTCCAAATGCCAAAAACACCCTGGTTCAATTCAGACTGCAACAAATTTCAAAAGTTCGCAAACAGGCTCAGCGTCAGGTATACCAACGACCTTCAGGTCCCAACGCTAGAGCCATCAGAAACTCCGTGCGAAATCGAGACACACTTTCAAAATCAGTAAACGTCGGTCCTGGAGAAAACTTCTGCTCCAGGCTGACATCTAAAACTTCCAAGAAAAAAGTTTGGAACATCATTAGAAAAATCAAAGGGAAGAACACCAACCCCTCCATTCATCACTTGAAACTTGCTGATGCTCTGATCACTGACAAACAAGCTGTTGCCAATCTGTTGGCCTCCACCATCCAACAGACTCCTCTTCTTCAAATAAATCTGCAGTCTTTTTAAGAAACAAAGAGGTTAGAGAGAAATCTTCATTCAATTTCACATCAGACAACTTGAAACTATAATCTTCCTTTTTCAATCGTTGAACTCAAATTAGCTTTACAAACCTGCACTGATTCTGCCCCTGGTCTGGATGACATTCATTATCAGTTGTGAAACATTTTTCCAGAAAGCTGTCTCCAGACTCTTCTCCAAGTCTATAACCATATCTGGACCACAGGGTCCTTTCCGCCCTCCTGGCGGAAAGCCCTGATCATTCCCATTCCAAAGCCTGGAAAGGACCTTACCAACCCTTCCAACTATCGCCCAATCGCTCTGACCAGCTGCCTCTGTAGCTGATGGAAAAGATGGTCAACTCCCAGTCTGATGTGGAAGTGGAAACGATGGTCTTTTGGCCAGTGAACAGTGCGGTTTCCGGAAGTACCACTCGACGGTTGACCATCTAATCCGTCTGGAAACCACCATCCGCAACGCCTTTGTTAACAAGCAGCACGTGGTCGCTATCTTTTTCGACCTCGAAAAGGCGTACGACACCACGTGGAAAGCAGGAGTCCTCATGGACCTGCACAGACTTGGTTTTCGGGTCACCTGCCTCTGTTCATTCAAAACTTTTTAGCCGATCGTCAGTTCCAGGTGCGTGTTGGCACCACACTCTCTGACATCCATGGGCAGGAGTTGGGTGTTCCTCAGGGAGCATCCTTTCTCCCGCCCTTTTCAGCATTAAAATAAATGACATTGTCCAATCGGTAAGACTGGGCACCGAGTCCTCTCTGTTTGTTGATGACTTTGCGCTGTATGCAGTTGGAGCTTCTTACCACAGTGTACAGCGTCGACTCCAACTTTGCGTCAACAGAATCCAACAGTGGGCCGAGGAAAACGGGTTTACCTTCTCCCGTACCAAAACTCAGTCAATTCATTTCCACAATTTTCGTCGATTCTTTGATGATCCTGAAATTCGTCTAGACAAGTCCACCATTCCAGTTGTAAAAGAAGCCAAATTCCTGGGAGTTATTTTTGACCAAAAACTCAACTTTCTCAGCCACATCAAAAACCTCAAAACTTCTTGCCAGAAAGCTCTGAATATTCTGCGGGTCGTAGCACACACCGACTGGGGCGCTGATAAGAAAACTTTGCTGCACCTCTACAGAGCCTTGGTCCGTTCCAAACTGGACTACGGGTTGTGCCGTGTACGGCTCTGCAAGACCCTCTTACCTCAAACTCTTGGACCCTATCCACCATCAAGGGCTTCGTCTCTGTCTTGGAGCATTCCGCACCACCCCTGGTGTACAGCCTGTACGCAGAGGGGGGTGAACCTTCATTGTCCAACCGCAGGCTGAAACTGTCTTTGAATTATTATATCCGACTGTTCTCAGAACCGCAGAATCCTGCCTATGACTGTGTCTTTGTCCTTCCGTTCCAAAGTAAGTTTGAAAACAACCCGAAATGTAT
>CM031628.1:40866241-40888741 GCA_018398815.1 Conus ventricosus
ATCCACCTGCATGTCCTCCAAACTGTCTACTGTTCCTCATTCTGTGTTATGTGCCAACATATTGTGATGAATTTACCACCTGCATCATATCCACCTGAATGTCCTCCATACTGTCTACTGTTCCTCATTCTGTGTCATGTGCCAACACATTGTGATGAATTTACCACCTGCATCATATCCACCTGATGTCCTCCATTACTGTCTAATGCTTCCTGTCTAAGCCTAAATGTTGACACATGGAGATGAAGAAATCATATACATCTTTGTCTACCTGGATATCTACCTGGATATCTACCTGGATATCTCCTTATTATATATGTTCCTCACTCCGGGTCAACATGCCGACACATTGTGATAAGTAATCAGCTACACCATTGCCTGTTGTTCCTGTTCTGTACCCACATGTTGACACACTGTGATAAGTAATCAGCTACACCATTGCCTGTTGTTCCCTGTTCTGTACCCACATGTTGACACACTGTGATAAGTAATCAGCTACACCATTGTCTGTTGTTCCCTGTTCTGTACCCACATGTTGACACATTGTGATAAGTAATCAGCTACACCATTGTCTGTTGTTCCCTGTTCTGTACCCACATGTTGACACATTGTGATAAGTAATCAGCTACACCATTGTCTGTTGTTCCCTGTTCTGTACCCACATGTTGACACTTGTGATGAAGTAATCACCTATATCTTAGTCCACCTGGATGTCCTCCATTTTAAATATTGTTCCCTGTTCTATGCCCACCTGACATATTGTGATGAAATAATCACCTGTCATTGTCCACCTGGATATCCACCATAGTATATATTGTTCCTGTTCTATGCCCACCTGACACATTGTGATGAAGTAATCACCTATATCTTTGTCCACCTGGATGTCCTCCATATCATATATTGTTCCCTGTTCTATGCCCACCTGACACATTGTGATGAAGTAATCACCTATATCATTGCCCACCTGGATGTCCTCCATATCATATACTATTCCCTGTTCTATGTCCACATGTTGACACATTGTGATGAAGTAATCACCTATATCATTGTCCACCTGGATGTCCTCCATATCATATACTGTTCCCTGTTCTATGTCCACCTGACACACTGTGATGAAGTAATCACCAATGTCATTGTCCACCTGGATGTCTCCATTATCATATACTGTTCCCTGTTCTATGTCCACCTGACACACTGTGATGAAGTAATCACCAATGTCATTGTCCACCTGGATGTCTCCATATCATATTACTATTCCCTGTTCTATGCCTACATGCTGACACATTGAAATGAAGTATCATCTACATCACCGTCCAAGTGGACATCTTGCAAACAGTTTGTTCCCGTTCCATGTCCAGATGCCGACACTCTGTGATGAAGTAATCATCTACATCACTGTACCAACGCACGTCCCCCAAACAGTCCACCGTTGCCCATTCCACGCCCACAGTCCGACGCGCTGTCATGCAACGTATTGGCTGTTCGTCTTTGACACAAACTGTTGCAGCATGTCCAGGGCATCTCACTCCTTTAAATCTGACTGGAGAAGGGGACGCTGCCTTTCGTCAACAATGAACGCAGGTTGGTGGAGTGCTCGGTGGGGGGTGAAAAGGTCACCGGTTTCACTGCCCCTGGTGACACGAAAGACCGAGTCAATAAACAGCACATTTCTGTAGAAGTTTGCTACTAACATCATCAAAGGCATGATTTAACATTTGTACCTGGACTCTCAAGATCATCAATGGCAGTTACCTCAGAATCCATTCATTATCTCACTGATGTTATTCTTTTCAAACACATCGTACTTAACACTGAGGAAAAAAACTTTAATTGCAAAAAAACTTTAATTGCAGAGTATACAGTGCTATTACTGTGGTGAACACACACACACACACACACACACACACACACACACACACACACACACACACACACACACACACACAGAATGAGATAAGAAAAGTATAAGACAGGCTTCATAAATATTTACCGGAAAAACTGATAAGTTTTAAACAACATTTCAAAAGTCAGTTTTGAAATCTTTCAAGGACAGAAAAACTTGCCCATTTCAATTCCACTGATTTTTAAAATCATGATCTTTTAGATGTTTTTTATAGTCACTCGTGTAACTTTATCATTTCTGAAAAACTCTCAATAGCTTTTATTTCATAATCAGAAGAACAACAATGATAATATGGACTAGAAGTCACATTCACATTGGTAATTAAGTTTGCAGAGTTCAAGAAAAGTGATAATCAAACAGAACAGAAAACACCAGCCACCTTAGAATGATGTTGAGCATTGCTGGGAGGTTGTGGGTTTGACTCCCATCAGAGTTCATCATATTAATGGGAAATTGTTTGGCCTATGACCGGCTCCTACCACCAGTCTGGTTTACTTTGGGCTAAACTGGGATGACTGGGACCACTCAGTAAAAGTTTCATCTATTGATGGATAAGTCTCTCCGAGTGATGCTCAATTTTCCTGATGAAAAACTGAAACGTGTCTGTGTCTCTCAGGTCTGGCTGATGCCAAGATATACTATGAAAGTAAGCTCAGAAAACAGCCCTGTCATGCAGCCTAAGACCAGAAAGAAGTCCACAGCATCATCTTCATCATTCTCACCCACATCCGTCACAGCTCATCTTCATCATTCTCACCCACATCCGTCACAGCATCATCTTCATCATTCTCACCCCATCCGTCACAGCATCATCTTCATCATTCTTCAGAACTGGACTATACTTACTTTTTTTAAAAGGGTTCCTCACTTCTGTTGTGTGCATTAAGGTATATGTAAGTGATTTTTTATGCGCACTGCAGTCCATTCGGCTTGTCAACTGATACATCTATAACGATTTCCCCCATTCTTTTGTAGCTAGCAAAAGCCTATGCCCGTATCCCTGTCTTGAAGGTAGATGCGACAATGACGCCAAGTCTCCCAGGTAATTACTCACACTGGTGCCAAGTCTGACTGGGTGCTATCACCCCACTTGGGACAGTTCTTCACTGCGGCCACTCAACAACTCTTCACAGAGCTACAGGAAGAACAAAACTCACTGCGGCCACTCAACAAAAATCTTCACAGAGCTACAGGAAGAACAAACTCACTGCGGCCACTCAACAACTCTTCACAGAGCTACAGGAAGAACAAACTCACTGCGGCACTCACAGAGCTACAGGAAGAACAAACTCACTGCGGCCACTCACAGAGCTACAGGAGAACAAACTCACTGCGGCCACTCACAGAGCTACAGGAAGAACAAACTCACTGCGGCCACTCACAGAGCTACAGGAAGAACAAACTCACTGCGGCCACTCACAGAGCTACAGGAAGAACAAACTCACTGCGGCCACTCACAGAGCTACAGGAAGAACAAACTCACTGCGGCCACTCACAGAGCTACAGGAAGAACAAACTCACTGCGGCCACTCACAGAGCTACAGGAAGAACAAACTCACTGCGGCCACTCACAGAGCTACAGGAAGAACAAACTCACTGCGGCCACTCACAGAGCTACAGGAAGAACAAACTCACTGCGGCCACTCACAGAGCTACAGAAGAACAAACTCACTGCGGCCACTCACAGAGTACAGGGAGAACAAACCAGTCTTGCAGTCTGGTATTGGGGAACGTTTGCTTTGAAGAACTTGGAGAATAAAAACGTCTTAGACTGGACAACAATCTGAGTCACCTATTGACAGAAACAGCAGAAACCTATCACTCACCTGCCTGATGCACCTATTGACAGAAACAGCAGAAACCTATCACTCACCTGCCTGATGCACCTATTGACAGAAACAGCAGAAACCTATCACTCACCTGCCTGTTGCACCTATTGACAGACACAGCAGAAACCTATCACTCACCTGCCTGATGCACCTATTGACAGACACAGCAGAAACCTATCACTCACCTGCTGATGCACCTATTGACATAGCAGAAACCTATCACTCACCTGCCTGTTGGAGCAGTCGATGAAAAGCATCGACACTGACAGTGGGGTCGTTCTTGCCCACAGCAACGTTTTCATTGGTCTCCGTCTTGTTGATTTCAAAGCGGATCCACTTGTAGCCGGAGCACTTCTTGGCCCCTGGACAGCTCTGGATCAGGTTCTGGATGACGGGATTTGTCAGACCAAAGAAATCCGCTCCATGGGCAACGACGCTGACCACATCAGCACCTCTGTTACATACACAATATAGTGCAGACTACATCAGCACCCCTGTCAAAGGACATCAGAGAGCAGACCACATCAGCACCTCTGTTACACACACAACATAGAGCAGACTACATCAACACCCCTGTCACAGGACAAAATACAGAGCAGACTACATCAACACCCCTGTCACAGGACAATATAGAGCAGACTACATCAATACCCCTGTCACAGGACAATATAGAGCAGACTACATCAACACCCCTGTCACAGGACAAAATACAGAGCAGACTACATCAACACCTCTGTCACAGGACACAATATAGAGCAGACTACATCAACACCCCTGTCACAGGACAACAGAGAGCAGACTACATCAACACCCCTGTCACAGGACAATATAGAGCAGACTACATCAACACCCCTGTCACAGGACAATACAGAGCAGACTACATCAACACCCCTGTCACAGGACAAAATACAGAGCAGACTACATCAACACGCCTGTCACAGGACAAAATACAGAGCAGACTACATCAACACGCCTGTCACAGGACAAAATACAGAGCAGACTACATCAACACCCCTGTCACAGGACACAATACAGAGCAGACTACATCAGCACCCTGTCACAGGACACAATGTAGAGCAGACTACATCAGCACCCCTGTCACAGGACAATATAGAGCAGACTACATCAACACCCCTGTCACAGGACAATATAGAGCAGACTACATCAGCACCCCTGTCACAGGACACAATACAGAGCAGACTACATCAACACCCCTGTCACAGGACACAATACAGAGCAGACTACATCAACACCCCTGTCATAGGACACAATACAGAGCAGACTACATCAACACCCCTGTCACAAGACACACCAGACAGCAGATCACCCCTGATACAGTGCACAACAGAAAGCAGGCAACATCAGCAACCCGGTTATGTACACAATAGACAGCAGGCAACATCAGCAACCCGGTTATGTACACAATAGACAACAGACAATATCAGCACCCCTGTTACATAAACTGCTATCTCATCACACTGTAACCTTGTCACTGTCATTATTATTGGAAAGCAAATGTAATTTTTTCTTCTGTTAGCTAAAGTGTGTATGTTGGCATTTCTGTGCAGCTTTAACATTCCTATATCTCAGTCTGTTCAGAGAACTGACCACACCTAACCTCAGCCTCTTTAGGATTTCTGAGTTATTTTCACATGGCTGTGTTTTCATCTGTTCTGATGATTCTGCCAAGACCTGTCCCCACCCTCAGTAAAAATTTCTGTCCCACCGACATCAACAATGAACAACTCTTGCTCATGGGGCTCCCATCAAGTTACTGCTAGTTAATCTATAAATATATACATACCTTTTAACATAGTAAGCAACTACCTTGAGATTTTACTTTTGTGAAAATCTCTTCCCAAGGCAAGCAACTAAACTCCATGCCCCTAGAAACAAACGAACAAACAAAAACCTGTGGAACAAACCAAAGGCCATCATGGACAGACCTATTTACAGTAATTCTAGGAGCCCCACCACAGGTCTCCAGCCGGTGATGACTTACAGGGAAGCATTGATGGCTTGCAGAAGCTGGAGGTGGCACTGGTTGGGAGTGGAGCCTCGGAACACCTGGTCTGTGCCCTCCTCAGGAGCAATTTCAAACTGTTGGAAGACAGTAGACATCATTCAGGTCAGCCCTTCTCAAAGTGAGGATCCACCCCGGTTTTCATTCTTTCACGCACGCACACACTCACATCAAATACAAGTCAAACAGTGTGGCTTCAATGTGTCTGGGTAATATTAGTTTCTGCACTTCACACATACGCACACGCATGAGCACACACACACAAACACATGCGCATTCGTGAGCACACACACACACACACACACACACACACACCACACACACCACATACAGAAGCTCACGCACACGTACAAGCAAACCTACACACACAAATAAAGAAGAAAAAAAGCACACAAAAACACGAAACTACAAGCACAAAGGAAAATCAAAGTGATTCCCTACATTACCAGTACTGAAATATTTGCAGTGCAAGGTAGTACATGCTTTTCTCCCATTCTGACCACACATCATATACGCTGAAGCTGCTCTACATAGTTAAACCAGTTTGACAGTGACACACTGTCTTATACACTGAAGTGTGCTCTACATAGTTGAACCAGTTTGACAGTGACACACTGTCTTATACACTGAAGTGTGCTCTCCATAGTTAAACCAGTTTGACAGCGACACACTGCCTTATACACTGAAGTGTGCTCTACATAGTTAAACCAGTTGACAGCGACACACTGTCTTATACACTGAAGTGTGCTCTCCATAGTTAAACCAGTTTGACAGCGACACACTGTCTTATACACTGAGTGTGCTCTCCATAGTTAAACCAGTTGACAGCGACACACTGTCTTATACACTGAAGTGTGCTCTCCATAGTTAAACCAGTCTAACAGCGACACACTGCCTTATACACTGAAGTGTGCTCTACATAGTTTAAACCAGTTTGACAGCGACACACTGTCTTATACACTGAAGTGTGCTCTCCACAGTTAAACCAGTTTGACAGCGACACACTGCCTATACACTGAAGTGTGCTCTACATAGTAAACCAGTTTGACAGCGACACACTGTCTTATACACGGAAGTGTGCTCTCCATAGTTAAACCAGTTTGACAGCGACACACAGCTTTACATTTCCGTCCTTATTGAGACACTTAGTGAAAGGGCAAACAAACAAGGCTTTACACATTTGTAATCCAATATTTTTGTTGCTGTAGTCTGAGCAGAGGCATGTTCAAACTTGTGTACTACTTAACTATGGAAAATTAACTTCCCAGAAAGTGATGACGTCATTTTTTGCACAATATTTTGTTTGTTGACATTGTTCTAATATTGCCTGACCACTTGCGTACAAGCTTTCATGCGGCATCTATGTTATCTACAAGAAAATAAACCGTCGAGTTTGGTATTAAAACAATTGTTGGGAATTCGCCAATCAGTCATCTCAATAGTGCAGATATATTACATTTTTCATGACAATAACTAATTATCAAACCTACAGCCCCATTTGTAATGGCTGCTCAACCTTGCCGAACGCATTGCTGCCAGACCAGCTATGCACAGATGACATTCAGTTGGCCGAATACAGTGCGGTTAGCTGGCTGGTGGGGAGCGGCCTGCAGAAAACATTCCTTTCCCTCACCTGCATTCACAGCTTGGTCTCTGCAGCTGTAAACTCCCCTGCGACTCAAAACTAAGTAACTTGCTCTGAACAGCCGTGGACACACTGTCTTATACACTGAAGTGTGCTCTCCATAGTTAAACCAGTTTGACAGCGACACACTGTCTTATACACTGAGGTGTGCTCTACACAGTTAAACCAGTTTGACAGCGACACACTGTCTTATACACTGAGGTGTGCTCTCCATAGTTAAACCAGTTTGACAGCGACACACTGCCTTATACAACTGAGGTGTGCTCTACACAGTTAAACCAGTTTGACAGCGACACACTGCCTTATACACTGAAGTGTGCTCTCCATAGTTAAACCAGTTTGACAGCGACACACTGTCTTATACACTGAGGTGTGCTCTCCATAGTTAAACCAGTTTGACAGTGACACACTGTCTTATACACTGAAGTGTGCTCTACACAGTTAAACCAGTTTGACAGCGACACACTGCCTTATACACTGAGGTGTGCTCTCCATAGTTTAAACCAGTTTGACAGCGACACACTGCCTTATACACTGAAGTGTGCTCTCCATAGTTAAACCAGTTTGACAGCGACACACTGTCTTATACACTAAGTGTGCTCTCCACAGTTAAACCAGTTTGACAGCGACACACTGCCTTATACACTGAGGTGTGCTCTACACAGTTAAACCAGTTTGACAGCGACACACTGCCTTATACATGAGGTGTGCTCTCCATAGTTAAACCAGTTTGACAGCGACACACTGTCTTATACACTGAAGTGTGCTCTCCACAGTTAAACCAGTTTGACAGCGACACAGTCTTATACACTGAGGTGTGCTCTACACAGTTAAACCAGTTTGACAGCGACACACTGCCTTATACACTGAGGTGTGCTCTACACAGTTAAACCAGTTTGACAGCGACACACTGCCTTATACACTGAGGTTGTGCTCTACACAGTTAAACCAGTTTGACAGCGACACACTGCCTTATACACTGAGGTGTGCACTACACAGTTAAACCAGTTTGACAGCGACACACTGCCTTATACACTGAGGTGTGCTCTACACAGTTAAACCAGTTTGACAGCGACACACTGCCTTATACACTGAGTGTTTCTCTACACAGTTAAACCAGTTTGACAGCGACACACTGCCTTATACACTGAGGTGTGCTCTACACAGTTAAACCAGTTTGACAGCGACACACTGTCTTATACACTGAAGTGTGCTCTCCATGTTAAACCAGTTTGACAGTGACACACTGTCTTATACACTGAAGTGTGCTCTACATAGTTAAACCAGTTTGACAGTGACACACTGTCTTATACACTGAAGTGTGCTCTCCATAGTTTAAACCAGTTTGACAGTGACACACTGTCTTATACACTGAGGTGTGCTCTCCGTCTGGGCACCCTGCTGTAGGGGTCAGGACTGGAGAATTTTACATTTCTTTTCACATGCCAACATGACATGATTACTGACATGTCCTAGTGTATCAGGAATCCACTATACTCACCACACTAGGTTTCAGTTCTACGCTCTCAGGTATAGTCACACATGTCCTAGTGTATCAGGAATCCACCATATTCACCACACTAGGTTTCAGTTCTAAGTCCTCAGGTATAGTCACACTGACATGTCCTAGTGTATCAGGAATCCACCATAATCACCACACTAGGTTTCAGTTCTACGTGCTCAGGTATAGTCACACTGACATGCTCTATAAAATCAGGAATACGACTACAAACTGCAGTTTTGCATGCAATCAAATCAAAACTTTTGATATTTCAAATGGCTGGTTTCAATTCCCCATCAGAAAGGCATTTCTGCATGGGATTCTTCAGCCCCCAATCACATTCAGAGTCAAATGCATTCTGGGAAGACTAGAACCACATAGATGAGTTTCAACTATCCCCTGTACTGAGTTTGCAAGGCCACTCTCTCAAAAATCTGTTCTCACAGCCTTGTTTCCAACCGGCTTCTATTTTCTTTCTTCCATTCTGCTTTGATATTTCATGAAATATTGGTGTTCTCAGTTCCTCTGGTAGTTTTGCTTTCATTTCAAACACTGCATGGAGTTTTCACAGGAAGAAGAAACCATTCATCCCCCCCCCCCCCCAACCCCTTCAACACTCCCCTTCCCCCCCGACACCCCTCCCTCCGACACTCTTCCCCCCTCTGACACTCCCCCCCCCCCCCTCCCCTCCCCTGTCCTCTCACCTCGGGCAGGTCCCCGCAGTCAGAAATTTTACAGGTGTACAGACATTTTTCCTGGGGACGAGTCATGCTGGCGTAGACACGGTGCTGCAGAACCCCGCCGGGTAGATACAGTCGTGGCTGTTAAAGGTGTTACGATCTGGAACAATCTGCACACAGACACACAGAGATACAGTCGTGGCTGTTAAAGGTGTTACGATCTGGAACAATCTGCACACAGACACACAGAGATACAGTCGTGGCTGTTAAAGGTGTTACGATCTGGAACAATCTGCACACAGACACACAGAGATACAGTCGTGGCTGTTAAAGGTGTTACGATCTGGAACAATCTGCACACAGACACACAGAGATACAGTCGTGGCTGTTAAAGGTGTTACGATCTGGAACAATCTGCACACAGACACACAGAGATACAGTCGTGGCTGTTAAAGGTGTTACGATCTGGAACAATCTGCACACAGACACACAGAGATACAGTCGTGGCTGTTAAAGGTGTTACGATCTGGAACAATCTGTACACAAGACACACAAGAGACACAGTCTGGCTGGATAAAAGGGAACACTGGAACAATCTGTACACAAACACACACAGAGTCAACCTGGTCTGGGAAAAAAAAAAAGAAAGAAAAAAACGACAATCAGTCCAATGCGTCTGAAGAAACGCAACACTCACAGTATCATTTTCATTATAGACTACCACACAATCTTCATTCTGAAGCAAATTTAGTACTGACAAAGTCAAAAGCATTCGTGGAACACCAGCCCTTAAAGGGAGGCAATCTTCAATGGGGAAAGAGAGCACAGACAGACCAACTATCCTTGCCAGGGAAAAGAAAACAAATGATCTCAACCTGTTCACAAAGGGAAATGCGAGTTGCTCTGGGGAGATGAGGCAGAGGGATTGAGGGCAACATTGTGGAAGCACAAAGGGGCTGGATTCAGCTCCCTGTCTTTATTTCTTTCTTTGGGGCTTAATACTTGTTATGCGATGTCCGTGCCAAGTACTGTGTCTCTACAGGCTTGTTTGGGCAGGCAGGTGTGAACGAAAAACAGAAAACAAAACAATGGAAACATCACAACAAACTAATTCAGGTTCATCACTTATGTTTAAAAGCATTTAAAGCAAAACAGCAGTGTCCCAACATGCTTGAGAATGTTACCTCCCCTATGCTGTGTAGTGTGAGGTCCCCGAGCATCATGGGAAAGATAGGCCTGCCGAGCGAGTCCAGCTGCATCGGGGGGATGGTTTTGCGGTTGCTCTGCGACTTGCTCTTCTTGGGTCTGGACTGAAGGCCCTCTGCACCACAAGGGGAATAACCACATGCTGTGGACTGAGCACGTCAGTTTGACACTTCACAGTGTGCACACACACACTACACACACATACACACACACTCCATGGACACACACACACACACACACTACATGCACATACACACACATGCGCAGACATACAGATACACACACACACACACAGATACAAACACACACACACTACATGTACATACATACACACACACATACACACTGATACACGCACACACACACACACACATGCACAAAACATCACATAGTAAAACATACCATATACCTAACAAACTGTGAGTGGATGAATCCACTCCCATAATTGTAGGTTGACTGTCCTTGAGGCACATCTTCCGGCCTTTAAACGTGACTGATACGCCATTAGGATACTGCTATTGCCTACATCCAGTACCAGTGATGACTGACACCATTAGGATACTGCTATTGTCTACATCCAGTACCAGTGATGACTGACACCATTAGGATACTGCTATTGTCTACATCCAGTACCAGTGATGACTGATACGCCATTAGGATACCGCTATTGTCTACATCCAGTACCAGTGATGACACACCATTAAGATACTGCTATTGTCTACATCCAGTACCAGTGATGACTGACACCATTAGGATACTGCTATTGCCTACATCCAGTACCAGTGATGACTGACACACCATTAGGATACTGCTATTGTCTACATCCAGTACCAGTGATGACTGACACCATTAGGATACTGCTATTGCCTACATCCAGTACCAGTGATGACTGACACACCATTAGGATACTGCTATTGTCTACATCCAGTACCAGTGATGACTGACACCATTAGGATACTGCTATTGCCTACATCCAGTACCAGTGATGACTGACACCATTAGGATACTGCTATTGCCTACATCCAGTACCAGTGATGACTGATACGCCATTAGGATACTGCTATTGTCTACATCCAGTACCAGTGATGACTGACACACCATTGGTATACTGCTATTGTCTACATCCAGTACCAGTGATGACTGACACCATTAGGATACTGCTATTGCCTACATCCAGTACCAGTGATGACTGACACCATTAGGATACTGCTATTGTCTACATCCAGTACCAGTGATGACTGACACACCATTAGGATACTGCTATTGCCTACATCCAGTACCAGTGATGACTGATACCATTAGGATACTGCTATTGCCTACATCCAGTACCAGTGATGACCAATACACCATTAGGATACTGCTATTGTCTACATCCAGTACCAGTGATGACTGACACCATTAGGATACTGCTATTGCCTACATCCAGTCCAGTGGATATACCTTAGGTACTGCTATTGCTACATCATACCAGTGATGACCATACACCATTAGGATACTGCTATTGTCTACATCCAGTACCAGTGATGACTGAACCATGGATACTGCTATTGTCTACATCCAGTACCAGTGATGACTGAACCCATTAGGATACTGCTATTGTCTACATCCAGTACCAGTGATGACTGATACACCATTAGGATACTGCTATTGTCTACATCCAGTACCAGTGATGACTGATAACCATTAGGATACTGCTATTGTCTACATCCAGTACCAGTGATGACTGATACCATTAGGATACTGCTATTGTCTACATCCAGTACCAGTGATGACTGACACCATTAGGATACTGCTATTGCTACATCCAGTACCAGTGATGACTGAACCATTAGGATACTGCTATTGTCTACATCCAGTACCAGTGATGACTGACACCCATTAGGATACTGCTATTGTCTACATCCAGTACCAGTGATGACTGATACCATTAGGATACTGCTATTGTCTACATCCAGTACCAGTGATGACTGATACCATTAGGATACTGCTATTGTCTACATCCAGTACCAGTGATGACTGACACCATTAGGATACTGCTATTGTCTACATCCAGTACCAGTGATGACTGACACCATTAGGATACTGCTATTGCCTACATCCAGTACCAGTGATGACTGACACCATTAGGATACTGCTATTGTCTACATCCAGTACCAGTGATGACTGATACCATTAGGATACTGCTATTGTCTACATCCAGTACCAGTGATGACAAAACCATTAGGATACTGCTATTGTCTACATCCAGTACCAGTGATGACTGAACCATTAGGATACTGCTATTGTCTACATCCAGTACCAGTGATGACTGATACCATTAGGATACTGCTATTGCTACATCCAGTACCAGTGATGACTGATACCATTAGGATACTGCTATTGTCTACATCCAGTACCAGTGATGACTGATACCATTAGGATACTGCTATTGCTACATCCAGTACCAGTGATGACATATAACCATTAGGATACTGCTATTGCTACATCCAGTACCAGTGATGACTGACACCATTAGGATACTGCTATTATCTACATCCAGTACCAGTATGACTGAACCATTAGGATACTGCTATTATCTACATCCAGTACCAGTGATGACTGATACCATTAGGATACTGCTATTGTCTACATCCAGTACCAGTGATGACGACACCATTAGGATACTGCTATTGTCTACATCCAGTACCAGTGATGACTGATACCATTAGGATACTGCTATTGCCTACATCCAGTACCAGTGATGACTGATACCAATTAGGATACTGCTATTTCTACATCCAGTACCAGTGATGACTGATACCATTAGGATACTGCTATTGTCTACATCCAGTACCAGTGATGACTGTACACCATTAGGATACTGCTATTGTCTACATCCAGTACCAGTGATGACTGTACCCATTAGGATACTGCTATTGTCTACATCCAGTACCAGTGATGACTGATACCATTAGGATACTGCTATTGTCTACATCCAGTACCAGTGATGACTGATACCATTAGGATACTGCTATTGTCTACATCCAGTACCAGTGATGACTGATACCATTAGGATACTGCTATTGCCTACATCCAGTACCAGTGATGACTGATACCATTAGGATACTGCTATTGTCTACATCCAGTACCAGTGATGACTGAAGCCATTAGGATACTGCTATTGTCTACATCCAGTACCAGTGATGCCCCTGATACCAATTAGGATATACATAGGCTATTGCCTACATCCAGTACCAGTGATGACTGATACCATTAGGATACTGCTATTGCCTATATCCAGTACCAGTGATGACTGACACACCATTAGGATACTGCTATTGTCTACATCCAGTACCAGTGATGACTGATACGCCATTAGGATACTGCTATTGCCTACATCCAGTACCAGTGAAGCAACATTTTCCACCCCACTTCCCTTGATCAACAGCACTGGCCAATAATGTTGACTAAATATTCAAACTTGACCAATCAATGCATTTTCATTATTTCATTGTGAGAGGATAAAGATTTTAAGATTCTCTTTATTTTATTCTCTGCGTGCCTAAGTTGTCAGCTGCAATTGTAAAATTACGTAGTGACTAAACGAAAGGGCATTCAGCTTTTAATCTGTTGTACTGCTGAAACCAGCCAAGAGGTTGGGTTGCAACCCACCACGTCCCTTTATTGTACCTGCAATAAAACATGGAAATTGAAGACAAAAAGAATCATTGGACAGGAGTGGGGATAGTGGTAACACTGCCTGCAACACAACAAGCACTCCCATGAACAGCAGGTGCTACCATCTCCACTGCTGCCTTCTGTTCTATTGTCCACCCACTCGGTGCGCTACATCTTCAACAGCTCCAGTGGGCATGACTTTATCCCTTCCAGAACATGCACATTGCACAGACACATAATGCCACACAGAGGGCGTAAAACATTGACCTGACAAAGCTTTCAACCATTTCTCTCATGAAAAGCATCTTTTCTCAACCTCAGCACACATACACGCATGCGCACGCACACACACACACACACACTCACACACCACACACACGCAAGCATGCGCGCACACACACATGCACACACACGACATCACCCACCAACACAGAACCTACCTAACAAATCTTTAGCAGTCTGAGTGGGCAGTTTTTTCTTGGATTCACTACCACTACCACCACTACCGCCGCCACTGCCACCAGCGCCAGCTCCACTGCCTCCACCTTTTTTCTTGGGCGCCGACTTTTTCATCCCCTCAGAACCATGATCCGTGGTGGTGCCATGGGTGGCGGGACTCTTGCTCGTCTTACCGCCTGTAGAGGTCACATGGGGGTCGGGTGCTGCAGGGGCAGCACCTTCATTGACCGACTGGAACTGCAGCAACTTACGCAGCAAATATCTGGAACAGTTGTGGATGGATATCTGTTATTGACTGCATGGCATCTGTACCTGGAGATGAAAAGAGAGGTTTTAGCCAGTACCTGCAAGCTATGGCCATTTGGAGAGGTATGGATGGATATTTGTCATTGCCTGCAAGACATCTGTACCTGGGTATTTTTTTCTTTTTTCTTTTCTGCGTACGCAGGCTGATACTCCTGCGGACACTCCTGTATAGACAGGCAAGGATTAATCCCATCTACCCAACAAAGGGAGTGGAGTTTTGTGTGTATGACCGTTTTTATCCCCCCCCCCCCACCCCCTACTAAGGCAACCATACTCCAACCTTTACCTGGAGATGAACAGAGGGATATTTCAAATTAACTGCATGCTATCATCACTTGGATGGATGGACATTTGTCAATGCTTGCAAGACGTCTGTATCTGGAGATGTACAGAGAGGTTTTAACCATTACCTGCAAGCTATGGCCATTTGGAGAGGTATGAAGGGATACTTGGCATTAACAGTTAGCACTGCCATGGAGGAAGAGTGGTCATTAACCACAAGCTATCATCATCTGAAGAAGTATGAAGGGATATCTTTTTACTGCAAATTAGTATCATCTAGAAATGCATAGATGGATATTTGTCCTTAACTGCAAGCAATTGTCATCTAGAAATGTGGAGACAGATATTTGTCCTTAACTGCAAGCAATTGTCGTCTAGAAATGTATAGATGGATATTTGTCCTTAACTACAAGGAACTGTCATCAAGAGATGTATAAAGGGATATCCATCAGGGATATCCATCATTTACTGCATGCAACCATCATCTAGAAATACATTGGGGGGGGGGGGGGGGGGGGGATATTTGTCATGTATGGAGGGATATTTGTCATGTATGGAGGGATATTTGTTCGTTCTTTCGACCAAATCAAATGGACTGCAGCCCCACAGAAGGAGAACAAAATACAACAAAGTATCTTCTTTCAGTTGCCTCCTTTTTTTTTCCTTCTTCTATTGCAGACAATGAGTCAGTATAATTAGCACTCAACACATATACCATGACCAGTACACAGCTAAATCAAAAACAAACCAAACAAACAAAAAGACTGTCAGACCTTCTTTCTTCTTTGACTCGCGCCAGCTTTTCCTCCACCCGGATGATCTCATCGCACACAGAACTGTTCAACTGCAACATCAATACCATGAATGAGCTGCATGGCCGCTGCAGCTGTCCTGTACTCTGCTGTGCATTTTTTGCTATGATGTACTGCATTGTACCATATTGTCTTGCACACTATTGTATTGTACTGCAGAGCTTAATCTAGGATTTTTCAAAAAGGGGGGCAGCCCCCCCCCCCCCCCATATCAAAAAAAGGGGGGCACTCCCCCCCCCCCCCTTCCCCCCCCCCCCCGGCCCACTTTTTCAGCCAATCGTCTTGAAACCGGTGTTCCCTTGCACTGGCACTCTTTTTGGGTTGCTTCTCCGAGCTTTTGGATGTAGTCGCGGTTTCTTCATGATCTTCTCCACCCTCCATGGCACAGAATCTTTTTTTTTCACTTTTCTTCCACGAAAGTCGAAGTCAAATAGGGTGGGTGCACGCTTCATTTTGGAAAATATCCAATATGACGTCTTAAACTCTCGCAACTTCTCGTCGGTGATCGAGAAGGAGGAGATGAACGCCGCCGATTGGTTGATTTACACTAACAGCCAATGAAATATCAAGAAATCGTTCGCTCCTGCTCAGTTCTAGTTTCAGTTTTTCAAGCAGACGACAAACGAGCGCCCGCAACGATCAGTGAACAGGGCGGGCAGTCCTCCAACTGTGCGGGAGTCTGCCCGCGTTAAGACTTGATAATTGCGGGAAGGACAGATTTTCGGGGGATTGTACAAACCCCGCCCCTCTAGAGTAAGCTCTGGTACGTACTGCTTTGTACTGTACTGTGCTGTATTGTACTGGACTGTTTTGTGTACTACTGTACTGTACTGTCTTGGGCTTTGGGAATCATGCTGTGTTGCATTGTCCTGTTCTGTTATGATGAATGCACATTTTATCATCCTGACAGTTTCTTGCCTTAAATTCAAAGTGCTCCCCCTGCGTGAGTGTTGCAATGCTGCTACTTCCCCTTTTTCTTTTTTTGCTTAACACCCATGAATGCTCGGTTTACCTGTGAAGATGGCACTGACCTGTATGAGGGGTTTACCTGTGAAGATGGCACTGACCTGTATGAGTGGTTTACCTGTGAAGATGGCACTGACCTGTAGGGAGGGGTTTTACCTGTGAAGAGGGCCCACTGACCTGTATGAGTGGTTTACCTGTCCAATGGCACTGACTGTATGAGTGGTTTACCTTGAAAAATGCACTGACCTGTATGATTTGGTTTACCTTCCAGATGGCACTGACCTGAAATGAGTGGTTTTACTTGTCCAGATGGCACTGAGCTGTATGAGTGGTTTACCTGTCCAGAGGGCACTGACCTGAAATGAGTGGTTTACCTGTCCAGATGGCACTGACCTGTATGAGTGGTTTACCTGCCAGATGGCACTGACCTGTATGATGGTTTACCTGTCCAGATGGCACTGCCCCTGTATGAGTGGTTTACCTGTCCAGATGGCACTGACCTGTATGAGTGGTTTACCTGTCCAGATGGCATTTGACCTGTATGAGTGGTTTACCTGTGAAGATGGCACTGACCTGTATGAGTGGTTTACCTGTGAAGATGGCACTGACCTGTATGAGGGGTTTTTACCTGTCCAGAGGGCCTGACCTGTATGAGTGGTTTACCTGTGAAGATGGCACTGACCTGTATGAGGGGTTTACCTGTCCAGATGGCACTGACCTGTATGAGTGGTTTACCTGTGAAGGTGCACTGACCTGTATGAGTGGTTTTTACCTGCCAGATGGCACTGACCTGTATGAGTGGTTTACCTGTGAAGATGGCATGACCTGTATGAGTGTTTACCTGTCCAGATGGCACTGACCTGTATGGTGGTTTACCTGTGAAGATTGGCACTGACCTGTATGAGTGGTTTACCTGTCCAGATGGCACTGACCTGTTGAGTGGTTTACCTGTGAAGTGGCACTGACCTGTATGAGTGGTTTAACCTGTCCAGATGGCACTGACCTGTATGAGGGGTTTTTACCTGTGAAGATGGCACTGACCTGTTGAGTGGTTACCTGTAAAGTGGCACTGACCTGTATGAGTGGTTTCCCTGTGAAGATGGCACTGACCTGTTGAGTGGTTTACCTGTCCAGATGGCACTGACCTGTATGAGTGGTTTACCTGTGAAGATGGCACTGACCTGTATGAGTGGTTCACCTGTCCGATGGCCCTGACCTGTATGAGTGGTTTACTTGTCCGATGGCACCGAGCTGTATGAGTGGTTTACTTGTCCAGATGGCACTGAGCTGTATGAGTGGTTTACCTGTCCAGAGGCACCACCTGTATGAGTGGTTTACCTGTCCAAAATGGCACCCACCTGCATGAGTGCCTGATTTGTCTGTCTGCCTGTCTGTTCATTCCCTGTCTGCTTCGTCAATCATTTACCTAATCCCTCCGTCAATCCCTGATGTATTCACACTCTGATTTCCCACTTGCATTGTATGTTAACAGGTGCATGCTCAGCGAGTTAAAAACAAACTGCTCTGTAGTACAAATGAACTGAAACATTTTGTCAGAGATGAAAAAATTCTGTTTTGGGGCTACACTGGTGTACAGAACAAAGCGTGGGGACAGAGACCCTCACAAAGATGAAGCCCCATGAGGGTTCTTTTGAGGCGCCTCAGCTGACGGTAGTAGTGTCCTGACCGTGAGTCTTCTCCCTTGGCCTCTTCACGCCCCTGCATGCAGAAAAAAAAAAACAACATGTCATCACAGCACACCCTCCCCATCACCAGTTATATCTTGCTTCAGTTTTCATGTCATTCAGCTTGGCCTTCAGGCATGTCGCCTGTTGGTTAAAATACCCACAGCTTCCAAGGCCCCAAAAAAACAAGGTGTAGCATGTTGATATTTCAAATATTGATCACACTCTGAAGCAAACCCACTCGTGCGCGACTGTCACCTCGGGTGTGATGTCAGTGGAGGAAGGACTACCCGCACAGCCCAGACACACTCACAGCTTGCTTACGATCTCATCATATATCATGCATCGTCACATCAAACCACTTGTAAAGTCTATAACTTTACTACACATGATCATAGAACGAAACATCAATGCATAGGGAAACCCAAAACCCAAAATAAAACATTCTCTCTTCCCTGAACTTCACAAAATCATTTATCTAAAACATCATTAACTAACCCGGGTATAAATAGGTTTCTACTTTCCCTTTGGCCAGGTGATCTTAACTATTCACGAATCACTGTCTTTTCTTTTTTTTTTTTTTTTTTTTTCCCACTGTCACTTTCACAAGCACGACACAACTGCTGGCACTGGTTTTGGGTCTGTGGTTCTGCTTGACGAAGTGACGCTGCCAGTATGAGGTCGAACCCCGGTTAAGATGGAACAGTGACTATCAACATCGATCTGTTCTCCTTTCTTTCCTTCCTGCATTAACGCTTGCACTCTCTCTCTTTTCTCTTCTAGTTCTGCTCTATCAATGGACATGGTTGCTTTTCTTTTCTTTTTTTTTTTCTTTCTTTTCCTCTTCATTAGTTAGCAACTCTCTCTCTCCACATCTCTCCTTAGTCCTTCCTCTGCAGACTATCTCATGCTAATCTCTCAACTTGGTTCTCTTTTCTCCTCCCCTCATCTCTCTGCTTCTCTCCTCAAGCAGACCTACACCCAGAACCTCTTCCTCTCTCCCTCTCTGTCTCGTCGTTTCTCCCCTCGTTCTGCTTCTCCACTCCCGCATCCCTATCTTATCTTGAAACTCATCTGTCCAAGGCGAGTACCATTGGTTAGTATTTTTACCGCCTCGTACCCGAATTATCTCCCTCTAATTCCATTGATATTAAATCATGACAGTCACGCCTACACGCCTTACTCTCTGTGGTGGTCAATTGGTCATTTAATTGATTAGCTTGATTTCACCCCCACCACCTACTACCTTCTCCCTCTCCCTTTCCGGCGTCGTCGTAAATTGGCTAGATGAGTCTGGGTGGCGCCGAGACGTCGGTTGACCAGACATCGGACCTGTCGGTCAGTACCAGACTGTCTGCTGTCTCCTCGCTGTGCTTAATTGGCTGGATGAGACGCATGGAGCCGTCTTCGTGGCGCCCAGAATATTTGATTAGGGCTTATGTCCAACCAACTCGGCTGGCGACGGACCACGGGCTTTGCTTGTGTTTATTTTTGCCGTGACAATTTCCCCCTTGCAAAAGACTATGCACCGCATTGTCTCAAAACAACGGTACAAAAAAAAGACAACAACCGAATTTGCTGACACCAGCTACACGTGCAAAGTTTGAAAAATACTTTACAACAAACGGTTTATAAATTATAGGGTATATCATTAGTGAATACCGCCCAATGAGTTATCATTGATGTGCGCTCTTGCGTATTTCGACTCATTTTATGACAAACCCCTGTGCGCACTTATCAATTTCCCCTACCTGCGGATTTGCCACATCTTCTCTTCAAAAATTTCTATGAAAAGTACAATATAATATGATCCGATCCATGCACTTCACTGAGGAATCTCCATCCTCACTTATTGCAAATAATGCATCACTACACAAGCGACTGTATGCTCCAAGCATAACTAAAATTCACATGAACAAGTCTCACAAAGAAATATGAACAAGTCCTCACACAAAAAAAATATATGAACCATAGCCAACTGGGAATGAACCCATACCCAATCAACATAACTGTAATCAACACATATTATCAACAAAGCACCCCGGATATGATGACTTCCCCTGAGTTGCAGCTTGCTAGACTACGCGACTTAATAGTCAGCTCCGACATTCTGTCGACCCGGAATGTACTGCACTCGGTACCTGTAGGGCTGCAATGCCAAATTTCCCAACGCAGAACCCTGCTGTTTTTCAACTGCGCCTCCTGCAGGAATTTGAGTGGTTGATGATCAGTCTCTATCACGAAACTCTTTCCCATACAAGTATTTGTGGAATTTCTGCACGGCCCCCCACGACGGCTAAACCTCTTCTCCACCGTTGCGTTACCCTTCTTCCACACTTTGTCAACTTCCTGCTAGCATACCTCACAGGGAACTCGACCCCTTCATGCTCCTGCAACAATACTGCACCTACTCCACGCCTGATGCATCTGTCCGCAACAAAAATGGTTTGGACATATCTGGTAGCTTCAAGATGGGACGGGAACCTAGTCTTTCCAACACCGTTTTGCAGTGCTTGCTCTGCAGGTCTGACCACTCGACCACTGCCGGTTTCCCTGCCTTGACCAAATCACTGAGAGGACTCGTGATTGCTGCGAAATTTGGAAACAAACCCCTATAAAACCCAATAAAACCTAGCAGACTCCTGACTTCTGTTTTGGTCTTTGGTCTCTCTGAATTCATCATCTTCTCCACCTTTCCCCTTTCCGGCTGCTTTGTGTCGCCTCCCACAACAAAACCTAGGAACTCCAGGCTTGGAAAACCAACCTGGCACTTTGGGGGTCTGGCTGTGAGATTGGCTTGTCTGAACCTCTCTAAAAAAGCTCCTAGCTGCCTCATATGCTCCTCCCATGTCTCGGATGCTATCAGAATGTCATCCATGAAATTCACAACGCCTTCCAATCCCGTCAATAACTTCCTCATCATCCGAGAGAAGACTGCAGGTGCGTTGACCATCCCAAAAGGAAGTACTCGCCACTGGTTATAGCCCCATAGGAGTGGAGAATGCTGTGACTTCCCTTGAGTCCTCACTCAAGGCTATTTGCCAGTAACCCTTGCTCAGATCTATCCTGGTGAAAATACTGGCTCTTGCTTGTGGCGATCTGAGCGAAAGGTCTTCCATGTTCAGTATGACCTCTGCATCGACCTTGGTGACACTGTTCAGACGTCTATAGTCAACACAGAATCGATGCTCACCTGACTTTTTCCTCACTAAGACGACGGGTGCACTATACGATGATTTGGACGGTTCAATCACCCCAAGGTCCAACATCTTTTCTACCTCCTCCTCGATCACTTGCTTGGTGGCATATGGGATCGGTAGGCTTTCACATGTACGGGTTTTTGCGATGTTAACTCCACCGTACAGGGTCTCTAGAGTGTCCTGCCTGGTTTATCAGTCAGGGACGCCCTATACTGTTCTAGAGCCCCCTAACTTCCTCCTGTCTCCTACTGTCTAGCCCTTCATACAGTGACACATCCCTGTATGACTCTTCTGGAAACTTAGGCAACAAAATCTCCCCTTCTTCTGCTGGGTCTCTTTCACCTCA
>CM031628.1:40893741-40901241 GCA_018398815.1 Conus ventricosus
TCTCTCTCTCTCTCTCTAATTCCACTGCCCGTGCATTCATCCTGCAGGTTCACGGGTGGTGGGTATCTTTTTCTTGTACTGGCTGTCTATCGGCCTCTCGCCTGTCTTTTTACCTGTCGCACGTGCTTCATTTCTTTTAGTTTGAAGTATGCTCACTCTGTGACGTAGCGTGGCATGTTGGCCGCCATCGCTGAGGGAGGTTAGCTCTTCACTCGAGCGGAAGATGTCTCTGGGAGCGCCTGCTCCGGTCTTGGTTCTTCACCGTATCATCGAAGGTACAGTCGGTATCTTCAATTCCTACAGTCGGCCTGTAGGAGAGGGACATCACTTCTTCTTTTTCCGCATCTGTGCCTCTGTCCTCTCGACTGGACAGAGGGCAGAGAGAGTCGTTTGACCCGCCTCTTCGGGGTCACCCACGGGTAGCTGGTAAGCATCAGTTTCGTGGTTTGTTTCTTTTGGTTTGTTGTTGTTAGCCGGCTTATTCTTCTCTTTTGCGCAATTTTCTTTTGTTTGCAAAATTGTAAAAGAAATATTGTTTGAGACCTTTTCTCTGGTTAATTCAATCTTTAACCTGGCCATTCTAAATTATATCCAAAATTCTTTCTCCTGTTTATGCATCTGGTGATGCGGTGGTCGGTGGGGATGGGAGAGAACCTGGTGATTCAGGGTTGGTACTTGCTTGGTCTCGCTCGTCCGCCCCTGTCACATTCGCCGGACTCTTATCCTTCGGCCACCGTCTGTTTGTGTGTGCAAGGAGAACGAGTTTTATGTTGCGAGCGTGCGTACGCATGATTTGTCGTTCGGATGCGTGGTTGGAGATTTGTGTTATTTTGAAATGTGGCTATAAAATGTGACAATTATGCCATTGAATTATTATTTGCAAATGTGGTGGCAGTTATAAAGCGATGGTCGCTGTGTTGGTTTATTTCCTAAGAAAGGAAATTGGTTAAACGTGAGTGAGAGAAGGGTGAAGATAATTCATATTGGTTTTATAGCCTGTTGATTTAATGCAGTCTTTTACCTGCTTCATGTGAGAAGACGTTAACGAACATTCCTGATTTGATTGGTTTACTGTGTTATGCTCAGGTCTGTGTTGAGCTGGTGTGTTTAGTAGACCTCCCCTCGCCCATCATGCGAGTGGCTGTTAGGATTTAACAGCATGGGTCAGACTGTACTGACGCGGCGGGTTCCAGTACCTTCTTCCTTCTTCCTTCCCTCCCTTTCTTCTCTCCTCCCAGCTACGTTTTCCCCCCTCCCGGGGGGCTTCACCCGGAGTCTGGACTGGTTGGTGCCACGCTCTGGTTGGGGCCACGCTCTGGTTGGGACCGCGGACTGGTTGGTGCCCGTGCTGGTTGAGGCCACGCTCTGGTTGGGACCGCGGACTGGTTGGTGCCACGCGCTGGTTGAGGCCACGCTCTGGTCGGGACCGCGGACTGGTAGAAAAGCCCGCCGGCTTGACTGGCCGGTCCTGATCCCCGTCCAGGACCTCCAGTAACAACGCCACGTTTCCCCCCCCCCCCCCCCCCCCCCCCCCAGGACGCGCTCTTCACTGTCTGCTTGTGCGTGTCAAGGGTGTCGGCCTTGAACGACTCTCTTCAAGAACCGACCCGGTTTGGAGCACCTAGTGCGACAGGGTGCTCCCAATAGACTTTGGAGAGGCAGGGGTGTGGAGGCACTCCATGGTGGGGGAAGGGATGGATGCTGGAAATGTTTATTTATAATTGAGTATATGTCATATGTGTTGAAATGCTGTGATTATGATTGTGTACGTCGTATGGTGAAATGTTTATTTATAATTGTGCATGTTGTGTGTGTTGGAATGCTTGATTGTGATTGTGCATGTTGTGTGTGTTGGAATGCTTATTTATGACTGTATGTTGGTGTGAATAAATGGGGTGTTGTATCGTAATCTTTATTGTGTGGTCTCTTACGGGGCGTGTGAGGTCAGTCACTCCCTTCACTCCCACCTAGACCGATCCTGTCAGGGCAGACCTCCAGGGGTCGGTCGTGACACTATTCAAAGTTGAATTTGCCACAGGCTCAGTTGGGAAGACAGAAACCACACAGTCAAGTGTCTTCCGCTTAATACTAATAGACGCATCTATGACAGAGTTGCTCAAATTTCCTGAACAACACTGCAGGTGTATGTGTCTCACAGGGCCTGGGTGACGCTAGGATACACTATGATAATAAGCAAAGGCTACAGCCCTGTCATGCAGTCTCTGACAGGATGGAACTCCATCACCTCATCCTCATCTATCAGCATAAAACTAAAAAGCCTCACACTGGCAGCACACAGAGGCACGTGGGGATTCCTTGCTGTTACCTTCAGTGCCAGTTAGCACAGAGAGGACTGACATGAATCAAAGAAAATAAATTTTAACGTCTAGTCAGCTAGCATTTTTCAAATGTTCCAATTTCATCATCAAAGTCAATCATCACTTTAAAAAAAGTTCATAGCAGCAGCAGCAGTAGTAGCAGTAGCAGTGGTTGTCGTTGTCATCGTCGTCGTCGTAGTAGTAGTAGTTGTTGTCGTAGTAGTAGTAGTGGTAACAGCAGCATAAGGGGGACTGGCTACACAGTCTAAGCCTCAGTCTTTCTACCATCCACTTCAGTATCGTTTACTGATACATCTGTGAAGCTGTGCTTGTGCAGAGTATAAATCCTTATATTTTGGGTCACTGTTCCAAAATTTTTTGAACATATTAGTATCTGGTACACATTTACGCTGAAACGTTAGGGTATTCTATATAGTGTGCTATACTGTCGCAAGCGAGGTTTTTCTTACATCGGTATTAATGTAGGCTTTGTGGCTCATAGTCATAACTATTTTCATAACAGAATTTCTTTTATCATAATTTGTTGATCTGAAAATGTTCCTAATATCAATGTTCTTCTTCTCTCCGTAAGGGCCGGGTTCATTTCTGAACGTAAGTGGCCCTGCGATGACGTATCGTTAATTCCGGCCGCGGAAGGTGCCTCCAGGAATCTAGGTTTGGGGGGGGGGGGGGGGGGGCAATTAAAACTATGTACAGGGCAGTAGGGAGGGTCATGGGGTGCCCACAAGTGGCTGCAGAGCCCTGCTGCCACCGAGTCGTGAGCGGAACATCTCCAGTGACGTTGCTGATGTCGTAGAGGTGGGGAGGCTGTTCCAGTCTGAGGTTGTCCTCGGGAAGAAGGTGTTGTTTATTGCCTTGTGGAAATCCTGTTGTTGGTATAGCCTTGCTCCTCTTGTTCTTGGGTCAGAGTCCCTGATGTAGTTTGCAGGTGAGATTCCAACAAGATTGTGCTTGATCTTATACAGCATCATTAGTCTATTCTTTGTTCTTCTTTCTTCCAATGACTCCCATCCTAAGGTGTTGAGCATGTTGGTGACAATGCCGGGTGTTCTTTCAAAGTAGTTGTTGTGGGTGTATCTGGCTGCTCGTCTTTGGACAGCTTCGAGTGATTTCTTGTCCTTCTCTTCATATGGATCCCACACAGTTGACGCATATTCTAATCTGGGGCGCACCATGGTGGTGTAGGTTGCCGCTTTAACTTTTGTTGTACATTCTTTAAAGTTGCGCCTCAGGAAGCCCACTGTTTTGTTTCCTTTTGCGGTGATGTTTTTGATGTGGCTGGTCCATGTTAGGTCATCTGATATGGTAACTCCCAGGTATTTGCTTTCTTTGGTCGTCTCTAGAGCCTGTCCATGGAGGTAGTAGTCGGACACTAGCGGTGGTTTATTCTTGTCTGCTAGGATGCGGATGATGTTGCATTTACTGGGGTTAAAGTTCATTTGCCACATTTCTTCCCAGCCTTCAAGTGCGTCCAGGTCTTTTTGGAGTAGTCTCTGGTCTTGGATTCCTTTAATTTGCTTATAAAGAAGGCTGTCGTCTGCGAAAAGTTTTACTTTTGCGTGTTTCACAACATCAGGAAGGTCGTTGATGTACAATAGGAAAAGTAGCGGTCCAAGAACAGTGCCTTGGGGTACTCCTGATGTTACTGGGGTGGTAGATGAGTATACACCCTCAAGCGCTACTTTTTGTGTTCTCCCTGTCAAAAACGATTTGATCCACTTATGTGTGTTTCCTCTAACTCCGTAGGCCTCAAGTTTGTGCATGAGTCGCTGATGTGGCACCTTGTCGAAGGCCTTGCTGAAATCTAACAAGATTGCGTCTGTTTGGCCTTTAGCAGCAAGGTTTTTAAGACCATTGAATTTTTTATGCCATATTTACATTACCTCTTAATCTTTTGCCTTTTAATGAGTGTTGGTTATTGTACTTAAGTCATTCATCATAATTCATTGCATTACAAAAGTTGTTCATCATAATTCAAATGTTGCATTACATTCTTTAAACAGTCTAGTAAGTATTTTTTGAACCTTTTGAATGGCCAAAAATTGTCTTTTCATGTAAGGATAGCCTGCATCATTTGAATATTCCACTTGTGATCTATATAGTGCTTTGCAAGGTTTTAAAAATAAAATTTTATCAAGATATGAGAATGTTCTTTTAACATTTTGCTTTATCGTTACACTCAAATGAGCATCCAAATGATAAAGAGCTATCAAAAGCCACTTCAAGGTCCTTCTCATTTTCACATGAATAGATGTGTTAGTGTGTGTGTATTCTCTTATTTCATGTGATAATCCTCAACCTGATTCGTTTTGCCAATAAGAACTTTACATTTTGACACAAGAAAATATAGGGATTCCATGTCTGACCACTCTAGCAGTTTGTAAATCATTTTACATTGGATGACAATTCTGAGCATTTCTATACATCTTTGTATTATCCTCAAGGATTGCGCATGTTGTTTTTACGCACTTCGGGAGATCATAAAAAAAATTCTATTTAAAAAACGTATTTTGGTGCAAGTACTGCCTTGGCTAGTGGAATATCACTAAAGTCTTCGAGACTTGACTTATCATCTGTTCTTACATCCTGAGAGCTTTCTGTCAAAAACAAACGATTGGAGGATTCTTGAAGAGCTTACCAAACTGACTGATAAACACGGTAACAACAAACTGGCTATTTTCTCTGCAGAGATCGTCTTCCACGCTTCATTCCATCAGTGCAGCTTTCGATTCGCCTTTTGCTTGGGGAATGGGAAGTTAGACAGCATTATCGTTCGTAAATGATTCATCGTTTTACTGCAATGACGAAAAATCACACTCTCTCTCTCCCCCCCCCCTCTCTCTCTCTCTCTCTGCTTTTTGTAAAATCATATCTCAGATGTATTTTTCTGTGACTTCAAACAAAAGAAGTAAGAGCAACGAACAGTGGCACTGAAAATTTCAGAAAGTTGTGGTTATTAGATGTTTTACCTTAGCTTCCAAGAACGCCAAAATGGCGGCCGAGAAAGGGTTTGTAGCACCGCCAGTGTCGTCGTTGAGAAAGATAATGAAGCCAGTGATCAGTTCTGAATCATGGGGAACAGAAACGTTGAAGTGAGGGCCGTTGGAGCCATAGCAGAGCCAGCTGTGCATTTCACTCAGTTTATGAACCCAGGTTTCTGTGATGCCGTGGTGAGTTTGGAATGTTTAAATTTGCCTGAGAGTTCCTCTTTGCAAGTCTGATCATGCACTTTATCCACCCTCCCGCGTCATTTCAATCGATCTGTTGACTTCTTTCATTCAATGTTGATTATGGAGTCATTGTCTGTGGATTCATCACCAGAAAAGTTGCAAGAATGGAGTTTGGGAACTCTGTAAAAACTGACTAAAAAAAAAAAAAAAAAATGACTCACGACAGTCAAAGGACCTTTTTCTAACTTCTCTTTTCAAAGAGAAATAGACAATTAAAACCCCTGTGAAAATATGAACTAAACCCAGTATGTAGTAGAGATGCCAGGGGGCTTTTAGAATTACTCAGGAACGTTTTCCACTTGTTGGTCTGAGCATAACAACCTTTACAACAACTGAACAAGTGTTGTACAGTGCTCACTGTTGATTTCACTTTGGTCTTTTTGCCTTTTTTTGTCAAGTCACTTGTGTAGTGCTTCATCTCCTATTGTGCTGTATACCATAGGGGTGGAGATGGTGGTTGTCAAATGAGGGTTTGAAGGTGGTGATACTTTGTCACTGTAGGCAGGAGGTTGCTGTAATGTCATGTTCTTCATCTTGTCAAATTATGCCAGTGTCACTAAGGATTGAGAAAACAAGTCGTACGAGCAAAACAACAACAAAAAATCTTAAATATGATGACGTTAATGTTTATACAGAACTTCATTATATTCATCCACATTGATCAGTGCCCACCCCATTCCAATCCCTGATCAGTGCCCACCCCATTCCAATCCCAGCAGGTACACACACACACACACACACACACACACACACACACACACACACACACACACACACACACACACTCATGCACTAACACATACAACCACACACACATGCACAACACACACACACACACACACACCACACGCACACACTCTCAAAAACTTGAAAAAGTCAAATGCGCAATGACACACACACAGAGTGGCACACGCACATGCACACACACACTCACATACACACATACACACACACACACACACACACACACACACACACACACACACAACACACACACACACACACACACACACACACACACACACACACTCACACACATGCACATACACACTCACACACACACACACACACACACACACACACACACACACACACACACACACACATACATCATACACACACACACACACTACACACACACACATACACACACATCACACCACACACACACACACACACACACACACACACACACACACAACACACACTGGAGAGAAAGTGACTGGCAGAGAAAAAAATTGTCATAGAGGGACCGGCAACAACATGGAAGCTGGCTGCCTCACTCCAGCTGTATCACATCCACTGGTCCAGGCAAGAAAGAACAGACTAACATTAGTAAGAAACAAACAGAACATTCTGTTTGAGCATGTCTTTTCAAATTTCAACCAGTGATCAATTCTGGAACTAGTGGACTTGAAGCAATTCTTTTGGTATTTTGGTATTGTGTCTAGATTTTGCTCTTCTTGTTGTACACGATATTGGTGTTGTGCAAAATGCCATGATCATTCAATCAAAACATACGTCAGCAGTCAGGGATCAACAGCTCATGGGTTCCAACAATTATTGCCTATCATTTCCCTGGTCTGTTGTCGGTCAGCTTAGGTGGAAGTGCATCATATTATAAACACAACTGTAAATTTGGGAATAGAACTGGATTGTCATTGTAGGGTTGGGGTGGATGGGAAGCAGTGGTTTTCATTGCATGGGAGAGGGTTTGGTGGTAAGAGTACAGTTGTTACTGCATGGGTAGAACTGGGATGCATGCGTGATTATCACATGATTGTTCTCTTTCTCTGTTCCCACATGTTGGAACCCTAATCTTATGTAGCAAACAGTGCTATAGTTTCTGCCCTTGTGTTTGAATGGTTTGTAGAAGATGGAGATGGGAGAAGCAGAACAACATCTTTTTCCAGGAGTTGAAGGGGGAAGGG
>CM031628.1:40906241-41013741 GCA_018398815.1 Conus ventricosus
TGATGCACCTTTCTCTGCCATTCTACTGTGTGATAGTATTCAGTCTTAATCGACCTTACACAACGATTTTATTTTCTGATCAAATTCAAGTTAATTCACCTTTCACAAACATTTTGTTTTCTGACGATATTCAATCATAATTCATCATTCACAACAATTTTGTTTTCTGGTGAAATTCATCTTAATTCGCATTTCACAACCATTTTATTTTCTGATAAGATTCATCTTAATTCACCTTTTCCGACCATTTTTGTATGATAATGTTAATATTTATTTACCTTTCCCATTTACCTTTCCCATTTACCTTTCCCATTTACCTTTCCCAACCATTTTGTTTCCTGATAATATTCATCTTAAGTCACCTTTCACAACCACTGGGTTTTTTTTCCTGATAATATTTCATCGTATCATGCTGGTGATGATGAATAAGTCATGGGAAATAAAATACAAAGGGCCACTGTTCAGAAGTGCTCAGTGGTGGATGCTGGTGATGATAGATTTAAGGAATGGAATACATTGGACCACTGTTCAGAAGTGCTCAGTGGTGGATGCTGGTGATGATAGATTTAAGGAATGGAATACATTGGACCACTGTTCAGAAGTGCTCAGTGGTGGATGCTGGTGATGATAGATTTAAGGAATGGAATACATTGGACCACTGGTCAGAAGTGCTCAGTGGTGGATGCTGGTGATGATAGATTTAAGGAATGGAATACATTAGACCACTGTTCAGAAGTGCTCAGTGGTGGATGCTGGTGATGATAGATTTAAGGAATGGAATACATTGGACCACTGGTCAGAAGTGCTCAGTGGTGGATGTTGGTGATGATAGATTTAAGGAATGGAATACATTGGGCCACTGTTCAGAAGTGCTCAGTGGTGGATGCTGGTGATGATAGATTTAAGGAATGGAATACATTGGGCCACTGGTCAGAAGTGCTCAGTGGTGGATGCTGGTGATGATAGATTTAAGGAATGGAATACATTGGGCCACTGGTCAGAAGTGCTCAGTGGTGGATGCTGGTGATGATAGATTTAAGGAATGGAATACATTGGACCACTGGTCAGAAGTGCTCAGTGGTGGATGCTGGTGATGATAGATTTAAGGAATGGAATACATTGGACCACTGGTCAGAAGTGCTCAGTGGTGGATGCTGGTGATGATAGATTTAAGGAATGGAATACATTGGACCACTGGTCAGAAGTGCTCAGTGGTGGATGCTGGTGATGATAGATTTAAGGAATGGAATACATGGACCACTGGTCAGAAGTGCTCAGTGGTGGATGCTGGTGATGATAGATTTAAGGAATGGAATACATTGGACCACTGGTCAGAAGTGCTCAGTGGTGGATGCTGGTGATGATAGATTTAAGGAATGGAATACATTGGACCACTGGTCAGAAGTGCTCAGTGGTGGATGCTGGTGATGATAGATTTAAGGAATGGAATACATTGGACCACTGGTCAGAAGTGCTCAGTGGTGGATGCTGGTGATGATAGATTTAAGGAATGGAATACATTGGACCACTGTTCAGAAGTGCTCAGTGGTGGATGCTGGTGATGATAGATTTAAGGAATGGAATACATTGGACCACTGGTCAGAAGTGCTCAGTGGTGGATGCTGGTGATGATAGATTTAAGGAATGGAATACATTGGACCACTGGTCAGAAGTGCTCAGTGGTGGATGCTGGTGATGATAGATTTAAGGAATGGAATACATTGGACCACTGGTCAGAAGTGCTCAGTGGTGGATGCTGGTGATGATAGATTTAAGGAATGGAATACATTGGACCACTGGTCAGAAGTGCTCAGTGGTGGATGCTGGTGATGATAGATTTAAGGAATGGAATACATTGGACCACTGGTCAGAAGTGCTCAGTGATGGATGCTGGTGATGATAGATTTAAGGAATGGAATACATTGGACCACTGGTCAGAAGTGCTCAGTGGTGGATGCTGGTGATGATAGATTTAAGGAATGGAATACATTGGACCACTGGTCAGAAGTGCTCAGTGGTGGATGCTGGTGATGATAGATTTAAGGAATGGAATACATTGGACCACTGGTCAGAAGTGCTCAGTGGTGGATGCTGGTGATGATAGATTTAAGGAATGGAATACATTGGACCACTGGTCAGAAGTGCTCAGTGGTGGATGCTGGTGATGATAGATTTAAGGAATGGAATACATTGGACCACTGGTCAGAAACGCATGCTGATGTGGGCTGGTGATGGTAGAGAGATGCAGGGAATGGAAGACACTGGGCTACTTCTCAAGAAACACACACTGATGCATGCTGGTGATGATCAATAGATTTTGAGAGTGGAATACATTGGACCTGCGTTCAGAAAGACAGTGATGTGTGCTGTGTGTGGCAGGTTCACGACTTTCACCAGTGATGCCCGGAAAAAGCTGAGCCATCGCAGGGTGGAGAGCGACGTGCATGAGACGGATCACCTGCCCATGGGCAAGTGGTTCACCTTTGTGAGTGGATGGTGCTCTGGGTCTGTTTGTCTGTCTGTCAGTCTGCCTGCCTGTTAGTGTGCCTGCCTGTTAGTCTTCAGTATGTCCATCTGTCTGCCTGTCAGTCTGTCTGGCTATTAATCTGTCAGTATGTCCGTCTGTCTGCCTGCCTGTTAGTCTGTCTGCCTGTCAGTCTGTCTGCCTGTCAGTCTGTCTGCCTGTCAGTCTGTCTGGCTATTAATCTGTTAGTATGTCCGTCTGTCTGTCAGTCTGCCTGCCTGCCTGTCAGTTTTGCCCGCCTGTTAGTCTGTCATAATGTCCATCTGTCTGCCTGTCAGTCTTCCTGCCTGTCAGTCTGTCTGGCTATTAATCTGTCAGTATGTCTGCTAGTCAGTCTTCCTGCCTGTCGGTCTGTCTGGCTATTAATCTATCAGTATGTCTGTCTGTCTGCCTGTCAGTCTTCCTGCCTGTCGGTCTTGTCTGCCCATGGATTTGAAAATGGGCAGACTGTTGATCAGGACTGTTGTGACCTTTATTACCTGTGTATGTGTTGACCCCTCTAACACTGTATGTGTATGTGTTGACCTCCCTCCTAACACTGTATGTGTATGTGTTGACCTCCCTCCTAACACTGTATGTGTTGACCTCCCTCCTAACACTATGTGTTGACCTCCCTCCTAACACTGTATGTGTATGTGTTGACCTCCCTCCTAACACTGTATGTGTTGACCTCCCTCCTAACACTGTATGCGTATGTGTTGACCTCCCTCCTAACACTGTATGTGTTGACCTCCCTCCTAACACTGTATGTGTTGACCTCCACCTAACACTGTATGTGTATGTGTTGACCTCCCTCCTAACACTGTATGTGTATGTGTTGACCTCCCTCCTAATACTGTATGTGTATGTGTTGACCTCCCTCTTAACACTATATGTGTTGACCTCCCTCCTAATACTGTATGTGTATGTGTTGACCTCCCTCCTAACACTGTATGTGTATGTGTTGACATCCCTCCTAACACTGTATGTGTATGTGTTGACCTCCCTCCTAACACTGTATGTGTGTGTGTTGACCTCCCTCCTAATACTGTATGTGTATGTGTTGACCTCCCTCCTAACACTGTATGTGTTGACCTCCCTCCTAACACAGTATGTGTATGTGTTGACCTCCCTCCTAACACTGTATGTGTATGTGTTGACCTCCCTCCTAATACTGTATGTGTATGTGTTGACCTCCCTAACACTGTTGTGTTGACTCCTCCTAACACTGTATGTGTTGACCTCCCTCCTAACACTGTTTGTGTTGACCTCCCTCCTAATACTGTATGTGTATGTGTTGACCTCCCTCCTAACATGTATGTGTATGTGTTGACCTCCCTCTAATACTGTATGTGTATGTGTTGACCTCCCTCCTAACACTGTTTGTGTGACCTCCCTCCTAACATGTATGTGTTGACCTCCCTCCTAACACTGTATGTGTATGTGTTGACTCCCTCTAAATGTATGTGTATGTGTTGACCTCCCTCCTAACACTGTATGTGTTGACCTCCTCCTAAACGTATGTGTTGACCTCCCTCCTAACACTGTATGTGTTGACTCCCTCTAACACTGTATGTGTATGTGTTGACCTCCCTCCTAACACTGTATGTGTTGACCTCCCTCCTAACACTGTTTGTGTTGACTCCCTCCTAACACTGTATGTGTATGTGTTGACCTCCTCTCTAACACTGTATGTGTTGACTCCCTCCTAACACTGTATGTGTATGTGTTGACCTCCCTCCTAACAATGTATGTGTTGACCTCCCTCCTAACATGTTTGTGTTGACCTCCCTCCTTACACTGTATGTGTTGACCTCCCCCCTAACACTGTATGTGTATGTGTTGACCTCCCTCCCAATACTGTATGTGTATGTGTTGACCTCCCTCCTAACACTGTAGTGTTGACCCCCCTCCTAAACTGTATGTTTTGGGACCTCCCTCCTAACACTGTATGTGTTGCCCTCCCTCCTAACACTGTATGTGTATGTGTTGACCTCCCTCCTAACACTGTATGTGTTGACCTCCCTCCTAACACTGTTTGTGTTGACCTCCCTCCTAACACTGTTTGTATGTGTTGACCTCCTCCTAACACTGTATGTGTTGACCTCCCTCCTAACACTGTATGTGTATGTGTTGACCTCCCTCCTAACACTGTATTGTTGACCTCCCTCCTAACATGTTTGTGTTGACCTCCCTCCTTACACTGTATGTGTTGACCTCCCTCCTAACACTGTATGTGTATGTGTTGACCTCCCCCCTAATACTGTATGTGTATGTGTTGACCTCCCTCCTAACACTGTATGTGTTGACCTCCCTCCTAACACTGTATGTGTTGACCTCCCTCCTAACACTGTATGTGTATGTGTTGACCTCCCTCCTAACACTGTATGTGTATGTGTGACCTCCTCCTAACACTGTATGTGTTGACCTCCCTCCTAACACTGTATGTGTTGACCTCCCTCCTAACACTGTATGTGTTGACCTCCCTCCTAATACTGTATGTGTATGTGTTGACCTCCCTCCTAACACTGTATGTGTTGACCTCCCTCCTAACACTGTATGTGTTGACCTCCCTCCTACACTGTATGTGTTGACCTCCTCCTAACACTGTATGTGTTGACCTCCCTCCTAACACTGTATGTGTATGTGTTGACCTCCCTCCTAACACTATATGTCTATGTGTTGACCTCCCTCCTAACACTGTATGTGTATGTGTTGACCTCCCTCCTAACACTATATGTGTTGACCTCCCTCCTAACACTGTATGTGTTGACCTCCCTCCTAACACTGCATGTGTATGTGTTGACCTCCCTCCTAAAAACTGTATGTGTTGACCTCCCTCCTAACACTGTATGTGTTGACCTCCCTCCTAACACTGTATTGTGTTGACCTCCCTCCTAACACTGTATGTGTTGACCTCCCCCCTAAACACTGTATGTGTATGTGTTGACCTCCCTCCTAACACTGTATGTGTTGACCTCCCTCCTAACACTGTTTTGTGTTGACCTCCCTCCTAACACTGTTTGTGTTGACCTCCCTCCTAACACTTTTATGTGTGTGTTTTGACCTCCCTCCTAATACTGTATGTGTATGTGTTGACCTCCCTCCTAACACTGTATGTGTTGACCTCCCTCCTAACACTGTATGTGTTGACCTCCCTCCTAACACTGTATGTGTATGTGTTGACCTCCCTCCTAACACTGTATGTATATGTAAGGATATATGTATGGAAATGTATGAATAAGTATGAATGGGCATGTGTATAGATATGTTGTGTGTGTATGGATGAAAGACTGTTGGTATGTGTGCATACATGTTGGTATGTGTGAAATCTGTGTGTAGTCTCCTCCTTGGCAATGGTGTGTGATGAGTGTGCTTGTGTGCGTAGGCAGTAGAAGAGGGGAGGGAGGAAGGAAGGGGAGGTGGAAAGGGGTCCCTCCTCAGTTAGATTGGAGTGTGCAATGGACAGGGTGTGGAAACGTTTTGAGGGATGGAGGGAAATACCTTTGTCTGTCTGCTTGTCATGGCTGTGTTAGAATACAATGGGTTCTTTGTGTGTTTGAATACAATGGGTTCTTTGTGCGTTAGAATACAATGGGTTCTTTGTGTGTATATTTTTTTGTTTAGTTTTTTGTTTTCACAATGGAAGTGTGGGGTCTCTCTGTGTATTTTGTTTCTGTTGACGACGTTTGACCTCTATCAAAAATAGAGCAAGCTGATCACAGACAAACTCTTGAAGAGAGACAGAAACCAAGTTGAAAGATAGAGGTGGCGAGAGATGGAAAGAAAGGGAGAAACGGTGTGTGTGTGTGTGTGTGTGTGTGTGTGAGTGAGAGGAGAGAGTGTGTGTGTGTGTGCATGTATAATTCTGTGTGTGTGTGTGTGCATGTGTACATGTGTGTGTGTGTGTGAAGAGGGTGAGGATTCTCGGACAGGGAGGCACAAAGCCAAAAGAGGAGAGTGATGGAAAGAGAGAACAAGCATTTGTATGAAACAGTGAGAGAAAGAGAAACAAAAAGAGAGAGCGCAAAATGAATAGAAGGCTTAAAGGGAGAGGCAGAGAAAGTGCAGATAAAGATTAGTAAGTGTGGGTAGGCAGAAAATACAGAGAGATGTGTCACTACTCAACTGGATAAACCTTAAATTGCAGTGTCTGTAAATGGATTGATTTTGAGTGGTTCTGTATGTCCTGCCACATTTGGACAATGTTTGGCTGTTGTGAATTTGCAAATTCTACATTCCACAAAAACTGTCAGGGTTTCAACAGCATGGAACTACAAAGCGGCTGGGAGAAGGGTTTAAGTATCATTGATACTTTCAGACAGAATCGTATTCATCAAAGTGAGAATGAATGCCTTCTGCTATTAATATCAAACACTGTTGCAGCAGACTTTTAGTTTACATGCTCCCATTTCCATCAACGGCATTTATCGGCATTCTTATAAGCAGAAACGCTTCTCTTTGTGAGAGCACAAATCACAGAGATTGACACAAACCGGGAATTCTAGACTAGGATATTGGCGTCTGCTCGTTACAAAGTGACGTTGGAATACTAAGGCCGTGTAGTATGTGCATCTGAAAGTATTTACATGCTTTTGAGTGATGAATTTTGAACAGATTTTTATCGTCTATTAGATCTTGCTATAAGTGGACTTCACTGCAACACATTGACATACACTTTTGTGTTTTGCACTAATGTTTAATGTTAAATGTCTGCAACAGTCCCATCACATGGGGGCCCCTAATTAAGGTCTCATTTTATAGTTGAAAAGCAGCAACTCCCAGCTATAGGGGTCCTCATACATGTTTGCATGTTAATGCTTATTTCAACATTTTGAAATGAGACAGCATTGTCATTTTCTGGGGTCCTCATGAAAACATACATGGACATTTCATTGCCCATTTAAGGTTCTGAAATACATCAGTCTCCTCGGCTTCTGTGCGCTTTGCCCTTTAACCCCCACCGGGGCATTACCCCTGGACTCCTCTGGGGGCGTACTGTGACCCCTGGACGCCTGCAGTGTCTTCCCTCTCTTTCTTTTTTTAAAAAAAAATTTCATTTCAAACATTTACATGAACATAGGACATACATAAGCAGTAAGAATTTTGGAATAAAAAGAGAATTCAGCAATCCCACAAGCAAGAAAAAAATTCAACATTTTTCATTTGAAAAAAAAAAGAAAAGTAAAGTAGGTTTTGCAGAAGAAGTGGAGGGAGGGGTAGAGAAAAAGAGAGAAGATGAGAAAGAGAGAGAGAGAGAGAGAGAGAGAGAGGGGGGGGGGGGTGGAGGGGAGACAGAGACAGAGAGAGACAGAAGAGAGGGACACGTTGGATGGATTACATTCAATCAATATGTTGACACAAGTTACTTTCACAAAGTAAATCACACTCCCCAGAAAACAAAAACATAACCATCAATAAAAGAGATAATAATGATGTCAGAACAGACATATGTACAGACTCATCTGCAACATTAGGTAGTCTGTGTGTACAGAGATCAGAGCATAACAGGTTACCAAAAAAGTCTGTGAATATGGGTCATAGGATACAGATCGAGTGATGTTTAAATAGTTAATCATTCACAAATAATGGTTTGTACACTGACCATTTCACAGTGAAATCTGCATGGTTTAATTTTAAGTATGCGATGTGTTTCTTCAATTTTATACCAATTCTTTAGTTTCCTTTTAAAAAATGCACCAAATTTGTGGTAAACTGTTTTGTACTTTACAGGTGTATATATATAATTTTGCGAAAAGAATTATAAAATAAAAGATTACATCACTAGAAATTGCTGTATCATTACCAAATAGTATCAGTGACTCTGTTAGTCGCGCATTTTGTGCATTCATACATCTTCTTTCATTAAATCAGTAAGATTATTCCAGAATAATTGTACATAATGACACTTCCAGAACACATGATCAATACTATCTTTATACTCTCCACAAAAGTCACATCTATCATTATTTTATACTCCAATTTCCTTTAATATGATATTTGTACATTGCCATCTATGTATTTTTTTAGCTGAAACCACTGGAGTTTTACATCCAGTATGATGTTTGTGTGCATATAAAAAACAAGATTTCCAGTCATGGGATGTTGAGAGCTTGGCATCCCATTTTTCGCAGCATTTAGGCGTTACGTTATTTGTAATCAATAAAATCATAATGTAATCTAACAACCTTTGTGAACCGAAAACAGTTGTTTAAAACACAATGATGAGTTTCGGTATGTATTGTTATTTATATTAATGCCAGACTTTTTTTGCATAGTCAAGTATTACAGATCTGTAGCCAGTGCGAGTAAGGAAATTGATATTAAATCATACTTAAACTTGAAACATGTGTAAGTGAGGGAAATGCCCATTATCATCAAAGAAATGGGCAACACAAAATATGTTTTTGTTATGCAATACTTGTGAGATGATAAATTTTCTTCCCATTTGAAACCGCTTGTTATAGCATAAAGGTCGGCAAGAAGTTCAGCAGAATTTTTAGGAATGCATTTGTAGTAAAACACCTTTTATGCTTCAAGAACTTCTGACCAAAATTGATTGTATTTAGTGAATTTTGAGACAAACTCTGGTCCATACTTATCAATAAATTCCCACTTGGGAAAGTTATGCAACAGAAGACTTTTTTCCCTTTAGTTTTGTTTTCTCAGCTTTACGTTACGAATCCATGAAAGTTTTCAAAGATAAGACAAATGTTTTCAAGTCAGGAAGGCCAATGCCCCCATTCCTCACACTATTGTGTGAAATGTTTCGACTGATTTTGTCTGGTTTCCTGTTCCGAATAAATTTATAACAAATTTGTTGACACTTTGAAAAAATATGTCTGGTGGGTTTGGCAAAAGGAGCCAGAGATGAGTCAGCTTTGAAAGGATTATAGATTTTAATATTGCAACTCTGCCAAGAGGTGTGATCTGACGTTTGACCCATATTTTGAACAGATACTTTACTTTTGCTCATTTTTCTGAGTAATTAACTTCAAGACATCCTTTTAAATCATTAGTGAACCAAATACCTAACACACGAAACTTCGGCAGATTCCAGTTTAAACCTAAGTGTTCCATATAACGAGCTGTGGAATTTTTGCGACTCCCTAGCCAAATCACACTTGTTTTGCCCGAGTTTATATGGAGCCCTGAGACAGAATTAAACATGTCAAGTACATCTATGCAAGTTTCAAAAGACTTTCTGTCTCCTGCCAGTAAAATTCGGTGTCATCAGCGTACTGTGTCAGCTTGTGTTCAACATTATTCACCGTAATGCCTTTAATATCAGTGTTTTCTCTGACAGTCATTGCTAATATTTCAACACACAATATGAAAAGATATGGAGATATGGGGTCTCCCTGTCTACAGCCTTTTGTTATTTGAAACCATTCTGACACCTGGCCATTCACTATAACACAAGATTTAGTATTTCTATAGAATGTACTTATCTATTTCAAACCCTTTAAAACCAAATGCTTTTAATACTTTAAACATGAACTCCCAATTTATTGAGTCAAAAGCTTTTTCAAAATCTATATTTAACAGCAATCCTAGTAACTCATGTTTATCTAACCCTCTAGACCCTAAGGAGAGAAAGAAACGTGCGAAAATTATTTTTTCTGTACAAAATGACAAAGACGCATCATAAGATTGATTTAAACCAAAATTTTATACAAAATCAATAAAACTGATCAAAATGGTGCGTGTGCCAAATATGACCCATCAGGCCCAAGTGGAACTAAGTCTTTTGTGCCATATATGGAACACTGAGTCTGATTTCTGCTTATATAATTTGATTGTGTCACAAAATTGAAAACATTTGTTTCTTTTTCCACCCGTCCGTGATCAATTCTTTGAAGAACTGATAAGGAGTCTTCAGTTGGCCATCCTCTGGGGGTTGTTCCAGCTGCCCTTTGAAGGTGGTGTCTGGTGGCTGAAAAGCGACGTCAGTCCAGGTGGGCTTGGCCATCAGATTATTCAGTTCTTCATCCACTTGTTCTGCTCCTAACAGTGGAGTGATATTGGCAAGGCTGCTAAGTGGGATGTCATCTTCATCTGGTGCTGTAGCCAATGCACCAAGGTCATCATCAGCAATGCTGGCTAGAGGGAGATCTTCATTAGTTGCCAGCAATGCTGCAAGCAGAAGATCATCTTCTGCCGTAAACTGCCGGCGCACTGATGCTAGAGGTTGGTCATCATCGCTGTCATCATCGCTGGGCGAGGTGTTGGTGGCCGGCTTGGTGGTCATGGCACTCGTTCGGTGTTTCGTTCGAACTGACCGCTTTTTTAATACAACACGGCATTTTTCCTCTTCATCCTCCTGGTCTTCATGAACAGGTGGTGTCCATTCATCCCCAGAGCTGCAGGATTCCTCAAAATCACTCTGGTCATCAGTGACAAAACGGCAGACGTTTGTGACTGGTACCCATTGAGTTGACATGCTGTGAACAAAATCAAATAAATAGTAAGTAAACGACAGAAGACAGGGAGAAAAAAGAGAAAGAATAGAAATAGAAGAATAGAAATATATAAACAATGGAACAGAAAACAACAAAATAAACATCAATAACGAAACTCAGATAAACAATGCACAATGACAGATGAAAATTAACTTAAAATGATCGATTTTAAACTATTTAACAGACAAAAAAATCATTGTATAAATAAATAAATACACAAATGAATAATAAGATTTAAAAAGAGAAAACAAATAACAAAGCAAACCCGAAGGAGATTTCATCAGAGACAAAAGAAATCAAAGAACTCAAGGAATTCAAACAAACAAATCACAAATAGTTACATTGCTTGTTTATATTTTGAAAATGTTCACATATATTTTATAGATTGCTAACACAAGAGACACATTTAATTATTAGTTTCACGTTTAAAAAGTTGGCAAAATTTGGAACAGAAAGTCACACATGAAACATCGTTTTTTCACCTAACGCCTGTTGTGCCAGATATGGAACGCACACAACGAGTTACCTCCCTTGAAATTTTCATGAAAGACCGAATGTACCATTTATGGCACAACAACTTCAAGCTATCATTACAGGAATGGAAACACTAAACACACACCATCTCTACTCAGTTCCCCTCCCCAGACACTTGAGTGACAAGATAAACACACCAGGACTGGTGGCAGTACTCACATGCTGATTTAGTGAGGGGTGAAAGTTGACTCCAAGTAACCACGTGCTGAGCTGGCAGAGGTAAGTGATAACAGGAAGCGGTCTGGAATTCCAACTCTGAGCTAGCGTGTGGTACAATGGTGCTAGAGAGGCTGGTCATTCCATGCTGTTGCTTAAATTTAGTTTACTGTACTCCGACAGTAACGTCGGCTTTGTGGTGAGCGCTCGCAGTCTGTGTACCAGATATGACCCATCCGGCGCTAGAGGGCTAAGTAGGCAATTGTATCATGAATCAGTCTTAAGTTATCCCCAATATACCTATTTTTCATAAATCTGGTTTGGTCTTCACTGATGATCTTTGGTAGTACTATCTTTAAAAGATTTGCAATATAGGATGACCAAATTTTGTAAATCACATTTAATAACGAGATAGAAAATATCACGTGTTTAAACGAAGAGGAAGCAAAAGGATTAGAGGGGAAAATAAGTCTAGAAGAAGCTACATGTGTTCTAAAGAACATGAAAAATAATAAAAGTCCCGGTACAGACGGTTTCAGCGGGGAATTTTTTTTAAAAGTTTTCTGGAAAAAGATAGGACTCTTTGTTGTAAGAGCACTGAATGCGAGTTTTGAACGAGGAGAACTTTCAAATGTACAGAAAGAAGGAATCATTACTTGCATTCCGAAACATGATAGACCAAGACAGTATATAAAAACTGGAGACCTATCTCGTCTTCCCCCTCTTTCTGTCTTCAACTGTTTTCATGCCTGATGTGAACAGTCCATAACTGTTTGTTCGGGAGAGGGGTGGATGGGAAGATGATGTTATTGTTGTTGTTTTCTCACCCTTTTCTTTTTTGTTGTTGTTGTCTTTACTGTGTAAAATATTGTACAAAATTAATAAAACTGTTTGGAAAACAAAAAAAACAGTCTGTAACTTTTTCTTCCTTCTATCAAGCAAGTAGTGACAGGATAGAAAAGAAAAAAAAAATCAAAATAATTCCACAGGAGACACATGGAAAGCCAGTGAACGTGCATGGAGAGCCGGTAGATGATGACGATGACGAAGAGGATGAAGAGGACAGATATGGTAGCCCAGATGATAACGAAGATGTCAGGGACAGGTTGCACGGCGAGGAGTGGAACTCTTCGGATGACGAAGTGGGGCGTGGTGAGCGTCTGTTGATTTTTGTTTATCTTCTTGTTTGTTTGCCTGTTTCGCTATCAGTCTGCTTGATTCTCTCGTCTTTTTTTGTCTTTGGGATGGTATGTGTGCATTTCTTTCTTCTTTTTGTTTTTGGCAAAGTTTCAAAGATCCTCAGTTTGTTTAGCTCTCTAGAAAATTAATATGTTCGTGTGGCAGGTTTTTTTTTTTTTCAAAATCATTTCTAATGATTTTTCGCTTAGTGACTTGAGTCATCCAAAGTCGCATAGTGTGAGTGAGTGTTTGCTTCGCACATGTCCCTATCATCAGTTGAAGAAGTGGAAAACAACAGGAATGAAGTGTTAGTTCTCCTCAGGTCAAATGGATGAAGGTAACATCAACTTCTGTGTGGTAAGGAACGAGTTAATCTGTTGTCTCTGAACACATTGAAGAGCAGTTCATCTCAAAGATCAATGCAGTATGCTGAAGATTGGTTTTTGATATTCAGAGACATATCCTGCCTTTATTCAGAGACATATCCTGCCTTTATTCAGAGACATATCTTGCCTTTATTCAGAGACATATCCTGCCTTTATTCAGAGACATATCCTGCCTTTATTCAGAGACATATCCTGCCTTTATTCAGAGACATATCTTGCCTTTATTCAGAGATATATCCTGCCTTTATTCAGAGACATATCCTGCCTTTATTCAGAGATATATCCTGCCTTTATTCAGAGACATATCCTGCCTTTATTCAGAGACATATCCTGCCTTTCTGTTGTTGTTTCAATCAGAATGACTGCAATGTTTGTAATCAGAAAGTATATAATTATCATGTAAGACTCGCCCAGTTTTATACAAGGTTGGTAATGTCCCTAGACAAACAGCTGAAATCTTGCAGAACATGACATTGGATGACTCTGTCACCAGATGATTAAAGAGTTAGAAGTGGCTGACGGTAGTACTGTGCAATTTAATTATGATTATTGGAGGTTGGTGTCAGGAAGTAAAAGCTACATACCTACTCTGTCTCTGACTTCAGCGAGTTGTGTGAACTGGCCCAGCCTGTCAGCCTTATTTTATTGTAAGTCTAGAAGCCCTGCACTGGATAACATCTAAATCCTGACCAGACAGCCTGGTACAAGCCAACACTCCCATGTAATTCCTACTATCTGTTTCTAACCTCTTATAATCATAATTAAAGCGCACCTTAAGAATGTATCTTTGTTCAATTTCTTAACTGTTAGATTACTGCTGTTACTTTCTAGTTATTGTCATCAAAGGTTTGTTTTGGTATTTTAGATTGATACTATATTCACCAGAAGAAAGAAACTTTTGTCAGAAGAATTTCATGAAATCCTATCAAGATATAACATGGATGTGTCTCGCATGTGCTGTGTTTTTTTTCTTATGAAATGGAGGCCGTGAGGTATTTTTAGAGCATGTAAAAGAATCGTCAACAACAAGCAAATTGTCCTACACAAAATTCTGCAGGAAAATCAGTTTGAATAAGCAAACAGCGAAAATATAGAGGCAGAAAAAACAAGTATGGGTGACAGTGTACTCCTGGGACACACTTTACCTGATGCAACCCCGCCTAGTCCTACATTTCATTTCTAATTTCTACACTTCAGCCACCAGATTACGTGGCTTTGAGCTAGTGAAAAAAACTACAATCTTGTTGACCACAAAACCAAGAATTTTGTTTCACTCGTGTGTGTTCACCTGAGGTGTTTTTGCCCACTTCAGGGACTTGCAGGAATAGCAATCATGGATATCCATGGCAGAAGTGTCTGCACATGTGCAGTGAAACGGCAGCAAAGAAGCAGCAAGAACCTCTTTCTGAATCAGAAAGCCAGTGGTGAGAAAGGAAGCCAAAGGGGAAAGCTCGCTGACACTGACTTGAGTAACAAGAAAACAAAAACACCAGCAGATGCTATTCAACAATGCCTGTTGAAATACTCTGAAAAGAATATTCTGTCCTTAAGACAAGCTCATGAGCTGTGTATGACAGAAATTGCAGTCGAGGAGGGGAGAAGTTAGGGGGAGTGGGGAGAATTACAATTGTCAACGTAAATACATTAAAACATGTCAGACAGATCCCAAAGGTCAATAATGTTAGTAATGTTTACCTTCTGACTTCTACGTGGTGGTTTTTTTTTGCTCTCTCTTTTTGTTTAACCTCCTACTCTTGAGTCCTACCCATCTTGGTTTTCTACTTTTAAACTATATTACTAATCTTCAAATATTTCAACTCACTGATAATATTTGCAAAACATACATAGACCATATTCACAAAGTATCTATCAATTCACTTGTGAACTGGCTTCATTTTTGTAAAGATAGCCATTTGTTTAGATTTCATTCAGCAGTCACCTCACTTTGCAAGTAGATCTAGCTGTGTATATTCAGTCAGAGAGTGCAGCAGTAAGCCATCAATCCTGCCTTTGTACAAGGAAGAAGAGGACATTGGGAGTTCATTTGTAGAAATGCCACTAAGTTCGTGCCACTGGAAACTGGGATGCCACTACTCAGGGGCACTCTGAGGCCTGTGCAGAGCTGCTGAGGAAAGCCAGCCAGAACTTTACTCAGAAATTGGTTGGGACAATGAGTGGAAACAGTATAACACAAAGCCTTACAATATAGCGCAGTACAACACAGCACAACACAACACTATGAAGTGTAACACAGTACAAGACAGAACAACACAATGAAAAACATTGCAATACAATAGTGTGCATTACAGTACAACACAGCACAATACTAAACAGTACTCTCACATGATTAAACACAGTCTTTTACCTTTTCACACAGGAATAGTTTGCCGAAGCAAAGCTTTCAGCCTCCATCCAGAGGCCTTCGTCAGCGCCGAATGTCTCGCTGAGTGAGTTGGGTTCGGTGCACGTGATCTCAAGATGAACTCGAGTCACGCGACCGAACAAGGGAAGTGTAGGCTGCTGGTAGGTTATGTCGCCCCCGGTCTTGGTTGAGAGAAGGAGACATGGCTGCAATGCAGATGGCCTCCTTTACTCCTCTTTGGAACCATTTAGGTTCCTGGTCCAGGACGCTGACATTGTCCCGGGAGAACTCATGCCCGCTGGTGTTCAAGTGTTCTCCGACTGGTGATGATTCTCTCTTGTGTTCTTTGATGCGGAGTTTCAATTTCCTTTCTGTTTCTCCGACATATGTCTGGTCACAATCTCCACACTGGATCTCGTAGATTGCCCATGATCGTTCTAGTTTGTCCACTTTGTCCTTCGGGGCCACTAGTCTGCTTCTGATGGTGTTGTAGGGCTTAGAGTGGACCACCATGCCATTCTTCCTGATCTTGCGGCGAGGGCTTCCGTCACACCCTTGACATAGGGGATGGTGACATGTCCAAGGGTGGGGCTCGTTTTTTTGGTGGATGGGTGGGGAGCGGTCTTCTTGCTTCCTGGTAAGTCCCAGGCCCATTTGGGGTAGCCTGAGATGCTCAGCACTTCGCGGAGGTGGCGGAGTTCCTCTTCATGGTTTGATTGGGTGGAGCAGATGGTATTTGCTCGGTGATGTAGGGTTCGGATCACTCCCAGGTTGTGTTTTAGGGGCTGGTGGCTGTCGAACTGGAGGTACTGGTCAGTATGGGTTGGTTTCCTGTACACTTCGAATGCTAAGGAGTTCCCCTCTCTGGTGATCTTGGTGTCCAGCATGGCGATGCTGCCGTTCTCTTCCACTTCCCTGGTGAATTTTATGGCCCTGAGCAGTTGCCAAGGTTGAAATCAGAGCATACATGCATACATGAGTTGTGGGTTTGTTTTTCCTTGAATCTCATCAAGTTTTGTTTTTCCTTGAATCTCATCAAGTTTTGAAACCTTGTTTGGGGACCTTGATTCCCTTTCAGAATGGAAGAAATCAGTTACCTCATTCAGAGGAAACGTCCAGGAACATCACTAACCAACATGCATCTCTCACTGGTTGTGAGTCAGTGACGGTTTTTGAGGGAGGGTTATACGATATGTTTTCCTTTGGGTGTATGATGATTTCTCCTTAAAGAAAATCAGCTGCACACAACTTCACCGTCATCTAAGGAAGGTGAACGATGTGAAGGCAAAGACTTGAATTTTGAACTGGAGACAGGAGTCCAGGAATTAGCATTTGGCCAGCATTTTCTTTTCTTTCATTTTGTTTTTAATGGTCTGCTGTAAGCAGTTTGAATTTTCTGTCCATTTTTGTTATGCCTTGACATTAATTTACATTTGAACTTGACCTTTGACCAGCAAATATCCATGAACCCCGTTTACCAAAGTGACTGTGGTAACCTGTGTCGCCAGAACAACCAAGGGACCATGTGAGATACTTCTCCTTGCCCCCTCGTTCAGAGTTCACCGCCAGTGCCCAGGATGTGGAGGAGGCATGCGATGAGAGAGAAGGGGAGGAAGAACAGGAGGGGGTCGACCGGGCCAGACAGCAGCGGGTCAAGTTCAACCTGCACACGGTCGAATCCAGGAGGCCGCAGTCTGGTGCCAAAAAGGGGCCAGGAAAAAAGGTTGGTGCATGTGCAGAGTTCCCACATTGGGTTTGGTTTTTGTTGTTTTGCTTTGTTTGTTCATTTTTGTGGGAGGGGAGAGGGCGGGGTTGTTTTTTTTTTTTTTTTTTTTTTTTTTTGTATTGTCTCGTCTTTCGAGCTTCCTCAGTCACATGGTTTCATCCCATTTACAGCCACTCTCAGAACAGTGTGTGTCTGTGTCTGTGTTGTGTACCTATATATGTGTATGTGTGTACTGATTGATTGCTTACCTTATGAAGGACTTCCAGTGATTATTTTGAAGTTGTAATAGTCATGATTTTGTGCTTTATCCTATGGTCAGTTCACATTTCCAGATTGCCTATCTTATCATTGTAATACTGTAGTGGACGTGAATAAGCATTATAACCGACCCTTTGCATGTAGAGGATAATGTGCTGTTTCTTGTGATCATGTTGTGATGCACATACTCCAATCGTCTGATTAAGTCATCTGAAGTCTGTCTGTCTGTCTGTCTTTTTGTCAGTCTCTCTCTCGCTTGTTCTCTCCTTCTGTCTCTCTGTCTGTCTTTCTCTCTCTGTGTCTCTCTCTCTATCTGCCAGTCTGTCTTGCGATCTCTCTCTCTCTCTCTCTCTCTCCCCTCTCTCTCTCCTCCTCTCTCTCTCTCTCTCTCTCTCTCTCTCTCTCTCTTTTTCTCTGTCTGTCTGTCTCTCTCTCTCTCTCTCTCTCTCTCTCTCTCTCTCTCTCTCCTCTCTCTCTCTCTCTCTCTCTCTCTCTCTCTCTCTCTCTCTCTCACTCTCTACTTCCTTCTCTCCCACATCGTCCCTTCCTCCCTCTCTTCATTCTGTCATTCACATCTTGACATTCAATGTCAAACCAGTCACATGGTTTTCACTGACCAATCAGGTTCCCGTGGCTCCCGTCGCCCAACTTCCGCTCCAGATCTTCGTGTCGGAGCAACGGAGTTTGCGGAGCGGCGGCGCCAGGAGCAGCAGAAACTGGACTACCGCCGCCTGTACAGTAACCTGGAGCGACAGGCCGTGCGAGACAACCAGCGCCGGAAGAAGCAGCGCTCGCTGATTCAGCAGTGAGTTCTGCATTGTGTACGAGGTTGTCAGAACCGTCTGTTGTGAAAACTTTGTATTTGGGTCTGTCTATTTTCCAGCCACTTTAAACTTCCCCCAAAATTTGCTGTGTATAGTATGCCCACCAACAAGATAATATTCGGGAATTTTTGTCACTTTACGGACTCATCAACATTTGAATAAACATCCCTCTCCGTTGGCGCTGTGCCAGACTTGTTTATCAGGTCTGTGTCTACATACATTTAGAGTTGATCATAGGGTCCATATCTACCTTATTTAAGTGCGCTTGATTTCTGCTACTGTGGATTTGAATGGTTAAGTGCACACAATGTCTGTTACTGAGGTTGTAAGGGATTAAGTGTTTATGATTTCTTTTACATGGGTGTAAAGGGTCACATAGACTCATTTTCTGCTTTTGGGGATGTAAATGGTTCAGCGTGTTCAGTTTTGTTATCAGGGATGTGAAGGATTGGCATGAACTCTCCATTTCCTTTATTCGATGAGGCCTTTATTGATTCCTGATGCTTGTTGACCATCACCAGAATCAAGAAAGAGAAAGAGGAGCAGCGGAGACTGGAGGAGGAACAAGCACGGCGATTGGTGGAGCCTCGTGATCCCGTGACAGGGGAGACCAATGTGGAGTCTGACCTTCGGCAGCAAATGGAAAGGTCACACCTACGGAAGTACTCCAGGAGAGAGAGGATCACCGACAGAAGCAGAGAGAAATGATTAGGTAAAGTCAGGTCAATGAGAGTAGTGATAATGTGCATCCCCCAAGCCCTTGTGGAGGGCTGGGTGTTAGTGCTTTACAAGACTTGTGGACATGCATGCAGCTAGTAGTGATAATGTGCAGCCCCTAAGCCTTGTGGAGGGCTGGGTGTTAGTGCTTTACAAGACTTGTGGACATGCATGCAGCTAGTAGTGATAATGTGCAGCCCCTAAGCCCTTGTGGAGGACTGGGTGTTAGTGCTTTACAAGACTTGTGGACATGCATGCAGCTAGTAGTGATAATGTGCAGCCCCTAAGCCCTTGTGGAGGGCTGGGTGTTAGTGCTTTACAAGAGTGCTGTGGACATGCATGCAGCTGGTGACAGTAAATTGATGACTATGTCTTTGATGATCAAGCCCACCCTTGTTCCCACCCACTGCCACCATCACCACCAATCCATACCTCCCACCCACGTTTCATCTTTCTGTCAGGACTGTCACGGTCGCTAAGCCGGACGGCCTACCACCCTTTCCCACACCTATTACACACTAGAGCAGACAATACAGCACAATAACACAGCTTTACAATCAAGCGCACTTCTTTATTTCACACACACACTATGGCGCCACCACTCACGTCCATCCACGCCCATACACCATTATCTCACTTCTTCCCTGACCCACACTACCCTGCTACGACCCTGAAACCCCTAACCTATGCTAAAGCACCAGTTGCGGTATATCACTGTGACCTAGGGACGCAGAGATAGCCCGCACACGTGGTGACTAACTACTAGGGACAAGGACAACCCAAGGGACTCTATTCTCTAAACTACTACCACCACACCTCTCCCCAGGACCCACCTTCTCTTTTGACCCGGGACCCCTACCGAACTGGTCGCTGCGTTCCTAACGGAGGCAACGACAAGTACCCTACACTGTGCTGGCCACTACGTCCCAAAAGGAGGCAGTAGCTAACACCCCTTAACCCTACTCCCTAACGCTACACCCTTTTTACCACACCCATGGGACAACCCATCCCGGCCCGGAGAACTCCAGTCCTCGGCGCTGTACTCGGCCCCTCACAGGCTGACGCCTCCCGGACGACTGCACTCCGGTGCTGACCGTGGCTCCCACAGTCCGACTCCCCGAAGACTCTGCACCCGCGGCGACCGTGGCTCCTCAGTCTGACTCCTCCCCCGCGCTGGCACAACACCTCTGAAGGCCCCGCCGGACACAACGGTTGAGGAAGGCCTGGTGCAGTGCCTCTCGACGAGTCCGGGGTCGAAGGACGCCTCCTCCTCTGAAGGCCCCGCCGGACACTGAGGGTGAAAGAAGGTCTGGTGCGGTGCCTCTCGACGAGTCCGGGGCTCAAAGGACGCCCGAACAGGGAAGAGCAACGGGTGGCTGGAGAGCTCCCAGAGGCCCCGGTAGCAGGAGGAGAGCTGCCTCACAGACGGCAGACGGCCTGGATGGTCTCCCTCTCCCGGGAAAAGCAGCAGGCACGGGAAACCGCCGCTCACCTGCAGGCACGCGGCAGTAGACCGCAGTGGTCAGGCCCCAGCCTCAGACGGAACAGGATACCTGCTAACACAACTGTAGGCCGCCACTGTAATTTTGCTACTACCCGAGTCATAAGGCCCCTAAGCTACCTGGTAAATCTTTAACTCTCCATCTCCTTGCCTACTTCCCACTCGGCATGAGAGTGACCCCTTGAATTTCGAATACACCCCCCATAACCCGTTACTTTGGGGTTATCAGATCCATTCCCTGCCAACCTTTACAACAGCAGTAAAACAATATTCTCTCTGATCCAACCTGCGCTATTATATATGAAATTATGACTCTCACACAATTCTCGGAGAAATAATCCCAATCTAAGCAATCCAACACGGACTCCATGGCCCCCCTTAGAAAATACTAAATAAACTAGGAAATGGCAATTTCACAAGGAAACGTTTCCACTAGTAATCAATAGTAATACACATCTCAAAAAAAACAACAACAAAAGAACAAAAAACAAAAAAAACTTATCAAATTTTTAACGGTTCACAGTTCTAGCAGATTCATACAAGAGAATCGGCTCGCAGCCACAATCCTTCACATTCTCATCCCTCTTTGCATTATCAATTATAATCATATATCAACACAACATGCTTTGTTCGCCAAAATTTCCATCCAGCACCCCACTCTCATGTCATCTCTTGTCAGACAACCCAGTGGTTAATCCTTGTTATGCCAACACAACCATACTTCATACAATATTACATGCTGCACATCCTCCGTTTTTATCCTATCAACTGCTGAGCTACCCGCCTTAACTTTACCTTACCCTTCTTTCCGACTACTAAAATTCATAATGGGACTGTCTCCCTGCAACCTAAGATATCTTTCTCCAACCCTATTCTGTCACAAACACATACATACCTGCGTGTGTGTCGACTGTCATTTACTTTAAAAAAAAACACAAAACCACCTTTAACCATATGGACTCACTGTCCTGTACCAAATACGTACGTCACAGATACAGTCTGCACGCGCACGACACCCGCGTCGAGAACCATGACTCGGAACGAAAGTGAAAAGACACCAATATAAGTTGACTAGTCACGACCGTACTCCAGTATAAACCACTCGACTACCAATTAGCCTTTGCCCTACTACACAGTTAACCGATTCCAATGCTGTGCAGGTCAACTTCGAAATCGTTAATCAATTTCAACGACCCACTACTATTTACAACTGAAATTGAACACAATCCCTTTACGATTCACGCAGACACATCTGCACTGACTCATACTATGATCCTCAACAAAATGCAACCTCATATTACCTTCTTATTGAACCCCCCTGACATAACATGAACTGATCACAACCAATATTCCACATCACCGTCCATCAACGGTTATTATATCGAACCCACATTGTCTAGCCAAACTGTCACATGACAATCGAACTCAGGAACAATAATAATAATAACGAACACTTAATAATAGGAACCACTATGTACACTATTTACAGAATATACAGAAAAGAGGTACCAACACAAACCGGCTGACAAAAAGCTTCAATCACAGAACCAAGACGACATCATACCAGACAACCAGTATACGCAACAAACATAATACAACTAAACACAGCATGAGACAACTACAGTACAACTCGCCATAATACAAAACAACATGACGAATGACACCACCATGAACCTAACAATCACCAACCTGGACAGACAGACGTTCAACCACACCAGTTCTGCAACTGGCTGAAGTGGCTGCCAACAGAGACGACACAGAACCCGGCACAGGCCAAGGGCACACCAGACCCGACGAGGACCTGGCACTAACTATGACTCGAAGTCACTCAGCTCAACTAACGGCGCTACTGCCGCAACTACAAGGCGCGTCCACTCCGACGAACACCAGGGACCGAAGTGAAGCTACCCCAACGCATTCCGCTCTGGTCGGAATCAAGCGAACTCTACTCACAACACAAAACAGCGATTGGTCAGAGCAGCATATCCCTCCGCAGAGCTGACACGCCGGACCAACGGACTAGTTGTTGCTCGTGCAATAACACGACAATTTACCACAACTCACAGACTTGACAACACCAACAACAGCCGATATCCTGCCCCGCCTTCTCTGGTGTAGAACCAAAGTAACAAAAGGGTAACAAACGGGAACGAAACCAACCTCTCGCTTCCACTCCTTCCATAATGAAGACTGGAATTCAAGAATATTGTATGTCTTATTTCCCCAGCACCCTACCTAGCCTAACCTTCCACCTTAACCAAAACCCCAATCTTACACACGCACTCTCGCACACACACATCATATACACATATGCACACGCACCGCGCACCCGCTCTCTATTTCTGAATTACCATTACTCCAAACACATAGACGGCTGATTTACTACCGCCGATCGGTGACACAGACTATTAGACATGCAGCCATGCACAACACACACACACACACACACACACACAACACCACACACACACACACACACACACACACACTATACATGCACAAAACACACACACACACACATGTCAAGGCATACACAAACATGCATACACAACACATGCGTATAAAACACACACACACACACACACACACACACACACACACACACACACACACACACACACAGCACACACACATAAAGACACACATACACACACTCACGCATGCACACACACACACACACACACACCACACACACACACACACACACACACACACACACACACACAGCACACACACACATCACCACACACACACACAACACACACACACCACACACACACACACACACACACACACACACGTGCGCGCGCACACACACACACACTATCTCTCTCATCCACTGATTACTGACACTTCACTGATGGGGACACTGTCCTTTCAGGTATCTCGATGCCTGCGAAGTAACCTCAGGGAAAGCTGAACAAGCAGCAAATAGAGTTACCTGCCTTGTGTTGCTGTGGTGACACGCTGTTCGACACCCACCCGACACCTGTGCCAACAACTGTTTCTACTACAAAAATCACAGAGGTCAGTGTGTGGGGGATAAGAACACATTTACCCCCCCCCCCCCTCCCTCTCCTCCCCTCCGTTTTTTTAGCCATCTCTGTGTCAAGAATGTAACTTTATTGTCCAGAGTATTGTTAACTTGAATGTTTTTAAAACAAATCAATAATAATCAGTTATCAGTACAAATCTAGTTCGACTAAACAAAGACTGATTTTGATCTTAGAAGCGTTTCTTAACTAGTTACAAATTGATTTCTATTGCAGGAGAGTTTTCATGTGGTTAATTTGATTTGCGTGAATCCAAACAGCTTAAGAACAGCTTGATCAATCCTTTTTTTTTTCTTTCTGTGCTAACCTAAGATCAGCGAGATAAGCATATTGCGCCAATCTTGGATCATGAACCAAAAGTTTGGTCAACAAAGAACAAAGAGAAGGACTACGATAAGTGTGCGTTGTGTATTCCTTATTTGTAATTTGTTAAGTTTTGTAATGAAATAAGTATTCAGCAAAAAAAAGAAAAAGAACAAAGAGAAGGAACGCCAAAATCACAAAGCAAACAAATTACTTTCAAAGGGAGGTAATTGCAAGTGCAAGTTGAAACAAACTTGAACGAAAAATTGCTATTCTGCCGAACGAAAGGGACGAACTACACGACAAAACAACGCATTGTGACCTCTTTGGTCTTCTTCAGGCAAGACAAAGAACATTCAAAGATATTTTGTGCCCAGTTTTAGGAGATTAGTGATTGCTCTTTCTTCGTTTTCATTGTCTTGAATGTTGTTTTATCTTGCCTGGAGAAGACCAAAGAGGTCAAAACGTGTCATGTTTTGTCTTGTAATTTGTTCGTCTCTTGTGGTTGGTGGAATAGTAATTGTACTTTCAAGTTTTAGACAAATTAGGTTCATGATCTCTGTCACGACTGACCCCTGGAGGTCTGCCCTGACAGGATCGGTCTAGATGGGAGTGAAGGGAGTGACTGACCTCACACGCCCCGCAAGAGACCACACAAGAAAGATTACAATACAATACACCATTTATTCACACCAACACACATGTAGTCACAAATAAGCATCCCAACACACACAACATGCACAATCACAATTAAGCATTTCAACACACACAACATACACATAGTCACAAACAAGCATTTCAACGCACACAACATACACATAGTCACAAACAAGCATTTCAACGCACACAATATAACCATAATCATAAATAAGCATTTCCGACCCACGTTCCTTTTTGTGCTTCATGAGGTTCCCCCCCCCCCCCCCCCCCCCCCCCCCCCCCCCCCCCCCCCCCCCCCCCCCCCCCCCACCACTGTCTCTCCAAAGTCCTCTGAGAGTACCGTGTCGAATACGGTGCCCCAAACCGGGTCTGTTCTCGAACAGAGTCTTTCAATGCCGACACCCTTAGCACACACACACACACAGATTGCACGACACAGAGCTAACCACGCCGGTCACGTGCGCTGTAGGAGGTCCGTGGACAGTGGAGAATGCCCCCCCGTGGGACGAGACGTTGTCGCGGAAAGTCCCGGACAGGGTTAGGACCATCCAGCAAGGTCCACGTGCTCTCACTGCGTAGCCCCAACAGCGCAAGCTTCGGGTGAAGCCCCGGGAGGAGAGAAAACGGAAGGAACTGGAAGGAAAGAAGAAAGGGTACTGGAACCCCGCAGTCAGTACTGTCTGAAATTTGCTGCTTAATCCTAAGAGCCACTCGCATGGTGGGCGAGGGGAGGTGTTTGCTGAATACATTAGTAACACCAGCTCAACACAGACCTGAGCATCACACAGTAAACAAACCAAATGAGGAATGTTCGCTAAAGGTCTCCTCACACGAAGCAGGTAAGAGATTACATTAACAGGCTAAACAAACGAATAGCAATTTATATCTTCATCCTTCCCTCACTCACGTTCAACACTTTCCTTTCTTAGGAACTGAACTAATACAGCAACCATTGCTTTTATAACTGCCACCACATTTGCAAATAATAATAATTCAATGGCACAATTATCCTCACATTTTATAGCAACATCATAAAATGACACAATTCTCCAACCACGCATCCAAACGACTAATCATGCGTACGCACGCTCGCAAACATAAAACACTCGTTCCCCTTGCACACACAAACAGACGGTGGCCGAAGACTAAGAGACCGGCGATTGTGACAGGGGCGGACGAGCGAGACCAAGCAAGTACCAACCCTGAATCACCAGGTTCTCCCCCATCCTCACCGACTACCGCATCACCAGATGCATAAAAAGGAGAAAGACTTTTGGATATAATTTTGACTGGCCAGGTTAAAGATTGAATTAACCAGAAAAAGTGGTCTCAAACAATATTTCTTTTATAATTTTGAAAACCAAAAGAAATTGCGCAAAAGAGAATTATCCGGCTAACAACAAAAAAACCCCAAACAAACCACGAAACTGATGCTTACCAGCTACCCGTGGGTGACCCAAAGTGGCGGGTCAAGCGACTCTCTGCCCTCTGTCCAGTCGAGAGGACCAGCAGAGCAGATGCGGAAAAGAGATGACGTGATGTCCCTCCCCTACAGGCCTACTGTAGGAATGAAGGTACCGACCGTACCTTCGACGAAGTGGTAGAGAACCAGAACCGGAGCAGGCGCTCCCAGGGACATCTTCCGCTCGAGTGAAGAGAAAACCTGCCTAACCGATGGCAACCAACATGCCACCCTACGTCACCGTGAGAATACCTCAAGCCTAAGAGGAATGTTGCACGTGCGGCAGGTAAAAAGACAGGTGAGAGGCCGATAGAGACAGCCAGTTCGAGAGAAAGGTACCAGCCACCCATGAACCTGCAGGATGAATTGCACGGGCAGTGGAATTAGAGAGAGAGAGAGAGAAAGTAAACCTAACCTGAGCTGAACGACATTAAGGTGCAAACACACCACAAGCCACATTAAGGGATGGATACACGACAACAACAACGACAATAAATAAATGAATAATTCCACCACCCTAGATGGGTCAACCGTCATAGGCCTCGTGACAAACTCGTGACAATCTCTCATGAACTGCTCTAAGTTTTATTCCTAATGCGATAGCTGAGAAAGTTGAATGCTGGTTTTGCTTTGTTGTTGCTGCTGTTGATGTTGTTGTTTTACCTTCTGTCACTGAGCTATAGCAATGACATCTGTCAAATTGTTCCAGCCTACGCCAGAGCCTTGCAGTCCCTACTGACGTCTTCAGAAATCATGTGACCTGTTCCTTGGACATTGTGAGCACTGTTGTGAGCATTGCGCAGACCAGTCCCTTCTGAGTTTCTACCCAGCCTTCTGCTTCCCTTCTGTCCTGAAGGGTGGGCAGGGGACTAGTGTTTCATGAGGAAGACTGAGTCCTGTAGTTTGGGTGTTTTTGTTGTTGCTGTTTTGGAAAGAACAAAGTGCGACCAACAAATGTGAATAGGTGAATGAATGGATGAATGAATATTTCAACAATTATTTGAAAACAAACAACAGACCTATGATGATATCCCTTTTGAGCAAATAAATAAATGAATGAATATATGAATTACAGAAAAAGAATGGTGAAGTGAATTGTAAATAGATCGATAGACATTATGGCTTGAAAATATTTTACAAAGTTACATCACTTTTACCAAACTCATCATTAAATGAAAAAAATGAGTGGATCAACTAATCAATACTGAATAATTAAACAGATCTTGGCATGAATGTCAGAGAGAGTGACATCATTTTGAATTCCCTAAGTTATCAATACAGACAATCTATTTTACAAGATCCAGCAAAATTTGATAGGAGAAAAAAGGTCAAATAGAAGGCACTCCATAAATCGCAGACCTGTGCCAAGGTCGAACGTGTCCTGGATTTGCCCATTGACTTGATCTGTTCAATGGATGTACATCCAAAATGATTGGATACGTCCTGGGGTCACTTTCCATTGTTGCTCCAAGTGTTGTTAACTGCTGTTGGTGAGCTGATTGGATCATCTCCGTCCTCCTCCCCATCATTACGGATCATCTCCATCCTCCTCCCCGTCATTACGGATCATCCCCATCATTACGGATCATCTCCATCCTCCTCCCTGTCATTACGGATCATCTCCATCCTCCTCCCCGTCATTACGGATCATCTCCATCCTCCTCCCGTCATTACGGATCATCTCCATCTTCCTCCCGTCATTACAGATCATCTCCATCCCCATCCTCCTCCCGTCATTACGGATCATCTCCACCCTCCTCCCCATCATTACAGATCATCTCCATCCTGCTCTCCATCATTACGGATCATCTTCATTCTCCCCATCGTTACAGATCATCTCCATCCTCCTTCCCATCATTACAGATCATCTCCATCCTCCTTCCCATCATTACAGATCATCTCCATTCTCCTTCCATCATTATGGGTCATCTCCATCCTCCTTCCCATCATTACAGATCATCTCCATCCTCCTCCCCATCATTACAGTTGATCTCCATCCTTCTACCCGTCATTACGGATCATCTCCATCCTCCTCCCCGTCATTACGGATCATCTCCATCCTCCTCCCCATCATTACAGATCATCTCCATCCTCCTCCCATCATTACAGTTGATCTCCATCCTTCTACCCGTCATTACGGATCTTTCTCCATCCTCCTCCCCGTCATTACGGATCATCTCCATCCTCCTCCCCGTCATTACGGATCATCCCATCATTACGGATCATCTCCATCCTCCTCCCCGTCATTACGGATCATCTCCATCCTCCTCCCCATCATTACAGATCATCTCCATCCTCCTCCCATCATTACGGATCATCTCCATCCTCCTCCCATCATTACGGATCATCTCCATCCTCCTCCCCATCATTACGGATCATCTCCATCCTCCTTCCCATCATTACGGATCATTGCAAGGTGAATGGTACTGAAATAGTCACCAAAACTGTGATTCCAACATAAGGTCAACACATCCAGTGGGTGAAACACACTCACACCATGGACATCAGATCAACCCATCCAGTGGGTGACATGCACTCACACCATGGACATCAGGTCAACCCACCCAGTGGGTGACATGCACTCATACCATGGGCATCAGGTCAACCCATCCAGTGGGTGACATGCACTCACACCATGGACATCAGGTCAACCCATCCAGTGGGTGACATGCACTCATACCATGGGCATCAGGTCAGCCCACCCAGTGGGTGAAACACACTCACACTATGGACATCAGGTCAACCCATGCAGTGGGTGAAACACACTCACACCATGGACATCAGGTCAACCCACCCAGTGGGTGACATGCACTCATCCCATGGGCATCAGGTCAACCCACCCAGTGGGTGACATGCACTCATACCATGGGCATCAGGTCAACCCATCCAGTGGGTGAAACACACTCACACCATGGACATCAGGTCAACCCACCAGTGGGTGAAACACACTCACACCATGGACATCAGGTCAACCCACCCAGTGGGTGACATGCACTCATACCATGGACATCAGGTCAACCCACCAGTGGGTGAAACACACTCACACCAAGGACATCAGGTCAACCCACCCAGTGGGTGAAACACACTCACACCATGGACATCAGGTCAACCCACCCAGTGGGTGACATGCACTCACACCATGGGCATCAGGTCAACCCACCCAGTGGGTGAAACACACTCACACCATGGACATCAGGTCAACCCATGCAGTGGGTGAAACACACTCACACCATGGACATCAGGTCAACCCACCAGTGGGTGACATGCACTCATACCATGGACATCAGGTCAACCCATCCAGTGGGTGAAACACACTCACACCATGGACATCAGGTCAACCCACCCAGTGGGTGACATGCACTCATACAATGGACATCAGGTCAACCCATCCAGTGGGTGAAACACACTCACACCATGGACATCAGGTCAACCCATCCAGTGGGTGACATGACTCACACCATGGACATCAGGTCAACCCACCCAGTGGGTGAAACACACTCACACCATGGACATCAGGTCAACCCACCCAGTGGGTGACATGCACTCATACCATGGACATCAGGTCAACCCACCCAGTGGGTGACATGCACTCACACCATGGACATCAGGTCAACCCATCCAGTGGGTGACATGCACTCACACCATGGGCATCAGGTCAACCCATCCAGTGGGTGACATGCACTCACACCATGGACATCAGGTCAACCCATCCAGTGGGTGAAACACACTCACACCATGGACATCAGGTCAACCCACCCAGTGGGTGAAACACACTCACACCATGGACATCAGGTCAACCCACCCAGTGGGTGACATGCACTACACCATGGACATCAGGTCAACCCACCCAGTGGATGAAACACACTCACACCATGGACATCAGGTCAACCCATCCAGTGGGTGAAACACTCAGACCATGGACATCAGGTCAACCCATGCAGTGGGTGAAACACACTCACACCATGGACATCAGGTCAACCCATGCAGTGGGTGAAACACACTCACACCATGGACATCAGGTCAACCCACCCAGTGGGTGACATGCACTCATACCATGGACATCAGGTCAACCCACCCAGTGGGTGAAACACACTCACACCATGGACATCAGGTCAACCCACCAGTGGGTGACATGCACTCATACAATGGACATCAGGTCAACCCACCCAGTGGGTGAAACACACTCACACCATGGACATCAGGTCAACCCATCCAGTGGGTGACATGACTCACACCATGGACATCAGGTCAACCCATCCAGTGGGTGAAACACACTCACACCATGGACATCAGGTCAACCCACCCAGTGGGTGAAAACACTCACACCATGGACATCAGGTCAACCCACCCAGTGGGTGACATGCACTCATACCATGGACATCAGGTCAACCCACCCAGTGGGTGACATGCACTCACACCATGGACATCAGGTCAACCCATCCAGTGGGTGACATGCACTCACACCATGGGCATCAGGTCAACCCATCCAGTGGGTGACATGCACTCACCCCATGGACATCAGGTCGACCCACCCAGTGGGTGAAGACACTCACACCATGGACATCAGGTCAACCCACCCAGTGGGTGACATGCCTCAACCCATGGACATCAGGTCAACCCACCCAGTGGGTGACATGCACTCACACCATGGACATCAGGTCAACCACCCAGTGGATGAAACACACTCACACCATGGACATCAGGTCAACCCATCCAGTGGGTGAAACACTCAGACCATGGACATCAGGTCAACCCATGCAGTGGGTGAAACACACTCACACCATGGACATCAGGTCAACCCATGCAGTGGGTGAAACACACTCACACCATGGACATCAGGTCAACCCATCCAGTGGGTGAAACACACTCACACCATGGACATCAGGTCAACCCACCCAGTGGGTGACATGCACTCATACCACGGACATCAGGTCAACCCATCCAGTGGGTGAAACACATCACACCATGGACATCAGGTCAACCATCCAGTGGGTGACATGCACTCATACCATGGGCATCAGGTCAACCCATCCAGTGGGTGAAACACACTCACACCATGGACATCAGGTCAACCCACCCAGTGGGTGATGCACTCATACCATGGGCATCAGGTCAACCCATCCAGTGGGTGAAACACACTCACACCATGGACATCAGGTCAACCCATCCAGTGGGTGACATGCACTCACACCATGGACATCAGGTCAACCCACCCAGTGGGTGACATGCACTCATACCATGGACATCAGGTCAACCCACCCAGTGGGTGACATGCACTCACACCATGGACATCAGGTCAACCCACCCAGTGGGTGACATGCACTCATACCATGGGCATCAGGTCAACCCATCCAGTGGGTGAAACACACTCACACCATGGACATCAGGTCAACCCACCAGTGGGTGACATGCACTCACACCATGGACATCAGGTCAACCCACCCAGTTGGTGAAACACACTCACACCATGGACATCAGGTCAACCCACCCAGTGGGTGAAACACACTCACACCATGGACATCAGGTCAACCATCCAGTGGGTGACATGCACTCACACCATGGACATCAGGTCAACCCATCCAGTGGGTGAAACACACTCACACCATGGACATCAGGTCAACCCATCCAGTGGGTGACATGCACTCACACCATGGACATCAGGTCAACCCATCCAGTGGGTGAAACACACTCACACCATGGACATCAGGTCAACCCATCCAGTGGGTGAAACACACTCACACCATGGACATCAGGTCAACCCATCAAGTGGGTGAAACACACTCACACCATGGACATCAGGTCAACCCATCCAGTGGGTGACATGCACTCACACCATGGACATCAGGTCAACCCATCCAGTGGGTGACATGCACTCACACCATGGACATCAGGTCAACCCATCCGGTGGGTGACATGCACTCACACCATGGACATAAGGTCAACCCATCCAGTGGGTGACATGCACTCACACCATGGACATCAGGTCAACCACCCAGTGGGTGACATGCACTCACACCATGGACATCAGGTCAACCCATCCAGTGGGTGACATGCACTCACACCATGGACATCAGGTCAACCCATCCAGTGGGTGACATGCACTCACACCATGGACATCAGGTCAACCCACCCAGTGGGTGACATGCACTCACACCATGGACATCAGGTCAACCCATCCAGTGGGTGACATGCACTCACACCATGGACATAAGGTCAACACATCCAGTGTGTGACATGCACTCACACCATGGACACAAGGTCAACACATCCAGTGGGTGACATGCACTCACACCATGGACACAAGGTCAACACATCCAGTGGGTGACACGCATTCACACCATGGAAAGCTTCCCATATTGGTCATCTCTGATGGTGAAGAGATCAGTGATGATATTATTAATTTGTTATTTCCTGACAGTATTGAGGTGCCAGTCCAATTTTTGAACTGTCCAAATGCCCAGTTGGTAGTGTTCGTACAAAACTGACCTATTCTGAACTGTCCAAATATCCAGTGTGTAGTGTTTGTACGAAACTGACCTGTTCTGAACATTCCTAGTCTGGTATGAGCATACAGAAATAATGAAAACAAGGATAATGACCACAAAGGAAAAAAAAAGAAATCTCTAGAGTTATACAAAATAAGTCTGCATGTGTATTGATGTGAATTTTTAGAACAGATTTTGTTCTTTATTGGGAGCGTCAGAATCTGTAATCGTAGATCTGACTGACTGTATTTATCTAATGTGACATTTCACTTTATCTGAAAGTTGTATATTAGATCAGCATCTCTGTGTACCATTTGGCATTATCTAGTAATGATATACAGGTCTGTATAGCAAGTAAACTTTGTATATAAAGCAGCTGTATGTAAAGTTGTGTGACATGATTGTGGAAAATAAAACTTGTGAAATTTTCCATGTGATTGAGTGTGTTGATGTGTTAGTGGGGAAGACAGTGACAGTCGGTACTGGTAACAAGAGCATCAGTGTGCCTTTTTGACTCACATGTGCATCCATAAACCACTGGAAGTATGGAGAGAGGAACTAATGGGTGGGTGGATATATAATTATAAACCACTGGAAGTGTGGAGAGAGGAACTAATGGGTGGGTGGATATATAAACCACTGGAAGTATGGAGAGAGGAACTAATGGGTGGGTGGATATATAATTAATAAACCACTGGAAGTATGGAGAGAGGAACTAATGGGTGGGTGGATATATAATTATAAACCACTGGAAGTATGGAGAGAGGAACTAATGGGTGGGTGGATATATAATTATAAACCACTGGAAGTGTGGAGAGAGGAACTAATGGGTGGGTGGATATATAATTATAAACCACTGGAAGTGTGGAGAGAGGAACTAATGGGTGGGTGGATATATAAACCATGGAAGTATGGAGAGAGGAACTAATGGGTGGGTGGATATATAATTATAAACCACTGGAAGTATGGAGAGAGGAACTAATGGGTGGGTGGATATATAATTATAAACCACTGGAAGTATGGAGAGAGGAACTAATGGGTGGGTGGATATATAATTATAAACCACTGGAAGTATGGAGAGAGGAACTAATGGGTGGGTGGATATATAAACCACTGGAAGTATGGAGAGAGGAACTAATGGGTGGGTGGATATATAATTATAAACCACTGGAAGTATGGAGAGAGGAACTAATGGGTGGGTGGATATATAAACCACTGGAAGTATGGAGAGAGGAACTAATGGGTGGGTGGATATATAAACCACTGGAAGTATGGAGAGAGGAACTAATGGGTGGGTGGATATATAAATTATAAACCACTGGAAGTATGGAGAGAGGAACTAATGGTGGGTGGATATATAATTATAAACCACTGGAAGTATGGAGAGAGGAACTAATGGGTGGGTGGATATATAAACCACTGGAAGTATGGAGAGAGGAACTAATGGGTGGGTGGATATATAATTATAAACCACTGGAAGTATGGAGAGAGGAACTAATGGGTGGGTGGATATATAAACCACTGGAAGTATGGAGAGAGGAACTAATGGGTGGGTGGATATATAAACCACTGGAAGTATGGAGAGAGGAACTAATGGGTGGGTGGATATATAATTATAAACCACTGGAAGTATGGAGAGAGGAACTAATGGGTGGGTGGATATATAATTATAAACCACTGGAAGTATGGAGAGAGGAACTAATGGGTGGGTGGATATATAAACCACTGGAAGTATGGAGAGAGGAACTAATGGGTGGGTGGATATATAATTATAAACCACTGGAAGTATGGAGAGAGGAACTAATGGGTGGGTGGATATATAATTATAAACCACTGGAAGTATGGAGAGAGGAACTAATGGGTGGGTGGATATATAATTATAAACCACTGGAAGTATGGAGAGAGGAACTAATGGGTGGGTGGATATATAATTATAAACCACTGGAAGTATGGAAAGGGGAACCAATGGGTGGGTTCATAAATAAACCAGTGGAAGTATGGAGAGGGGAAGTAATGAGTGGGTGGAGAAAACAGAGAAGATGATGGTGGAGGAAGTGAAGGGGGAGGCATGCAGATTTTATTTGCCTGAAAAAATGACACTTTCAAAGTGCCACAGCCAAACGATACATTCGAACACCTCCAGGAAAAATGATGAAGTCAAACAGCTACGTTTAGGCATGAAAATTGAGAAGGGTAGGGAGACGGGGGCAGGAGAGGGATGTGGGTGCTTTTCCCAGGTAGATGTTGTATTTAGCTTTGATTCAAAATGTTGGTGTAATAATATTTTGCGTCTAACATACATCTTTAGACAGGTACAAGAGAGGTTTGTGCTTGATCTGCATCTGCTGCAGGGAACCAAATAGTTCAGCCATCTTCTGTCACATATCAAAATTTGTGTGATGTTTCGATGCAACACAACTGTCATGAATTTAAGAATTGTCATGTTTGGAATTGTTGATTATTGAGTAATCAGTCATAGATTGTTTCAGGAGCTCACAAAACAAATGCACCATAAAGATGACACCAGCATGGTTTGACACTTGCAGGGTGAAAAACAGGTCTCCACATATTAGCCTGTCTGAAACCTCAACTTAAGAATGTGTTAAAGTCTGTCAGATATTATTATTGCCGGAATGGGTGCTTGACGTCTACTAAGTTTTTGTTTGGTTGGTTGGGTTTTTAAAAAAAAGTTTTTACCTTCCATGCAAAGAGTTGCTACAAGAATGTTCTTTACCTGTCATGTTTGACATAGTGGCCCCACCCCCCCACTCCCCCTCCCCCACCCCCGCCAACTCAGTGCACTGTTTACCATGGCGCTGCATTGCCTGAATCCCTGTAAGGAAAACATTCTATGCTGCATGCTCGCAACACGTCTGTCACTGCCATGACACTGGTATCACATGCAGAATGTCCCCCAGCCAGGCCCTTTTTCAGCTTGGGCAGAGCTGGTAGACGGAGAGGGCCGGAGCTGGAGAATATGGTTTATGATCAAGAAGATCAAGGCTGCCGTCGCTAATTACTGTCCTAGAGACAGTTGACTTGGATGCGGGCAAATTGTCTCGCTGAAAGATGACACCTCTTGTTGGATTTTCACAGCATAGAATAATCATGCTGCTTGCGCAGATTTTTGGTATCATAATTCCAGTAATAGCCTTGCCTTTCTTCATAAAATCCACCAAAGAATTTCTTTGGTCATCTCCTGTGTAGATCATGGTATCATAATCTTCAGTGTTAGTCTTGCCTTTCTTCATAAAATCCCCCAAAGAAAAAACTCTTGTAACCTGTGTAGATCATTGTATCATAATCTCCAGTGATAGTCTTGCCTTTCTCCATTAAATCATGGAAGGAATACTTTCGCAGTTCCAAACAAGTACACCAGACTGGGTCACCCTGGCCTTCTTTGGTGGGGACATGTTCCAGTGCTTCTTCTGTTTGGACTGCTGGTTGGTCTTAACTGTATTGCGATGAACCCATCTTTCATCAATGGTCAAATTTTTTAACAAAATCTGCAGGATTAATTTGCTTTCGATCTGATGTTGAGAGTTTTGGGCACATCTTGCCGATGCTTTCTGCATTGCTAGACCCTGTGTCTCTGTGCAATGAACACTTGCAGGTGTTAATACTTTCCAGACGAGCGCTGCAGAGCAACGTCGCTTCCCTGCATGCGCGTGCACCGCACATGCTTAATCCGTTGCAGACACGCGATTTTCACACTTTTTAATTTTATTTTACGTCTCCTAATATAAACCTAACAAGCAATTGTTATATATCAACGGAAAGGGTAAAGCGCGAACTTTGTAATGAGCATAGAATTAAATACATTCTGGGTAAAATAGCAACACTACTGTTACAGAAACAACATAAGTAAAACGTAGGAGAACACAATCTTGTTTACGTTTGTTTGGTTAGTATGACAACAGCAAATGAGGAAGAAAAGGGGCATAAAACTTCGCTCTTACTTTGAACAGATGCAGAGAAAGCGTGAGGTATTCAATATGTGTAATCCAAGTGAATTCTTTTGTTTTAAGGCATTTAAATCATTGCACACAGTACACACTTTTCACTGTTTTTGCTTCAGATGATAAGACTTATAGAACTATTAAATACACAGAGCAAATAAAAATCAAGCTCAGATTCTTTTCGATAAACTTGTACACCTTTACCCCCTCATTTTCTGAACTACTTTGCGGAACCAATTCTAATACCACGTGTCATTCTCCTTCTGCCCAATATATTGGTGAAGCAGGAAATTCCACAAGTGCCTTCCAGTGCCAGACGGGTCTCTTTGTTCAGACTACTCTGAGGTCACAAAGGTCATCGCTAGTGCATGTAAACTTACCCTTCCAGTGGCTAGAACCCTGTTCTAAATATTTATGGCAGCTGCATCCCCTAGACAATAGATGAGAGAACATGGAATTTTTTATAGTTGTGCCGCCACGGAGGCACGGCACGCCCGGGCAGTACAGCAGTGCTGCCGTCACCAAGGCACGGCTCGTGAACGCGTCGACAGAGTTGCCATCACTATTGCACGGCGCGTCGCGAAAAGGTTAAGAAAACAGAATTACTGAGCCAGCAATGAAGGAACAAACAAATGACAAAAGAGATACAACACGTGTTGACCAGATGGTCTCACAAACAAATGACAAAAGAGATACAACACGTGTTGACCAGATGGTCTCACAAACAAATGACAAAAGAGATACAACACGTGTTGACCAGATGGTCTCACAAACAATGACAAAAGAGATACAAAGGTGTTGACCGATGGTCTCACAAACAAATGACAAAAGAGATACAACAGGTTTTGACCAGATGGTCTCACAAACAAATGACAAAAGAGATACAACACGTGTTGACCAGATGGTCTCACAAACAAATGACAAAAGAGATACAACAGGTGTTGACCAGATGGTCTCACAAACAAATGACAAAAGAGATACAACACGTGTTGACCAGATGGTCTCACAAACAAATGACAAAAGAGATACAACACGTGTTGACCAGATGGTCTCACAAACAAATGACAAAAGAGATACAACACGTGTTGACCAGATGGTCTCACAAACAAATGACAAAAGAGATACAACCGTGTTGACCGATGGTCTCACAAACAAATGACAAAAGAGATACAACAGGTGTGACCAGATGGTCTCACAAACAAATGACAAAAGAGATACAACACGTGTTGACCAGATGGTCTCACAAACAAATGACAAAAGAGATACAACAGGTGTTGACCAGATGGTCTCACAAACAAATGACAAAAGAGATACAACACGTGTTGACCAGATGGTCTCACAAACAAATGACAAAAGAGATACAACACGTGTTGACCAGATGGTCTCACAAACAAATGACAAAAGAGATACAACACGTGTTGACCAGATGGTCTCACAAACAAATGACAAAAGAGATACAACACGTGTTGACCAGATGGTCTCACAAACAAATGACAAAAGAGATACAACAGGTTTTGACCAGATGGTCTCACAAACAAATGACAAAAGAGATACAACACGTGTTGACCAGATGGTCTCACAAACAAATGACAAAAGAGATACAACAGGTTTTGACCAGATGGTCTCACAAACAAATGACAAAAGAGATACAACAGGTTTTGACCAGATGGTCTCACAAACAAATGACAAAAGAGATACAACAGGTTTTGACCAGATGGTCTCACAAACAAATGACAAAAGAGATACAACAGGTTTTGACCAGATGGTCTCACAAACAAATGACAAAAGAGATACAAACAGGTTTTGACCCGTTGGTCTCACTTCAGACAGGACAAACAACATTTTCCTTCCTCTTCTTTTTCTTCTTCCTCTGTAATTATTATAATTATTCTTCATATTATTGTTCATATTATTATTATTATCATCATAATTATTATTATTATTACCGTTACTGTAATCATTAAAATGCTTCTACAGACAGGACAAATAACAATCTTCTTCCTTCTCCTTTTTTCTGTTCCCGTTCTTCTTCCTCTATTATTATTATTATTATCATTATTATTATTATTACTATTATCATTGTTATTATTGGAATTATTATTATTGTTGTTGTTTGTTAGTAGTAGTAGTAGTATTGTTAGTGTTATTTTTTATCATCATTATTACTGTTATTATCAAAAGGGGTAGTAGTCAGAACAGTATTGTTATCATTAGTGGTATCATTGTTGGTATTATTCTACATGCTTATTATCATATGATTACACTACAATTATTATCATTAAATCTCTCAGTAAATTGCATACAGTGAAAGAACAGGCTGACTTTGGTAACAAGTTTGAAATCTTAATGCTTGAAGAGGGTTTACGACATCAGTCTTCACGTGACCGTTTCATGATCTGAAAAATGCAGACATGTCATTTTAACTCCTTAAGATTTATGTATCATTCTCAAGAAATACCATGAATCATGTCGACTGGTAGTTATGATTTTTTAACCTGAAAGTTTACAAAATGGGATCGAGCTAACCAATGAAAATGTATGGAGTATGTTAGAAAAACGAGTTTTCATAGCAAAAAGGGATCATCTCATAATTTTTAAAAGCTTACAGACATACTGACAGACCAACATACAAACCCAGAGAGAGAGAGAGAGAGGGAGTGAGAGATAAAGAGAGAGAGATGAAAAAGGTCCACAAGACTGAAAATTAAAATCAGTGTGTGTGTGTGTGTGTGTGTGTGTGTGTGTGCATGTGTGTGTTGTGATCAATCAGTTTCTAAAACTTTCAATACCTGTTATGTTCTTCTGTCATCTGTACATTTGTTCTCTGTCAAATAATCCACACATAGACCACCTTTATAGGATTTTTGAAAGTCAAACAAAAACAAAAGTTAATAAAAACCAACTGAAGTTGCCAGGCAGTCCCATCAGTTTGTTCCACACAGGCACTGAGAGGTGAAGGATGCTGACTCCAGATTTAAATGAACTGCATCCCTCTAGTCACTGTGCCAGACCAAGTCTGAAAGATCACAGTGACACTGAGCGCCTTAAACTTCTACCACAGTGTTTCGCCAAAGGAACCAAAACCATCAAACCAGAGAAAGACCTGTATTGAAAGTGGCCCATCCAGACACAGCCACGTACCTGTAGTCATTCACATGATCAGTGTTTGTTCATTTATCCAGTCGTTATTGTTGCCACATATGTAGATGTGTCAAATGCACGATATATGGGCAAGCTTAGAATATCCTTTCCGGGGAAGGTGGGCAGAGTGTGTGTGTATTGTGTGTGTGTGTGTGTGTGTGTGCGTGTGTGTGTGTGTGTGTGCGTGTGTGTGTGTGTGTGTGTGTGTGTGTGTGTGTGTGTGTGTGTGCTCTGTGTTGGTATTTGTGTTAGGCGATGTGATCTCATAAACAGCATTCATTTTGAGTTAAGGGTGTATAATTAGTTTGTCATGGGAGCTGGAGTTCCTCAATTGTTTGTTTGTTTCTGTTTACGGTTCCCTTCGTCATTTCAGATTTTCCTCTCATTTCAGAGGGTTTTACCTTTATGAAAGGGTGTAAGCAAGTCATAGTGCTCATAGATATATAAGCGTAAAAACATAATTTCCTTGTCATATTTGTGGTGTGCGTCTGTATTGCAGTTTGTCAGTTTCATAATTTGTGACACAATTTCATTTGTTCGAGAGGAATCTGCAACTGTGGAACCTCGCCTATTATAGTCTTGTGTCCCACTGAGTTATATCCCTTTGCAACTGCATTGGGCACCCACTTCCGGTGAGGTTCTTCTTCCTAAATACTGGTTCACTCAAAAACGAGTAGGTCACCAGCGCGCATGTTAAAAAGTAAAATAAAATAGTGCGACTCAGACTGTTGGCCCTGGAGCAAATTTGGCAACAAGGGGTCGCACTCGATATTCAAGAAGTTAAAAGCAATGGCCAAATTCAGGCCCAGGTAACGGAAAAATATCTGGGGAAGTAAAAATAGAAAATCGTCAATATACATGCAGATCTCAAAACTGTCGTATCAATTTGTTTTTTAAATGAGATTGCATTTGTGGCAATCTTGATGGCACCCGGCAGTGAGTTCGACAGCCGTACAGAACTAGGATAAAAAGAATGTAAGTGGCTGTCAATATTTGATGCAGGTATGGTATAACATTGACCGCCACTCCTGGTGCTACTTTTATTCAATACTAGTTCAGGTTGATCAGGTTCAGGTTCAGGTTCAGATTTAGGGGCGATGATTGTTTCATCATAGCCTCACGGCTTTATATGACAGCTGTCGCGGTCAAATTTGTTGCTCAGTCAAATCGGTTGCTGGCATACCAGTTTAGGCAAAAAATGACGTCACCAGTGTCCCAGTCTACTCCAAAGCAGAATCGATGGTCTTTAGATTAGAGTAGGGCGAAGCCCGAGAGAGGACGAAGGACGAATGAACGAAGGCCGTTAGGCCAAGTCGTGCTCACACATTTCTGAGTAGGCGGATGTGTGTTGTGGCATCAAATGACGTCATTTTTTGCCTAAACTGGTATGCCAGCAACCGATTTGACTGAGCAACAAATTTGACCGCGACAGCCCCTTCTTTATATGCTCTGTCATTGGTCAGGTCGACAGCGAGCCCAGTTTTTGTTTTCGACCATCAAAGTCGAACATGATGTCTGTTATTATTTCATGCTTATCGATAAGATTTTTAAAAGAGTTAATTAATATCCGGTGCACGTTTGATGTTCGGAGTTAGTTTATTCCAAATTGGTGCTATCCTCTGGCTGAAGAAATGTTTCCTTATATTAGTATTAACTTGCTGTATTTGTACTTTGTCACAACTGTTACGGGTTATGTTGGTTAGTGCAGGTTCAAAAAAACATGCTTGATCAATATCATCTAGATTATTGAAAATTTTATAAGTTTGGATCAGATCTCCTCTTATCCTTCTAGCTTTGAGGGATGGTAACCTTAGGTACCTTAATCTGTCTTCATATGGATAATCAGCAATGTCCGGTATTAACTTAGTTGCTCTTCTCTGCACCTTTTCTATTTCTATTGACTGCCTTTTTAGTCTTGGAGACCATATCACATTGCCATATTCAAGAATCGATCTCACCATTGCCTTGTATAGTCTAAGAAAGGTATCTCTGTCCAAGTATGTAAAAGTTCTCTTAATAATACCTATCATCTGCATGGCTTTCTTGACGGTCTGTGCAATGTGTCTGTCAAAGAGTAAGTCTTCATCAAATGTTACTCCCAAGTCTTTTTCCTCTTCACAGCACGTTATTTGAACTTCTTGATCCCCAACTTTCATACTGTAATTTAATTTAGGGTTTCTTTTGCCGATATGTAATACTTTGCATTTGGATGCATTGAAGTACAAATTCCATGAGTTAGACCAATTTATCATTTTATGAGTAGCTCAATGTCATTTTGCATTGTAAGGTGTTTGGATGGTGAACTATACAACTTAGTATCATCAGCAAAATCTTGCATGTGCTTTTTAACCCGTCTGGTAAGTCATTTATATAGTAAATAATATAGGTCCCAGTATGCTGCCTTCCAGTATAGTTGTTCCATTGGAATATCAATTACTTTAGCTCTGCCTTTGAAGAAGATGTTAAGTTTGATAAAAGCTCTTCTCTCTTCTAAGGGTTTCCATTCTAATTTCCTCATGTTCTTCCTAGTATTCCACTTTTCACTGATGTGGTTCCCTGTTACGAACCGTGCTGCTCTCTTCAGAATCTTTTCGAGGTTATCAATGTCATTTAGATGGTAAGGATTCCAAACTGAGCAACCATATTCCAGTACTGGTCTAACCATGTTTTTGTAGCAGTCGTCTTTAAGTTTAACCTTTTGGGGGCAGTCATTGATATTCCTGTATAAGAAAGCTAAGATGTTATTTGCTTTCTTACATACTAAATTGTAATGTTCTTTCCATTTGAGACGACTATCTATAATCACGCCTAAATATTTTGCAGCATTAGTTTCTTTAAGAATAATCTGATCTAATTGGTGAGCATTTGTTACATATATGCAACACTTGGCACTTTTGGGGATGAAATTCCATTTTCCAAGTTCTTTCCCACTCTTGTAAAGCGTTTAGATCTTCTTGTAGAATGCGTGTATCATTCTTGCTTCTGATTGTGATATACGAAGCTGTCATCTGCAAAAAGCCTTATGGTAGTTCTAGGAGAGAGATTTCTACTTATGTCATTTATATAAATTAAGAAAAACAAGGGCCCCAGAACAGTTCCCTGTGGTACACCTGACAAGACTGGTTTACAATGGGATGACGACCCTTCCACAACAACTTTCTGCGTTCTCCCGAGGAATGATCTAGCCCATTTTAGCAAAGAACCGCCAATGCCGATGTGTTCTAATTTAAGCAGCAGGCCCTCATGGTCAACCTTATCAAAGGCTTTAGAAAAGTCTAATAAAATTGCATCTATTTGCTGTCTGTTGTTAAGACAGTTATTAAAATCATTGAGAGTTGTTATAAGTTGAGTCACACAACTCCTTCGCTGTCTAAAACCATGCTGGGCGTTATTTAAGAAGTCATATTTGTCAAGATGGTCCATTATGCTACTATATATTATGTGTTCAAGTAGTTTAGCTGATATGGATGTAAGAGATACAGGTCTATAGTTCTCTGCTTTTGTTTTGTCACCTTTTTGAATAAGGGAACAATGCTCGCATCTCGCCACTCATCAGGTATTACTTCCTGGTCCAGTGAAGCTTGGTAAAGTAGTTGGTATACCTCACTCAATTCATTGGCACATAATTTTAAGAGCTTGCCAGGAACGCCATCGGGACCAGTAGCTTTGTTTTCATTGATGTTGGTCAGTAACTTAAATACTCCTGCTTTGTTTACTTTGATGTTTTGCATTTCAGGGAGTTTATCATCATCCTTTAGTCTAACGTTAATTAAAGGTTTGGGATTTGAGAAAACTGAACAAAACTGCTTGTTTAGTAAATTTGCTTTCCCTTCAGGGTCCTGTATTAGGTTATTCTGGTTGTTTCTCAGGTCTAAAATCCCAATGTTGTCCTGTCTCTTACTCCTTATGTAAGACCATTTATAATTTCTTGTTTTGATGATCACCTTCTGAAATCATCGAATTAACATAATTGGAGTGAGCAAGCCTACATTCTCTCTGACACCTTCTCTTAATATGTTTATACCTAACCAGTAATCTTTCTGAATTAGGATGTAGTTTCAATTTCTTAAAGAAACGATGTTTCCTTCTCAACAAACGTTTAGTTTTTGTAGTAATCCATGGCTGGTGGTTCTTGCTTGAAGTTATTTTAGTAGGTATGTCGTCATCCATAATAAATTCCAAGTTAGTTTTTATACACTTCCAAAGGTCACTGACATTATCTTTAACCTTTACCGGATCACGACTTTGACTACACGGAAGCGATCGCACGGGTGCACACACACCCATGCTCGTCAAAGAGCCTTTTCAGGAATATGAAGATCCTTGCTATGTGGGTGCGCGTACACCCAGACTCATTATACAGCCCGCAATGCGGGCCAGCCTGTGGCCGTGCTAAACACCGCGGTGTGCCTTTCCCGTGAAAGGGGAGAGTTGCTGCTAGCACCGGTTCCAGTGCTACCACACAGCATGGCTGCAGCTGATGCTTTGGTGTGTGAGCTGAAAGAAAGTTTTGAGGTGTTGGGGTAAGTACAATCACCGAAACGTTCCTTTGTCACAGTAAAGTTAAAACGTAAGCATTGCTAATGAAATTTCTACGGACTGTTCTTATGTGTTAGGAGCTCTCGTAATTGTTATAGAAAATGCCGACGAAAAGTTTCCCGAACTTTTCGTACCGCAGACCCGATCGGTGAAAGGTAAAATTGAGGCCCCACCACCCACAAAATTCCCGTATTCAAGCGCTCGATATGTTGACAACTGAAGTTAATTTCGCTTTTCTTCATGCGTGAATGTGTGTTCGCACGAGCGCATGTTTACACATGAGTGGTGTGTGTATGTGTGCGTGTGTGTGAATATTTACAGGTGTATGTGTCGATCTGTGCGTGCGTGTGTGTGTGTGTGTGTGTGTGTGTGTGTGTGTGTGTGTGTGTGTGTGTGTGCATCTGTGTGATTGTGTGTGTGTGTGTGTGTGTGTGTGAATATTTGCATGTGCATGTGTCGGAACTCTGTGTGTGTGTGTGTGTGTGTGTGTGTGTGTGTGTGTGTGTGTGTGTGTGTGTGTGTGTGCATCTGTGTTTGATTGCATGCATACGTCTGTGTGTGTGTGTGTCTTAGCCTTTAGTGTAGTTTGTTTTTCTATGATTCCATTGACCCCCAGTATGAAATCAAAACTGCTTTGTTTGTCTTTCTTGTATTGTTATATTTCATGAACTAGCTACAGATGAAGGCAGAGTGAATGAGGTAAACAGTATGCTTATCAAGTTGATACTGCATCTATTTCTGAAAATATTTATATGGTAAGCATTGAAAAGCAATATGATTGAATGAAAATGTTGACCTTTGTTTCAGATATACTATGCCCAGGGTCTTGCCCACATCCTGTTTCATGTGGGTGGCAGCAGGAAGGAGGTGTACAGGGCTCTGTGGGGGAGCCTCAAGGTAAGCATTTTTTTTCATCTTTGGTACACACACACACACACACACACACACACACAGAGGGAGATGCAGAAGGGAGATAGAGAGACAGAAACAGAGACACAGAGAGAATGAGATACAGACAGATAGAGAGAGATAGAGAGAGACAGATAGAGAAGCAGAAAGAGACAGACATAGGCAAAGAGAGAGAGACAGACAGAGGGGAGAGAGAAACAGAGAGAGAGAGAGAGAGAGGGATGTAGAAAAAATTGACAAGTTTCATAATGTTCACATATCATTTATTCAGTAATAATTTTTGTTATGTACAAACAATAATGACATGGTCAAGAAGACTCAAAGTAATTGAAAAAAGATATGAATAAAAAATCATGTATGATGTAGTGATCAACCATGTCTGTTCACATACAGACAAAAGACCCAGAACAAAGCTTGCATTTATGCCTGCTACAAAAGCAGAAGCATCAAGGTTCTCAACATCAGAAATTCAACTAGAATGACATTTTCAAGTAACAAACATGCATGTGAAAGAATGCAAGAAAATTCATTTGATGATTGGCATAAAAAGAAGCAACCGAGGAAATGTTACAATTTTGTCATTAAGATATGTAAAAAAAAAAGTGAACATACCTGTAAATATGTCATTCACGTCACACATACTGCAACACAGTTTCTTTCTCATTGTCCCATTTTTTTCTTATGAATGCATTTTTCTTTTTCGGTTTGTTGCAAAACTCAACACGGGGGGTAAGCACACCCTCGTCTACCCGAGGAGGTGCGGGAGGCTGTGCGCAAGCGCTTCGGCAACCCACCTGATGCCGGGGCATATGATGCCCAATACATCGACCAGGTAATGCCAGAGATAAGACATATTGTCATGGATACTGTTGCCCTTCACATGCATAAAGCTGTTAACTTTTTTTTTCACAGTATGTATTGGCAGACAATGTTAAAGGCAAAGGAAATAAGTATTTGTTGACTGAGTCTATATACAACTGTAATGACATCTCTCATGAGCATACACAACTTTGACTGTATCATTCTTATGCAAACATATAAGACTGAGAATGGTGTGCTCTGTGTATGCATTTTTTTCAGGCATGGGAATTGACTGAAAGGGAAAACTCTGAAATCTAGGGGGGTCCGGGGGCATGCCCCCCGGAAAATTATTTTTTTCAAGATCAAAATCTGTGCAATCTGGGCTATCCTGACTTCATTTTTATGGATTAAGAACGTTAAAAAAAATGAAGTAAATTAGCATTAAAACAACAAACAAAAACAATTTTCACACAAAATGTTTTTTTCAGTTCTATGAGTTTATCTCCAGCTGACTACAAAGATCACACAGGCTCAAAAAACAAACAAAACAAACAACAAAAACAAAACAACAATCAACCAACCCAACCAATCCAAACAATCACCAATCAACCAACCAACCAACTGGTCAACCAACCAAACAAGAAAACCCCCACACACACAAAAGAAAGTTAAGCCTGCACACATTCACTTGAAACTGGTTACAGACACTGGCACCAGGCATTACCTCTAGAGCTGAGAGGCAAGCATCTCTGAAGAGAAAACAGGAAGGTATTTGAAGTTTACTGCTGAGAAGACTGTCACACAAGCAGCTCCCCTGTTTACTGCTGTCACTGAGAAGAATGTCATACAAGCAGCTCCCTTGTTTACTGCTGTCACTGAGCTTGTTTACTGCTGTAACTGAGATCTAACATCTAGTACAAAGCGGATAACTAGTATAATACTTGAAGTACATCTTACCTGGCAAACGTTGATTACTTTCCAGAGACGCACACTTATCCAGATGCTTCTTTGAGCGGAGATGGTCAGTCAGTGTTGAAACACCACGACTGGCGTAAGATACGTCTTTGTTGCAGACAATACACCGTGCAGCTCCACTGATATTTATCTTGCGAAAGCGCGTCCCAAGGCGCTCCTTCTTTACTACATCTCCGATTTCCACCTCCACAACTACAAATATCCACTCCGTTTCCATTTATTTGGGCACTTGTCTTCGAACGGATCGCCGAAGTTTACCACACGACCAAGGCACGCCATGTTGAAAACTCGCCTGTTCAAAGTTTGCGCATGCGCAGAAAGTCACGACATTCACAAATTTGGGCTGCCCGCGAGAGTTAATAGCTGCTGTTGCTGGCGATTCGGGTAACTGAGGCAGGCGTTCACAGCACGCAAACACAGTACGCTCGCGTTCCGCAATAGTCTCGATCGTCCATACCCAAACTTCCGCGAGAACGAGAACAGAGAACAAGATAACGCTCGCATTAGTATAACTTGGTCTAGGCCAGCCGAGACTAGTTCAGCAACAGCTAAAACCGGTGCTTTATATTTTTTGTACCCCAGATTTTTTTTTTTCGCGGACGCAATTTCGTTTTCGCGGAAAGCAAATTTTACTGCCGCGGAAATCAGCGTTTTCGCTGACAATTCCCATGCCTGTTTTTTGCATGCGTGTCACTACATGGCCGACACTGGTGTGTTTCAGGGTTACCACGTCACCATGAAGGACCTGGCCAAAGCGACATGGAGACCCGTGTCACTGAAGTGCAAGCGGTGCACTCAATAAATCACCGCTCAAACAAGGTTCCGAGGAGATGGGAGGAGGCCCACAGGTCCCTTCATCTGCAGTTGACGCAGAGGTGCTTGGTCCTCCAAATTCCACTGAAAGAGTCAGAACACAACGCACTCTACAAACATGTATGTGAATGGGATTATTCATTCCATCAAATAAAATAAAAACAATTTAGATACACTTCACCTACTCCATAATCAACTCATTTGAAGATTGATATTAGACAGTGTAGATGCACACTTATATTCAACTCTCTGTCTCTGTGTTATGTTTTAACATTCCCACCTTACCATGGATCAGGGAAATAAACATTTGAGTGAATATGTACCTTTGCTTCAATTTTGCCGTTTGTATTGTTTCAAGTGCCTATAGGGTGAAGAATGAAAACAAGTACTGATGTGCTCATCTATTATCTCGTCAATAAAATGTTTTCATGTGATATGGTTTTGATATGATCTATGTGTCGGTGAGTATGAGTGCACATGAATCCCCAGCATGTGTGTATGTGTGCGTGTGTGTTTAGAAGTTATATTGTACTGTTTTTTTTAATTTAATTATGGTTTTATTCATCTGTCTGTCTATTTATTTAGTTCAAGGCCTGGGTGTACCATTGTTCTGCAGGCCTTTCATTTGGCACATAAAACATTATCTCTCTCTTTCTGCCTCTGTCTGTATGTCTATCTTTCTCTCTAGCTGTGTCTGTCTGTCTTTCTCTTTGTCTCACACACACATGCATGCGCACACACACTCGCAAGCGCACACACACACAGCACGCACGCACGCAAACACACACACACTTACAGAGGTCATTCTCAGGATCGATTCCATGACTGGTGCTGATAGCCACAAACAGATTGGGTCGTGGCATGGTGGTTCGTGGCATGTTTCTCTGGAATAGAAGAGTCAATTATAAGCAAAGGTACCCCAATATCAGAAAACATCAAAATCTATTGTCAACAATGTTGCAAGTGTGTGCTCGACTCAATAAGCAAACGATGCAAACTTTCCACCAAGTACTTCACATTTTTTTTGTTTATTACATAACTTTTTTTTACATTTGCTACTCTGCAAAATAAAACACACACACGCACACACACCAAACACACACAATATATCAATACATGCATACAAGTAAACGTATAACACACACAAAAATGTGCTGGCGCGCACACACGAAACACACACACACACATACGCACACATTTATTGCTAATTAATTTCTGTTCTAGTGGTGCAAAATGAGAGGGGGGCCATTTTCATTTCAGGTGCACATGTAGTTGACCCTAAGGCCCCCTCTTCCCCGCTTATGTAGATGTATCAACCATAACAAAGGAGCATCAAGCAGGCACGTAGAAACTAACTCTGGAGGGAAATAGAACAGCCTACACAGTAAATCTTTCAATGATAATAAAGTACTCGATGCACGGCTTCTGTTACACGTACACGTTTCGCGGGGTTTTCATGACGTTAGCATCGTGTTGCAGACGACAGAATGAACACTTCATAGCAGGGGTTTTGTAGCATCTATTTTTACCCGTTTTTATCTATTTATTTATTTTTTCACACCATATTAATCGTTAAACAACCCTTACCTTTTCTTGGTTCTTGGTGTCAAACACAAATATGAAATTTTGACGTCACAGTCTGCTGCTGCCGTGGTACAGTGTTGGCTGGAAGCGAAATGCGCTCTTTACTTTCTCTCTCTCTCCTTTTCCTTCTCTGCTGCCACTGTGTGCGTGTGTTGTCAGCTGAGCAGACGGTGCCACGGGAATTAGCTACCACCCATCAAGACCCGCGTGAAATGGATCGCACAGAAGACTGCAATGCCTTCTCTGCGCGCCTGGGTGTGACTACACCCGTGCGCTCTGGATAGGGATGGAGGAGTCTTTACTCTTTAAAAAGTATGGGTGTACCAGCACCCGTGACGTCGTTTCCCACTAGTTCAAACGATGCACTCAATTACGTCATTACTTTTTTACACACTTTAATAAAATTTTCTGAGCTCAAAGACTTTAAGGTTCTTGAGGAACTCTTAAAATTTCAGAGCGATACATAAAGGAGTTTTCGAGATATTTCACTTTTATTGTGCGTCTGGGTGTGGGCACACCCACATTCAACGGTTAAAGGTCTGTGGGACCTCAAAAAAAGACGACTGAAATCATGAGTATCCCTGCGCAATTTTGGTAAATGCTTGGTTCCAGAGTCTGATGGTACATTTAGGGGGTTTTCTTCGAAAGGGTTGAAAGTTGCTCTCTAAGAGAATTATGTCACAGGGGTGGGATTTTTCCGCGGATCCACGGATTTCCGTGGTAGATCCTTGCTCGTTCCGCGTAACAGCGTGTCAGTTCCGTGGAAGCGATCTGTGATTCATGTCTTCAAAAACATCGGGTGTCATTTATCCACAAACTGTTCAATATTCTTAAAATGGCTTGGATTCGCAGTTAACTTGGTAACTTTCTCCTTCTGGTTTTGCGATCTTCAAAATGGCGACATGTCGAAGAGACGTCGTCTCATGCGGAGAAAATGTTTCCTACGACAGTTCTTTGAAGAACAAGTGGAAGTGGGACTGGTTGGAGAGTAAGGTGGATGATGATGAAGTGACAGGCCAGTTCATAGCCAAACTTAATGCCTGTGGCCTTGCTTACTGCAATCTTTGCCGAGTGCAAATAAATTACAGTTCACGCGGAAAAGTTGCTTTGGTGTTGTTGTTGTTGTTGTTGTCGTACCCTGGCTAAAAGACTCCAGGGATCATCTAAACAGCCGAAGCACTTGAACACTATGGTACAAATGCATCAGCTGGGGATGAGAACATTACGTGTGTGACCGTTTTTGATTACCCCGCCACGTGGGCAGCCACACTCCGACTTCGGGGGATTTTGGAGACTGATAATGTTATGCTAGGAGCTTGTGACAACTGAAGACAATCCCCGCATAACTATGCAGAGCATAACAACATTTTGATGTAGCCTTGGTGTTCTAGCCCATGTCAATTGGCCTGACACAGCTTTAAGCCAAGGCAGGTTGCTTTGGTGAATCACATTAAAAGCAACAAGTACAAGACAGCTCTGGGTCAGCAGACAAAATTAATGCAAGATGTCCAGCTCCACACTTGGGAGCTGGACATCTTGCATTAATTTTGTGTGCCATTAGGTTGAAAAGGAACTCCTCTCATCTACACTTTGTCCAAGTTGTGAAAGATAGTAAGTATTAGTATAGTTGATTTTTATAGCTTTTTGTGTAAAAAAAAAGGCTTTTTCCTTTAAAATTTGTAAATTTCAGTCTCAAAATGCACCAGATTGCACAGCAACCCAAAATTTTCCGGGGGGTGGGGGGGGGGGGCATGCCCCCGGACCCCCTAGACTGTTTCCTCTTTTTTCCTTTATGGAGAGTCCCACCCTGTGTCATGATCACCCAGCCCTGCAATTAATTCCTGATTGCCTAAAGCGCCTGGACAATTGGTAAAAAATAAATCCAGGAATGCCTTACCACGAGTTGGTGCTTCAACTGACTGCACTAATCCAAGGTTTTGGTGGTATCAAAAAACTGAGTATTAATATTTTTACTGTATTGATTACCAAGTATGGCATCTTCACCCCAATCAATATCTGGTAAGTTAAAGTCTCCACCAATCCATAATATTGCCTTCCTATTGGCCAAAACAATGTTAGAAATGTCTCTGCAGATAGACGAACATACATTTTCATCTGAGTCTGGAGGTCTGTAAACTGATCCAACAATGACAGGTCTCTTATTCTTAAAATTAATCCTACAAAATAAACTTTCACTATTTTTGCCTTGATATAAAAACTCACTGGCTAAGTTCTTCCTAATGGCAATCAAGACTCCCCACCTCTTTTTCCAAGTCTGTCCTTTCTATAAATATCGAAATCCTCCATTAGAAGTTCACTGCTGGATGTTCCAGTTTCTAGCCAAGTTTCTGTTCCAATTACAACATCAATGTTTTTTTCGGTGACTAAATTACTGAGTTCTTCCTTTTTCTTGATAAAAGATTGAAAATTTACGACTATGCATTTAAGTTTATCTTTTTCTCTTAATGATTTGGGGTTCAGTTGCACTTTATGATTTGGGATTTTATCAGTTTTAGAATCAGGGGTGGATGCAAACTTAGGACAAAATTTCAAGTTTTCTTTGGGGATCGGTCTGGTGAGATTAGGGTCAAAACGGTTGCTTTCTGAGCTGCAGTCTTCAATAGAATCTTCAAAAAGTCTCGAACTAAGTTTGGAAGCCCACAGGTAAAACAAGTCCAAGATATATCACTATTGCATAATGCTTCATAAACTGCTGAATTCATTAACATACATTTAGTGTGATACCATGTATTGCAGACGTCACAGGCAACTGCTTTATGTTTCCATGTGACTCTCAAATTGCAAACTCCGCATGGATATTTTACTTTGGTGGACGGACCAGGATTGAGTTCAATGTCTCCCGATAGCAGGATAAGGCTTAAAACCCATGATTTAACTCCTCTATGTCTAACTCTTTTATTCAAACAATTCCTTATCACTGTACTATTTCTGATATTAATTGAGATCAGGGGTTCAAATCTGGGCCTAGTAATAGACGTGAGAACAGTACTCGGCACAGGTGTACACAGGAGACTAACATGGTTCAGGTTGCACAAAGTTTTAAAACCTGCAAAAATGGAACTAAAGGCGTCTACGTCTACATCTAAAATTTCAAAATTAAACTGAGTGCTAGGGATATTGTTGTTCCTGTCACATGTGGAAACAGCAAGGAAAAATAGAAAACTTTTAACGAAGCCGAGGAACAACACGCCGGTAGCCATCTTGAAAAGCCAAATAAGAAAGACTCACCTTACCTGAAAGGGTTTAAAACACAATTTCGTTAAAAAAAAGAAAAGAAATAAGCGTTAAACTACCAACAGCTAACAGTGCTGATTATTAAAATTCACGGTTACTCGTATGAGTAAAAGATGCAAGGCGTAAAAGATGTAAAAATGAATTTAAAACGGGAGCTCCAAAAACCAGGCAGCCTGTCGCGGTCAAAATTTTTTGCTCAGTCAAATCGGTTGCTGGCATACCAGTTTAGGCAAAAAATGACGTCATTTGATGCCACAAACACACATCCGCCTACTCAGAAATTGTGTGAGCACGACTTGGCCTAACGGCCTTCGTTCATTCGTCCTTCGTCCTCTCTCGGGCTTCGCCCTACTCTAATCTAAAGACCATCGATTCTGCTTTGGAGTAGACTGGGACACTGGTGACGTCATTTTTTGCCTAAACTGGTATGCCAGCAACCGATTTGACTGAGCAACAAATTTGACCGCGACAATGTAAGCAGGTCTAAATCATTGTCAGATTAATTGCCATCAATCCAGTTGCAGGTATCGGCTTAACGTGTGTTCTGTGTAGATAAGAGATTGCGCGACTAGTCAAAAATGTCTAGCGTGTATGGAACCATTTCTGTGATTGGTTGCAGAAATAAACTTTTGTCTGCTCCATTTTACAGTGGAAGATGTGTTTGGAATGCCATTGCACTGGGGCTTTCAAGTTCTAGGGTAAATGTGAAGGGGGTATCTTTAACCCCGAACAGTTTTTGGGTGCAAAACCATTAAAAAGCGAATATTCAGAAGACTGAAATAGCAGTTTACACCCAAAGAAACAAAAGTATGGCACTGTTTACACACACACACACACACACACACACACACACACACACACACACACACACACACAACACACACACACACACACACACACACACACACACACTTGCACATGTATGCATATTTGTAAGGGACACACTGTGGCATAATCCAAGAGAGGTTTGACAAGAGAGACATATACTGTCTTCTCCAGGTTGGCATTTGATTTATTGGCTGTTGATGTTGACACACCATTAAAGGTGGCTGCAATTCTGGACACCGCGATTCTGGGTATTAAATAACTTGCTTCAGGATGAGTTTGTCTAAGTGAAAAGAAGGGTGATCAGTGGCACACACTCATGACTCGGATGTAACATTTCTTGGCAGTGAACCTTATGCACTTCTTCTCCATCCAATTTTTGACTTGTTTAAGATCACCTTGCAGGGTGAGGTGTGTGATCTGCCTTGGTTTGATTTCCTGGTGAAGTAGTTAGTTGTCTGCAAAGAGTCTGACTTGAGATTATGTGTAGGCTTGAAACTTGTTAATGTAGTAGCAGAGGAACAGGAAAGAGTCTAGGACAGTGGCTTGGGGTACACTAGCATTCTCAGTGTCTTCATTGGAGGATTGTCCTTCTACCTTCATCTTCATACACTGCTTGGTGAGGAAGATGCCATTGATGGAATGGTCCTTTGACTCCAAAGCTTTCCAGTTTTCAAGTGGGGAATTGTATTAAACACCCAGAAGAAGTGTGTGTGTGTGTGTATGAGGGAGTGAGTGAGAGAGGGAGAGGGCGGATGGAGGGGAAATAGGTATTATATATATATACATGTATGAGACAGATCCCATGAAGATGTGTCTGTGTGTCTTCAGACTGTGTGACCCAATGGCATTCCCTGATCAGCTGGTGATGTCAAAGGTGAAGGTTGAAATCGATGTCGCAGAAGAACCAGAACCACCATGGAGAATACAGGACCAGGGTTCAGGTCAGTGCCACTGTTTCCTTACGATTGCAAGGAAAATTCCAAATCCGCTGTTTCCTTCCTCACAATTTGCAATGAAAATTCCAAATCCACTGTTTCCTTCCTCACGATTGTAAGGAAAATTCCAAATCCACTGTTTCCTTCCTCACGATTACAAGGAAAATTCCAAATTCGCTGTTTCCTTCCTGACGATTACAAGGAAAATTCCAAATCCACTGTTTCCTTCCTCACGATTGCAAGGAAAATTCCAAATCCACTGTTAACTGATGCCAAAATATTAGAACAGATACTGTTGGAAAATTTGCTTTTGTACTATGATGTAATGATGCCGTGGTACAAGAGCACATGTAGTGTCAACAGCTCAAGATTCCTTTTGTTTGACAGTACATTCATACTAGGACATTAGATTTTTTTTTCTTTTCTGTGGCACTTCAGAGGTATTGCCCCATCCCGCTAATTCCATCTCTCTGTCCGCAGCCACATTCTGGATTTTATCCCACCCACAGCCCCAGCACCAGTTGTTTGTAGGGAGCAACCTGGCATGAGACAGCCGGGGAAGACACTGTGCTGATGCTGAGTCACTTTGGTGATGTTGAGTGGCGCAGCTGATCCAGCATATGCGGGACACTATCCATAACACCCCTAACAGATGACAGTGAGTGCTTAGTTGCTGAACCGGCATGAGTATGTCCCTCTGAAAGTCTCTACCATGTCTGTCTCGAGGCAGTCCACATGAACTGCAGATGTTAGAGACCTCGGGACCAAACTCACCAAGAGCACAGCATTAATCTAAAATGAGGTCGCAATAAGAATGGAGCATGAAGAACCACAGAATTTGACTCTTTTTTTTTTTTTTTTTAATGCTGATCGATGAGGATGAGGATGATGAAGAGTACGGAGTTCCATTCTGGTACAAGACTGCATGACACTGTCCTCTACACTTAGTCTGGTGATCTGTCCTGGTGTTGACCAGGCCAGGGAAACGCAGACACCTGCAGCGTTGGTCATGAAGTTTGAACAAAACTCTTAGAGACGCGTCCACTAAGAGGATGAAACTTCATTGTGTAGTTCCAGGCTTCCCAGTTGAGCCCATTGCAAAACTGAACACTGAGAAGGTGCCGGTCAGTGCAGAAAAATGTCACAGCTAAATGTTTCTGATGGGAATTGAACCCATGACATCCCAGCCAAGAATCTGTGATGCTAATCACTGTGCCATGGGGGCTGGTAAGATATCAGATTATATGTAGTGTGTGAAAGATTCTTTGTACATGCACGCACGCATGCACGCACGCACGCACGCACGCACGCACGCACGCACGCACGCACACACACACACACACACACACACACACACACACACACACACACACTAATGAAGAGGAGAGAGAGAGTTTTGAACAAAAACCAGACTGGTTTGATGGATGCCCCTGATTATGAAAAGCTGCAGTCTCCCAAGTGACAGGTGTTCATCAGAGAGGGTGGCTCACTCTGAAGAGGAAAACTGATGTGATGGAATAAGTTGAAAACCAGCTGTTCAAAACAATTCTGCATTACCAAACTCTGAGCACCTTTGGGTACAAAATCATTTGAAGAGGGCTGAACAGTCTTAACACACAGTTTAGCCTGTGAAAATTGTATGGTCATGGGTGACATGCATAATGTGACGTAGTTGAAAGTGACATATGGTAGAAGGTAATGATGTATCACCATTTTTGGCATCTGCCGTTCTCATTGATAAATCAATACATCTTTATCACAACCAACCAATCATATTGTTCTCCCTTCTTGATCACTTCACAGCAAAACCTTGCTGAATAATTCATTGTCCACTGCAGTGATGATGATGGCAACACAACGAAACCTTGCTGAATAATTCATTGTCCACTCCAGTAATGAAGATGGCAGAAGTGTGTGATGTGTATACAATCTGTGATTCTTATTTTTTTAAAAGAAAAAAAAATGAAAGTTCAAATGTGTTTGTGGAATGGGTGTTTGGATTCAGGGGGGAAAATGTTATTTGTGCAACCATTTCTTTACAAAAGCTACTGACTGTTGCAGAATCCATACATGAGTGGTCTGAGATGAATCACGGGATATCATCTGACTGTTGCAGAATCCATACATGAGTGGTCTGAGATGAATCACGGGATATCAACCAGCGCAGTCCATCAGACAACCAGCCAGAGTCCAACAGCTTCCATCACACAGTCTGGCCCAGACAGACAGACAGCTTCTGGTCAGGGTATTAAAGCTGAACCAGCTGACCATGGTGTGACAGGTGATGTGTTTCACCAGTTCCTGTCAGTAGACAGCAAGGAAGGGAAGCCTGACGTCAAACATCAGTCGTTCTTCTTTGTAGATGTTTCCTCTGCACCTCTGGATTCCTGGAATGGCGTGAATGCTGAACACAGCGAGACAAGACCTTGGAATCACACATCAGAGTTGAGGGGTGAGCCTGCCGCTGTTTACACACAATCATGCGGTGGTACCACCAACGATGATGTTGCAATTCAGCCTCTTAAGACTGGTGTTAAAACTGAGCCAATCACTGTTAAATTCATCAGTGATGTCATCAAGACTGAACCAGTGACATCAAACATCTCCAGTGATGTCACCACGTCTGAACCATTGACAACAAACATCGTCAGTGACCATGTCATCAAGACAGAGCCAGTCACACCAGACATCATCAGTGAGGTCATCAAGGTTGAACCAGTCACATCAAATGTCTCCAGTGAGGCACAGAATGACGCAGGACCAGACGTCATGATGATGGAGACATGTGATCCTGTCAGATCAGAATCCTTCACAGGCACAGACGACGACAGAGACAGTCCAGCAGTTGATGAACAGGTTTGTCAAACCTTTGCCGCCATGACTGTAGACCGTCTGCCTTTTCCTCATTTAAAGTTTTTGTTTGTTCGTTTGTTGGTTTTTTCCGCTGCTCTGATAGTTTATCAATTTAGATGGAAAATATTTTGTTAATCACAAAGCGATTTTCCAAGTGAACTACAAATGTGTCTTTGTCATCACATTTGAGGAGAATTCTTGTATGTTCTAAGAATTGTTAGTGATTCAGGATTTATTTGTTTTTGTACTCCCAGTTCTTAAAGAACAGGGAGTACTTTAGAATGGGAACGAAGAAATTCTGTCTGTGTGTGTGTATGTGTGTGTGTCTGTGGTCAAAATGTGTTCCACTCACTCCAGACAAAAGTACTGGGCCGATCTTTCTGAAAATTTGTAGGTATGTTCACTATGGGTCAAGGATGATGCCCAATGTTTTAGTTTACTGCTACAGACGTTACTAACGGCTGTAACGGCCTGTAACGGTTTTTCTTCTCCATGGAATATCTCAGAAAGTACTTGGCTGATCTTTGTGAAAATTAGCAGGTATGTTCATTATGGGTCACGGATGATGCCTGATGTTTTAGTTTACCCCGTTATAGCCGATATTAACGGCTTTAACAGCTTGTAACGGTTTTTATTCTTTATGGAATATCTCAAAAAGTACTTGGCCGATCTTTCTGAAAATTTGTAGGTATGGTCACTATGGGTCAAGGATGATGCCCAATGTTTTAGTTCACCGTTACAGACGTTACTAATGGCTGTAACGGCTTGTAATGCCTTTTCTTCTTTATGGAATATCCCAGAAAGTACTTGGCCAATCTTTGTGAAAATTAGCAGGTATGTTCATTATGGGTCACGGATGATGCCCGATGTTTTAGTTTACCCCGTTATAGCCGTTACTAACAGCTGTAACAGCCTGTAACAGTTTTTCTTCTTTATAGAATATCTCAAAAAGTACTTGGCCGATCTTTCTGAAAATTTGTAGGTATGGTGACTATGAGTCAAGGATGATGCCCGATGTTTTAGTTTAAATACCGTTACAGCCATTACTAACAGCTGTAACGGCCTGTAACGCTTTTTCTTCTTTATGGAATATCTCAGAAAGTACTTGGCTGATCTTTCTGAAAATTAGCAGGTATGTTCATTATGGGTCACGGACGGTGCCTGATGTTTCAGTTTACCCCGTTATAGCCGTTACTAACGGCTGTAACGGCCTGTAACGGTTTTTCTTCTTTATGGAATATCTCAGAAAGCACTTGGCCGATCTTTCTGAAAATTTGTAGTATGTTCATTATAGGTCACAGACGATGACCGATGTTTACCAGAATAGCCATTACTAACGGTTACACCAGTCCAAGACGGTTTTTCCTCTTAAGGAATATCTCACGCGTATTCAGGATAAACTGGGAGTACGTTTATATGCTTTGCTGCTCTTGTTTGTTGTTGTTTTTTCAGGATGAGACCAGGGAATCTTCTATTAAAATATGAAAAATGTGAAGTTTCAAAACAGAGTAACTGCGGGCGGAAAATGAAGCAAAATTTGAAAAAAGAGTGGGTTAGTTACTTTATTGCGAGATGAACAGGAGAAGCAGCTATAGCAGCTAAGAGTTTTCTTGTTCTTTGCCACTGTCCTAACCTGAAGAAGACCCAAGAGGTCGAAATGCATTGTGTCTAGTCCTGTACTCTGTCCTTGGCGGTAACTAACCCCCACTCTTTTCAAATTTTGCATGAAAAGTGTGTTTGACAGTCAGTTGAAAGGGAAAAACTCTGCCTTTTATTGTCATGATTTCCTGTGGACAGTGTAATAAATCTGATGAAAAAGTTCTGACTTTGGGGGGAAAAGAATGAAAAGGAGGCTGTTATTTGAGAAAGCAAAATTTGCTTTGTTAACTGGTTTCTCAATCTATTACTACTGCACTTGCCAGTTCTCATGTTCATTCAAAAAACTACAATGTGGACGAAGATTCCAAATTCCAAAATTCAAAACAAATAGAACTAAAAAGTTTTGTTCCAAATTCCATCAAACTCCTGAAACAAGACTTAACTTTCACTAAGGTCCAGTTCAGAAATCTTGTTTATATATATATGTGTGTGTATGAATTATTCTCTCTGTGTGAGTGGGTGGGTGGGTTGATGGTTGGGGGTGGATGGGTGGGTGTGATTTGTTATATAGATCCATAGTCATGTTTTTATGGCCCCGCTTCATTTCTCTTTGGAGGTAATAAAGTGTTCTTGACTTGAATTGACTTGACATGTATAGCCAGTATGACAATGGGAATGTGGAGAGCATAAGCCAATAAGTCATTCAACTTAATCAGCAGTCTGACTGATAACCTTGCAGTTTGCATTCATTTAAAGATAAAACAAAGAAAGATATGTTTATTATTCTTCCTTTCAACATCTTAAAACTTTATATCACTTTTCATCACAAGTTTTCTGTTCTACATGAAAATGATGGAGATGATGTTTTCGACCTGGTGATTGAAGTGTTGGTCGTAATGATATGGTCGTTCGCGTTATATTAACAATAATAAAATGATAGCATTTTGTTTTGTGCAGGATTGTGACAGCCATCTGTCTTCCACCTGTCGAGCGTCAGGGTCAGATCGGAAGCCATACCTTCGTGAAGAGAACAGTGAGATTGTGACATCAGTAAACCAGACAGTGGGATCTAGTGGTCAGAAGAGCTGTGATGTACGCAGTGAAAATGTAACATCGGCAGGTAGCCCAGTGAACCACAAGACAACCGATACACTTCAGAAATCACTTACCTGTGACGTGTGCTTTAAGATTTTTGCCCAAGTACGTAACTTGAAGACACATAAGACGATCCACACAGGTCAGAAATCATTTGCTTGTGATGTGTGCACTAAGACTTTTACACAGGCAGGTAACTTGAAGATACACAAGCTGATGCACACAGGTCAGAGATCCTTTGCATGTGATGTGTGCACTAAGACTTTCACACTGTCAAGTCACCTGAAGAGACACAAGCTGATCCATACTGGAGAGAAATCATTTGCGTGTGATGTGTGCGCAAGACATTCATCCGGGCAGGTGACTTGAGGAGACACAAGGTGATCCATACTGGTCAGAAATCATTCGCATGTGATGTGTGCAGGAAGACTTTTGCACAAGCAGGTAACCTGAAAAGACACAAGATGACCCACAGTGATCAGAAATTTCCTTGTGATGTGTGCAGTAAGAGTTTTACCAAGGTGGGATACCTGAAAATACACAGAATGATTCATACTGGTGAGAATCTGTTTTCGTGTGATGTGTGCAATAAACCTTTCACACAAGCAGGTCACATGAAGAGACACAAGATGATCCATGCGGGTCAAAAATCATTTGCTTGTGAGGTGTGCAATAAAACTTTCACCCGGTCAGGTAACTTGAAAATACACAGGATGATCCACGTTGGTCAGAAACCATTTACATGTGATGTGTGCTGGAAGACTTTCACACGGGCAGGTGACCTGAAGAGACACAAGATGATCCATACAGGTCAAAAATCGTTTGCGTGTGATATGTGCAGAAGACGTTTTCACAGGTAGGTAACCTGAAGAGGCACAAGATGACCCATTCTGGTCAGAAACCATTCGCTTGTAAGACCAACACAGTCGAGTAGCCTGAAGACACACAAGCTGATCTATACTGGACAGAAATCATTTGCATGTGATGTGTGCCAGAAGACTATTAAATGGTTGTGTGACTGACTACCCAGCCAGCGCTAACTGAAATTAGGCACGAAATAAACTGAAGGTGAACTGGTTTCAAATAATTTTTGAAGATATTTGAAAACCTAATCTTCCTACATGTTTACATTTGTTTGCATGAAACAAGGAAAAAGAATGGTAATTTTACATTTAAAATATCAGTTAAGTGTTGCTTGCACACACTAAAAGAATGACAGATCCTGTTATTTTCATCAGGCTTATCACTTTCCTTTTGCTGAGCACAGAAATCACGGTGAAGATTCAGTCAGCACTCACGTTCCTGAGCATGATTTGCTATGTGCGCAGGCAAATGACGAAAATCAAGGCAGTTTTTGGTCAAGTGGTAGCTATGATTTTGATTTCTGCCTGTCCAGATAGTCCCAGGGCCACAGACAGGTGACCCGAAGACACACAAGATGATCCACACCGGTCAGAAACCATTTGCCTGTGATGTGTGCAGGAAGACTTTTACACAGGCAGGTCAACCCAAGACTTGTAAGATGATCCATGCAGGTCAGAAATCATTTGCTTGTGATGTGTGCAGAAATACTTTTACACAGGAAGGTGGAACGAAGACTTTCAAGACGATCCAGTACCATGTGTGCAGTAAGGTATTAAAGCAGGCAGGCAGTTTGAAGAGACACAAGATGTTTGATACTGGTTACAAGTCATTTGCCATGTATGTAGTCAGACTTTTATGCAGGCAGGTAGTTTTGAAGACACAGTAATGTATCATACTTGTCATCAGTCATTTGCTACGGGTGCAGTAAGATTTCAATGCAGGCAAGCAGTTTGAAGAGACACAAGATGTTTTATACTGGTCAGAAATCATTTGCATGTGACATGCACAGTAAGACACATAGGCAAGTTGTTCGAAGGCGTATGAAGTTATCCATGCTGTTTGGAGCTTATTTGTGAACATTGCCAAAACACATGTCTGCAGGCAGCCTTAAGAAATTGCTAAATGATCCCTGATGTTCAGAAATGATGGTCATTCCTTTGATACAAGGAGAAAGATTAGTGCACTGCCATGTTACCTGAAAATATATTGTCAGTATGATTGGTATTGGTCAGAAATCATTTGAAGGTTATGTGTGAAGTAAGATGTTTACTACAGAATGTTACATGAAGACCCAAAAGGTGATGTATACGGATAAAAAAAGAGCATTGTTTAAGGCATAGTAGGCATGTTGTCTGAAGAAACACCTGATGATTCGTTCCGCTCTGAAATGATTCATATGTGATAAGTGCCAATAATAAGCTTGGGATTTTTATACAGGAATATTATTTAAGATGCAGATAAGATAAGATAAGATAATGTTGCTTATAGCCCAGCCGACTGCAAAGGGCCACATCAGGGCTGTTAAGATGCAGAGGATAATCAGTACTAGCAGAGGATAATGAGTACTAGCAGAGGATAATCAGTTCTAGTCAAGGAGGGTGGGGGACGAGGGGCTGTTAGACAGTAGAAAGCATAAAGCCCGAGAGAGACTTACGTAGGGATGGTGAAGAATCTCATGCTGAATTCCATTGAGGACGTTTGGACGACCTTCAGGGAGCAGTGCAAGGTGGAACTGCCAAGCTTCAGAGTGAGAATGCATCATCCCTGTAACAACGAAGGTTGCATGCAGGTCTTCAGCATCATTCAGTTTACTACAGTCAGGTATCCATTGCAACCAGCTTAATCGATGAAATGACACATAGCCTATTATGATAAAAAAAAACATTTCTTCACTATGAGTTGTTTTTTGGGGGCTGGGTGGGCGGGAAGATCTCATTTCATACCATCCAACTATACTCAATAAGATAACATTAAAAAGAATGTAAGAGTTAGACTGTTGACTGCTGTTGGGAAATTTATGAATATAGATGTCTTTCATAACTTATTGTTGCATTCAGGCATTCTTGTTAAAAAAATTAAAAAAGTATATGTATGTATGTGTGTGTGTACATGTGGTGTGTGGTGTACATTATAAATTGGGGAAAAAAAATTTGCACTCAAAATGATACTGATGCTGCAATGACTGTTACAAAGTAAATACAAAATAGTCACCATGTAATTATGGAACTGACAACTTCATTCAGATCCGAATTGATGTGTACACAGCTGAATTTATTTAGTTTGTAACCTGCCTGACACAGTCAGGTTAATAGTAATTTTGTTGTTTTTTAATAGAGTATGTGGTTTTCTATTTACTATCATTTATTTATGTGGTAGCTTGGAGTTTTAGAATATTTTGATTGTTATTTTGTTGTTCACTGTTATTTTCCGTTAGATTTGGGTAACAAGACCTTTTCACTTCATTCTCATGTGTTAGTGAGACAGCAGTCAGGTGTTGGCAGGGAACAAACATGGGTGCTAAATCAGGTTAGTTAACATGACTAGATGATATGTGTGTGAATAATGTTTTATAGTATTGTTTCTTGATTTAATGATTTTATTTTACTACATTTGGTATGATGGCTTAGATTTGAACGGATTGCATTTATGCTTGTATTGTTTTCCATAAGCATGTGCAACATGTGTTGGTAGCACACTTTCAAGTCAAAACCGGTAATTGGTTCAGTGAGCTAGTTTAGCTTTGGAGATGAAGTAATTTTTGTTGTGAACATATTCATGGTATAGATACAAAATTATGTTGGGAACTATTCTGACAATTTTCTCAGTTGGATTAAGTGGTTGATAATTGATAAAACCACATGGTCAAAACTGCCTTCTCATTTCCAGGGTTTGCCCCTAATTATTACCTGTACTTTTCTTCTGAAACCATAAAATGTTATTAATTTGCCTTTGAAACATTTATCCCATATTTATTTGTGTGCTATTGCTGAATTAAAAGGGCTTATACAAGCTTTCAGGTTAGAAATACAATATTTACTTTGAAGATATTGTATGTGAATTCTAGGTTAAAAGTTACTACTGGCATAAGCACAATTATGTAGAATTTATCATGCAAAGTACATTGAGTGCAAAATTATTAGTTGTTTCACATTTCAAAACAATTTAGCCCTATATCAGAGAATTTTATTTGTCATCTGAACTAAACGGTGATGGCCTTGATATGACCATTGGAGGTCTGATGGGCTATGAGTTGATTGAATTGATGGTAATATAATTATATGCTTCTGGAAACCCATACCTAATGTTCCTGATGGTTGCTCATGTGTTCAGTTTATTACTTGCTATAATATGCTTATTTTTATTTCATAAGTCTTGATGTAATTCATTGCCTCTGATTTTAGTTTTTGCATGAAGATAGGATGTGGCTGCTTAAGTAGTCAGATGGAACTGCGACGTGAACCCACTCCTCGTTACTTAGGTGGGGAGGAATGTTTTCTTGCTGGTCTAGTAAGGAATGTTCGCAAGAGTCCTTGCATATGAAGAAATAATAATTATTGCGTTTTGTTCTCATTAACTGTTGTAGTTAATAATTTAATGTTTATAGTTGGTGTTCACTTCACTTACTTCACTTAATCCTCTTCGCTCCATCGGGAGCATAGGGCCTTCACTGCAGATTTCCAGCGTGTGCGGTCTTGGGCTGCCCGCTTTGCCTCACCCCAGGACAGCTTGATGGAACTCAGCTCGCTGTTCAGCGTCCTACGCCAAGTTGTCACTGGGCGGCCTCGCTTTCTCTTTCCTTGCGGGTTCCAATCCAGTGCCTGCCGTGCGATGTTGTCCGGGCCTCGGCGTAGGATGTGTCCGATCCACTTCCACTTTCGGATTCTGATGGTGTCTCCGATTGGTCTCTGATCTGTCTGGCGCCATAGCTCCTCATTTGCAATTCTGTCAGGCCACCTGATGCGGAGGATCCGCCGCAGGCATGTGTTGATGAAGACCTGCAACTTGCGCTCCAGCCCTTTGGTGAGTCTCCAGGTCTCCGAGCCATACAGCAGCACAGGTCTTACATTGGTGTTAAACAGTCTCAGTTTGGTGTGAAGACGGACGTTTGCGCTCCTCCAGATGGGCTTGAGGGTGGTGAAAGCAAATCTTGCCTTGGTTATTCTGGCCCTGATGTCATCATCAGTACCTCCTGTCTTGTTGACAATGCTTCCTAGGTAGGTAAATTTCTCAACATCTTCTATCTGTTTTTCCCCTAGGCGAATTGCTTCAGCCTGGCTTGTGTTGGCTCTCATGGTCTTTGTCTTCTCCGCGTTGATCTCCAAGCCAGTGTTACTGGCTGTGCTGCGGAGGCTCTCGGTCTTCTTCTGCATGTGGTGGAGGGTGGGTCAGCAAGCTGATGTCCGTCCGCGAATCCAGGTCCTCAAGTTTCTGCATGAGTGTCCCTGGATCCCGCATGGTGGTTCATCGCTGTCCTCATCACCCAGTCGATCACAAGAGAGAAGATCAGCGGTGACAACAAACATCCCTGACGTACCCCGGTGTTCACTGTGAAGGGTTCCGACACACTCGTGTTGTGGATGACGTGACACGTTGTGTCCTTGTACAGGCTCTGTATGATTTTTACCATCTTGAGTGGAATTCCATAGTGTCTCAGGATTTTCCATGTTACTTCTCTGTCCACTGTGTCGAATGCTTTTTTGAAATCAATAAAATTGATGTAGATTGGTGACTGCCACTCAAGAGACTGCTCGATGATGATTCGGAGCGTGGCTATCTGGTCGACACATGATCTTCCTGCTCGAAATCCGCTTGTTCGTCTCTCAGCTTTTCGTCTACAGCTGCCCGGATCCTCTCTAGGATGATTCTCGTGAAGATCTTACTAGGTAGTGACAGCAGCTGTATCCCTCTCCAGTTCTTACACTGGCTGAGATCTCCCTTCTTGGGTATCTTGATGATGTAGCCCTTTTTCCACTCTTTCGGCACTTCTTCCTTTCCCCAGGCCTCTTGAAATAAGTCCATCAGGATGTCTGCCGCGACCGTCGCTTCTGCCCTGAGCACTTCCGGTGTGATGTTGTCAGGTCCTGGGGGCTTTCCTGTTCTTTGTCTTCCTGATTGCTTGAATGATTTCTTCTTTGCTGATCGGCCCTAGGTTCACATCCAGGTCTTCTCCTTCCTCGATGAGTGGTGGTGTCTTGACTGGCGTACCGCTGAGTAGCTCGCTAAAGTGTTCCCTCCATCTGTTCGCTGCTCTGTTGGTTTGCTCAAGATGTTTCCATTCTTCCCTTTCACTGGTCGGTTTGTGTTGGTTTTCCTACCGCCCAGCTGCTTAGTGATGGTGTAGAGGGTCTTCATATCATTCTTCTCCGCTGCTTCCTGTGCTTGAGTGGCCAGTCCTTCTACATGGTCTCGCTTGTCCTTTTTGGCACTCTTCTTTACTTCCTTGTCTCGTTTGCTGTACTCCTGTTGAAGACGTTGTTTCTGTGCTCTTGTTCTGGCTTGGATCTCTCTCTGTTTGGTCTCTCGTCTCTCTTCTATCTTCTTGATGGTTTTTCTTCCGAGATCCATGGTTTGTGCTGTCGTTTCCTGTATCCTAGCACTTCTTGACTGGCTTCATCGAAGGCACTCCTCACTCGCTCCCATTTCTTTTCCAGCGAGCCATCCTCCAGGTCTGCGAGGGCCTGGAATCTATTGTTCAGGTGATGACAAACTCCCTCTTCTTTTCTTCTGACTTCAGCTTTGTGGTGTCAAAGCGTGGGTGCCTCTGTTGACCTGTATCTTTGTTCCTGGCAATCTTGATCTTCAGCTTGCCCACCAGAAGTATGTGATCTGATCCCACATCTGCACCCCTGCATGCCTTCACGTCTTGTAGGGTCCGTCTCCATCTCCTTGAGATCGTGAAGTGGTCTATTTGGTTTTCAGTGCTCAGGTCTGGTGATCTCCATGTCACTTTGTTTATCTTGCGGTGTGGGAAAACTGTTCCTCCGATGATGAGGTCGTTCATTTCACAGAAGTTATAGTTGGTGTTACAAGCAGTTAATATCAGTAAGCTCGAAGGCAATAATTGATATTTTTGCGATAAACTTAAAGGTATGTTGGGCCGATGTCAGATGGCAGATGTGATGGGCATATACGTATTTCGGTTTGTAAGGTTTCAAGCCTTCAAGCATAGAAGTATTGTTTGCCAACTAACCACACTTGGGTATAGTTGTGGCTTGCCAAGCATCATTCAGTTTGGCCAAGAGTGTGTAGTCCGCTGAACTCAGTTTGACAATTGGGTTTGATCACAGTGCATTGACACCATCTACTTTGTTATGAATAGTGTTTGGTCATAAAATAATGATTCTGCCAGGGGATCTGATTTGAACGTATGTCCATCCGCCTATTTCCTTTTCATTGTCCAGTTGAGAAGTCATTGTAATTAAGAATTTTTTGTGCTATGCTCTAGATTTTTGTTTCTTTATATTTTGGGTTTGATGACATGTTTATTCTTTTCTATTCTCCGTTTCAGTGCCACTGTTTCTGCCTTGTTCTATCATCTTTTGTTTTTCTTTTGTATCTGACCCTCTGAATCATTATATTCTAATCACCTGTTTTGACATTGTTTGGAGTTGAGGTTATTGGCATCTGATTTAACAAACAAATTCCGTTTCCATAATTTGTTGTATGAACAATAAATGTCGGATAGAAGATTGTTTGGATTTGTTTCTTTGGGTAAAAGCTGTGAACCTGGGTTACAAGTTAATGAAATCAAGTAGTAGGAGAAAAGACAATTTCTTTCACATTCCAGATGTATTTATATGTACACAGCATACATACATATATATATATATATATATATATATATAATATATATATATTTTATATATATATATATATATATATATATATATATTCAGTTTGTTAAATCAGGTGTATGTTTTTCTGTTGTCTCCTTCCCACTGGTGCACTATAGGGCACAGTGCTGTCATCAGTGCTGTTTCTTTTGTACCTGGCTGAATGTAACTTAGCTGTGACACAGTCATGTCCACTGGTTATGTTTCTTTGTACCTGCTGAATACAGCCCTGATGTGGCCCTTTGCGGTCGGCTGGGCTATAAGCAACATTATCTTATCTTATCTTACCTGGCTGAATGTAACTTAGCTGTGACACAGTCATGTCCACTGGTTATGTTTCTTTGTACCTGGCTGAATGTAACTTAGCTGTGACACAGTCATGTCCACTGGTTATGTTTCTTTGTACCTGGCTGAATGTAACTTAGCTGTGACACAGTCATGTCCACTGGTTATGTTTGCAGAGGATTTGGAACTATTTACTGATAACAACAGTGCTGAGCGTGAATTGAAATTGACAGGTTTGTTAACTGATGCCAAGAAAATTATCTTGAACTTACTGAATGTGTTGAGACAAAAGAGTTGGTAACTGATTTTTGAAAAAGGAAGCAAAATGTTTAAAGAAAATAGCAAACTAAGATGAAATGGTTGAGCAGATGTACAACATACATAACCAATATCTTGATGTGATCATTGACAACAAGCTGTCTTGGAATGGAAATTCCAGTGCACTTTCCAAAAAGATGATCAATGCACTGACATCATCAGTTCCAACGCATACACTACAGGGAGGCAGGGTGACACTGATAGTGTCATCGACTTTGCACTCATTGGACTAAAGTTCACAGCAAGCATGAGTGCAGAAGCACTACTATGTCATGGAAGTGACCATTTCCCTGTCTGTTTCAGTTCACAGAAACTATTAAAAGTAAAAACAAACTAAACAAAAGGACTGGTTGCAAAGTGAGACGACTGCAGGCTGAAATGTAAACAAATCTCAAGTAAGTGTTTTGCGAACCGCCCAGAGAACAAAAGGACCCTTTTCAACGTAACAACAATGAAGGAAGCATCATCGGAAAATTCAGCAGTTGAAGATGCAAAAGAAACAACAGTCAAACCAAACAAATCGTCCTACCCCTTTGGTGGAATGTTGACAGGTTGTGGAGATCGTGAAGATGTTGCGGCTTGCTGAGGGCACGACCAGGAAAGAAAGCTTTGTTGTAGGTCTGTGAGGACCAGGCGTTGTTGTGCACTATGAAAAAATTCATTATCTGTGTCATGGTGTTCGAAGGCAACCTTAATACTAAGAATAAGTACTGTGAGTCAGTGAGGGCGCGATTAATTTTTAGAAAATTGAAAAGTGTGTGATTTTGAGAAACTATGGTAAAAAGTATTTTAAAGTAAATAATGTAAAAGTTTCGTTGTTGATTAAACAGGAGAACTCGCTTTTGTCTGTTTAATTGGTTGTGTGTCAGCATTGCATGAGCAAGAATCTAATGTGTGGAATTTTGTCTGCCCCCCATGTTGGCTGATTCGCCGTCCATCCAAAGCATTCAACCATGTGAACTGGTGATGAACACTTTGGAACCCAGAGACAACAATGAAGAAAAGAAAGTTTTGATAATCTTGAAACTGTAATTAAGCATTAACGACTAAAGCCACTGAATGAACCCACTTTTAACAAGTGTCCACCGTATTTACCTCATTGTTTTAATAACTTTAATACTAAAGAGCAGATACTATACTTCCAACGACTGAATAACACCATTTTAACGCTTTTCATACAATGATACATACAGATCTGATGAGCCGAAACCGTGCCTGAATACAGAACTTTGAAAATGAGCACTAAACACAAGTGGCTTTTTTCCTCTCCCAATCGCCGACAAGAGGTTTCGATATGATTTTTTAATAATGAAATATTTTGTAGGAAAGGACTACAAAGTGATAATCTTTGTATTATTTCAATTATATTTATGATAGAGATGGAATTGTTAACAGGATTTAATTCTAAAAATCGCTGAAAATGACAGGATTGTATAAAGAAGGCAGGTATTTAGCCTACGTGAAGCCGGCATCGTCAGTCATTTTGTAATTGTATGTTCATATCTTGTGGTGAAAATGTCCAAAGCATGCAGTGTATGAATTGAGAGCACACAAACTTTACTTTTATCGACGGTTTCTTTAAAAAAATAACTTTAAAAAATTTTTTGGGAACAAAATCAAAGAATGCTTATCAGTAGATTGATCATGGGGAGATTTGAAAATGGTGCCAAAAATAGTGCAAAATTAGTTATTTCGGGCAAATATGAGCGTTCCGGGTTAGTGCTAATGTAACAAATAAGATGCATTAATTTTTGTGACTTATTGATATACAGAAAACAAGATTCAGTCGCATTCACATGGAACATTAAATGATATAATAAAAAGATTCATGGATCAAGGGAGGTGAAGAGAAAGATAATCCTGGAACAAAACATTTTGTCAGGGGACTAGGAGATAAAGATAACCATGTGTGTGAGGTGTACCACCACGGCCCTGCCTTCAGCTGCTGTTTGTTGAACTCACAGCTGTTAGTGGATCACAGAATGAACACGCACACACGCACACACGCACACACACACACACACACACATGTGTACACTCACACTCAATACACATACATACACTTACACTCACACACGCGTGCGCACACACACATGCACACACACACACACACACACACACACACATAATTACACTCACTCACACTCCACATAATTACACTCGCTCACTCACACTCTCGCACGCACGCGCGCCGAGGTGAGAGGAAGGAAAGTGGACAGACTCTGATGGAGTCAGCAGCTGGTCACACACACCGGTGGAGCACGCGAGACCCGTGAGCGTTAGAAGAGACAGAAGAAGCCTGGAGAATACTGGATGAATGGGTCGCCATAACGTCGGAGTATAAAAGCGCTGAACCAGGTTACGGTTACCTTCTGTACCCTATTTCAGAGTTTTCTCCTTGCATTCCTATGGCTGCCTTCTGCTTTCAGACGTAAAATGGGCCAGTTAGTTTCTCCTAAGTCATGTTGTTGTAACTTGAAACGTTCCTTCACTATTCTCTTTAAAGAGATTGCAAAGCTTGGATAGTAAGGCCATGAAATTAGCTCTGGCGAGTTCCAGTTCATACAAAACACTTATAGATGTTATAAAGAAACAAATATATTACCACTAAATAAGAAGCAAATATTGGATGTGTCCAAATATATTGTCAGAAGTATTTCTGTTGAAAATTCGGTTTCTGAAGAAATACTGATGAATTCCAGTAAAGATTTTCCTAAGAGTTCTAAAACCATACCATATTATATCCAACCATGTTAGAAACTACACATCTGACTTTATGTCACATTCTAATATTGACATACTGCTATACCAGAATTTCCTACAGTACCTCCAATGCCTCCTTGGAGCACCTAAATGCTTGTTTTGTTACAAATACACTGTGTTAAAGAAAAGTGATAATGTAAAAATTTTAACAACTGAAGTTCAATGAACATTTAGAAAACGGCTATCCAAATCATTTTAAAAGTGTTTACAGATGGTCGGCAATGGAATCCTCTGACAGTGGTTCCAGCTTTATAACACCAACTTGAAATGTCAGAAATCATATCATTTAGGAAAGGGCTTTTCAGTTTATACCTCAGAATCATATTCAATACTGAAGGCTTTGATGTACATACATGATACACCAATTACTTTATATAAACTTACTGTGTGTTGATTCCAAATCTGTTTTACAATCACTAGAGCATTGGGACTGCAAAGCTAGAAAAGATCTGCTTTTTGAAAATAAAACATTTACTGCATTGTTCATAACTCTAGGTATAAGAATTGATTTTTGTTGGGTCCCACCTCACTGTGGATAAAGTGGAATGAAATAGCAGACACTCTTGCAAAAGAAGGAGCAACGAGAAACGCTGAAAATTTATCAAAAATCCATTAAATCTGTCCTCTTGTGAATTAATCCAAACTATTCAAAAGTATGCACATAAGCAGAATTTTAGTCAAAAAATGGCTACTTTACCATCATGCCCAAGGCACATTGTTAGATTAATTCATAAATTAAGGCTAAATATGTGGAACATTAATATTCTCATGGTATAACTTGTGTCTGCAGAGAAAACATTTCTGTGCGTCATCTTTTGTTTGAATGCTCAGTGTTGACCTCGCTCTATCGGGAGAAAGGTATTGCGATGAATAACTTTGATAATGTCAATACTGTCTTATATAGCTCATATGTTGCTGAAATTGCCTGGTTATTTGGCAGTCACAGGTTGCAAAATTTTTATAAAGATCAACAACCTTGTGTACCACTAGGGTATTTCACTTATGTAAATATGCATTATATCAGATGTGGGTTTGAAAGTACTAGTAAGCTGAGTGTGAAGGTTTTTTTTTTTTTAAACAAGTGTCTAATATGAGTGTGAAGGTTTTTTTTTAATTAAACAAGTGTCTAATATGAGTGTGAAGGTTTGTTTTTTTTTTAAACAAGTGTCTAATATGAGTGTGAAGGTTTGTTTTTCTTAATTAAACAAGTGCCTAATATCATCTGGCGATGAAAAGATTAAATCAGCACTGAACTGAACTGAAGTTTTCAGCTTCTTTCGACCCCCACTTTGGCAGTACTTGATTCATGGGGAACCAGTTCAAACCATCGTCACCTCCCCCAGTCCCCCACTTTGGCAGTACTTGATTCATGGGGAAACCCAGTTCAAACCATCGTCACCTCCCCCCAGTCCCCCACTTTGGCAGTACTTGATTCATGGGGAACCCAGTTCAAACCATCGTCACCTCCCCCAGTCCCCCACTTTGGCAGTACTTGATTCATGGGGAACCCAGTTCAAACCATCGTCACCTCCCCCCAGTCCCCCACTTTGGCAGTACTTGATTCATGGGGAACCCAGTTCAAACCATCGTCACCTCCCCCCAGTCCCCACTTTGGCAGTACTTGATTCATGGGGAACCCAGTTCAAACCATCGTCACCTCCCCCCAGACCCCACTTTGGCAGTACTTGATTCATGGGGAACCCAGTTCAAACCATCGTCACCTCCCCCCAGTCCCCACTTTGGCAGTACTTGATTCATGGGGAACCCAGTTCAAACCATCGTCACCTCCCCCCAGTCCCCCACTTTGGCAGTACTTGATTCATGGGGAACCAGTTCAAACCATCGTCACCTCCCCCCAGTCCCCCATTTTGGCAGTACTGATTCATGGGGAACCCAGTTCAAACCATCGTCACCTCCCCCCAGTCCCCACTTGGCAGTACTTGATTCATGGGGAACCCAGTTCAAACCATCGTCACCTCCCCAGTCCCCCACTTTGGCAGTACTTGATTCAGGGGGAACCCAGTTCAAACCATCGTCACCTCCCCCCAGTCCCCCACTTTGGCAGTACTTGATTCAGGGGGAACCCAGTTCAAACCATCGTCCACCCCCCCAGTCCCCCACTTTGGCAGTACTTGATTGATGGGGAACCCAGTTCAAACCATCGTCACCTCCCTCCAGTCCCCACTTTGGCAGTACTTGATTCATGGGGAACCCAGTTCAAACCATCGTCACCTCCCCCCAGTCCCCCACTTTGGCAGTACTTGATTCATGGGGAACCCAGTTCAAACCATCGTCACCTCCCCCCAGTCCCCCACTTTGGCAGTACTTCATTCATGGGGAACCAGTTCAAACCATCGTCACCTCCCGCCAGTCCCCCCACTTTAGCAGTACTTGATTCATGGGGAACCCAGTTCAAACCATCGTCACCTCCCCCCAGTCCCCACTTTGGCAGTACTTGATTCATGGGGAACCCAGTTCAAACCATCGTCACTCCCCCCAGTCCCCACTTGGCAGTACTTGATTCATGGGGAACCCAGTTCAAACCATCGTCACCTCCCCCCAGTCCCCACCTTTGGCAGTACTTGATTCATGGGGAACCCAGTTCAAACCATCGTCACCTCCCCCAGTCCCCCATTTGGCAGTACTTGATTCATGGGGAACCCAGTTCAAACCATCGTCACCTCCCCCCAGTCCCCCACTTTGGCAGTACTTGATTCATGGGAACCCAGTTCAAACCATCGTCACCTCCCCCAGTCCCCCACTTTGGCAGTACTTGATTCATGGGGAACCCAGTTCAAACCATCGTCACCTCCCCAAGTCCCCCACTTTGGCAGTACTTGATTCATGGGGAACCCAGTTCAAACCATCGTCCCTCCCCCAGTCCCCACACTTTAGCAGTACTTGATTCATGGGAACCCAGTTCAAACCATCGTCACCTCCCCCCAGTCCCCCACTTTGGCAGTACTTGATTCATGGGGAACCCAGTTCAAACCTCGTCCCCTCCCCCAGTCCCCCACTTTGGCAGTACTTGATTCATGGGGAACCCAGTTCAAACCATCGTCACCTCCCCCCAGTCCCCACTTTGGCAGTACTTGATTCATGGGGAACCCATTTTCAAACCATGTCACCTCCCCCCAGTCCCCCACTTTGGCAGTACTTGATTCATGGGGAACCCAGTTCAAACCATCGTCACCTCCCCCCAGTCCCCCACTTTGGCAGTACTTGATTCGTGGGGAACCCAGTTCAAACCATCGTCACCTCCCCCAGTCCCCCACTTTGGCAGTACTTGATTCATGGGGAACCAGTTCAAACCATCGTCACCTCCCCCAGTCCCCCACTTTAGCAGTACTTGATTCATGGGGAACCCAGTTCAAACCATCGTCACCTCCCCCGTCCCCCACTTTGGCAGTACTTGATTCATGGGGAACCCAGTTCAAACCATCGTCCCCTCCCCCCAGTCCCCCACTTTGGCAGTACTTGATTCATGGGGAACCCAGTTCAAACCATCGTCACCTCCCCCAGTCCCCCACTTTGGCAGTACTTGATTCATGGGGAACCCAGTTCAAACCATCGTCACCTCCCCCCAGTCCCCAGCTAACTTCTCTTTGAAAGAAGGCTGCCATTAAAGTCCAAAAGTGTGCGCACTTTATGTGTTTATTTGGCATTTGTGGAACATGTTGGATTTTTTTTTCTGATTTAATTTACCTTGCCTCTGACTGCAAACACACGCACGCACGCACATGCACATGCACGCAACGCACGCACGCAGCACACACACACACACAGAGGAGAGAAAAACGTCTTTGATTTAAGGACGTGAGTTTGAAAGTGGGAAGCCCTTGAACTCAACTTCGGCTCTTATATCTGTTGTAGCTGGAGTGGGGTTTGTTAAAAGTCACAAAGTTGCTATGGCGACAGAAGAGGATGGAGGGTGTTACGTGTGATCTATCAAGGGGGGGGGGGGGGGGGGGGGGGGGGGGGGCGGACAAGAGAGAGGAGGGAGGGGGGCACTGCCCTCCACTATGAAACAACAACAAAAAAGGGGATGGGGGGGGGGGGGAGAGTACCTTTTGGCTCCCCAAATACTTGAAGCTTCTAAATGTGAACGGCATATTATGGTGCACCCCCTATCCCCCACCCCCAGCCCCTCTCTTCTCTCCCTCTCTCAATTTTATACAGGAATTTGTCGTGTTTGCACGAAGATCATACACGGATTAAAGGAACTAATAACCGTGAAGAAAAATGTAGATCATATGAATTATCTACCTTGGAATCGTTTTGCTCATCGACTGTGTGTGTTGCGTGCGTGTGGGTGTTTGTGTGTAATCCTTTGAATTATCTACCTTGGAACGTTTTGTTCATCGACCGCGCGCAGCGCGTGTGTGTGTGTGTGTGTCTGTGTGCGTTTGTGTGTGTTTAACTTAGCAGATGTGGTGTAGCTCATAGGGGCTAGTCCGCACGCAGTGACACCTTGATGAAACTGAAACTGAAACTGAGCCGTCCCGCAGAATAAATGTATGCAAACGACCACACTTTAACTCTCTTGCCTCAGTCTCCGTCTTTTTTGTACTCCCAGTTCTTTAAGAACAGGGAGAGTACTTTAGAATGGGAACGAAAGAATGCTGTCTGTGTGTCTGTCTGTCTGTGTATGTGTGTCTGTGTGTGTGCGTGTCCGTGGTCAAAATGTGTTCCACTCGCTCCAGACAAAACTACTGGGTCGATCTTTCTGAAAATTTGTAGGTGGTTCATTATGGGTCAAGGATGATGGCCGACGTTTTAGTTTACCGTTTTAGTTTGCCTGTAACGCTTTTTATCTTTATGGAATATCTCAGAAAGTACTTGGCCGATCTTTCTGAAAATTTGTAGGTATTGAAGTGTTTTCCCTCCCAAAGGAAAGTTCGTTTATATACCAGCACTTCGCCTCCCCAAAAATGCACTCTCCTTACCTGGTCGTGCTCTGGCTTGGGGGCTTCGTAGGATTTTTTCCCCAAAGCCTTCACTGGCTGACTGCCAAGAAAGGTCGGTCACCACAGTCTGCGACGCACTCTGTCCAAGTTTCCCAAAAGCCGAGTTGCCTTTCTCGAGGGTCGCGCTGGTACAGTCTTTCTGCAGTGTCCACCCCCCGGGCCCAGCAGGGGGTGCTGTCAGAACCGTCCTACCCTTGGTCCGCTACGGCTGTCTTCGCGGGCTGGGGGGCAAAAACTGTCTTGGAATGGACCCCCAAAAACACTGGTCGTCACTAGTGTCGGCGCGTAGCTCCCAGCTAACTACAAGTTAGTGCCCCCGCTCCCCTTAAGGCCGAGGTCGGCTCCCTAGTAACTAAAAAGTTAGCTAGTGCTCTCCCTAAAGGCCCGAGTGTCGCAACCAAACACAAGTCTTAGAACCACTCTTCAAGCCCCGTGTCTTTTACTCCGAAGTTGTGGCTTGTTTCACGAGGTCAGTGAACACTTTCACGCGAGGTTGCACTTCCGCTGAGCTGCCTTGTGCGCAAAAAACCGTGCGTCATACACCCCCCCGATTTATGATGAAAGCTTTTTGCCCAGGGGTTTGCAGTGGGGGAAGGGGAGCTCTTCCCCTGTTGACCCAGTTGTAGGTCGTTTTGCAGGTCCCCCGAGAGTGCTTCCTTTTTAGCAGCCGGAGATGCAAAAAAGCACTTTGTCCCAACAGGCCAGGAAATGATCCATGCCGTTGCGCCCTCGCCGGTAAGGTATTTCGCCCTTCGGGGGCGCAGTGCCAAAGGTCTCATGTTTGGGCAGGCCCCCAGGCCTCGCGCTAGTGTGTTTCCTATTTTTTTCCTGTGGGTCTTCTGAAAACCCCCCGAAGCGCATGACCTTTTAAAAACCCGGAGGGTTTGCCCCTCAGCGGGCACACGGAAGTCCCCTGAACCACCCCCCCCGATATACTGGAAAAAAAAAAGGGCCCATCGTTTTCCCTCTGCCCATCCTGGATGCGCAGGGCACCAGGGCGGAAGAAGACACTGCTTTGGGGGAAACCGGGGCAGAGTCACCTCCACCCTCCCAGGACACGAAAACCAATCCATGGCCTGCCCAATGCCCTGACCCCCCTCGCATCCCCCTTCAAGTCTCTCCTCGGCCCCTAACGAAAGCAGGGCCTGGGGTTTCCATGCCCACTGGTGGGGTACCCCCTCCCCCAGCAGCTCTGCCTCCCCGGGGCTCATATGCCATCAACCCCAACGTCCCCTTCCCATGTGAAATGGAGCCCCGGCCCCGACCCCAGTGAAGTGTTTCAAAAAATGGCCCCCCCACATGCGGCAAAAAACCCTTTCGGGCCTCCTTTGGCAGTTGGTAAAGAATGTTTTCCCCAAGCGGGGGCAGTGCCGCCTGCTGATGAAGTCCACCGCCTTTCCCAGTTTCCCAGGGCCCCCAGTAGCCTGCTATTGCCTGCTAAGTGCCTGTGTCCGCCCCTGCAAAACAACCTTTGATGAAGATGGAACCCTTTCATCAAATATCCCCAGGCGGGAGGGTGAATGAAGGCTGGCTTTCGGATCCCGGGTTTTAACCCTTCCACATCCAGGGAAAAAACATTCTTCCCCCTTTTTTGGGTTTTTCCTGGCATGTGGAAACCCGGGCCCCTCCTTTCCTTCCTGGATCTGGGGCGATTACGACATGGGGGGAGAAGTTCTGGCATCCTGGATCCGCAGAGGGTTCGGTCCGTGCATCTTTCCCTGTTGGGGGCCCCTTTTGTCAGAGGTTTTCCCCCCCCCTTTTTATAAGGCCTGTGTTGGGATCCTCCTGTTTTCTGGGGGGACTGCCAATACCCTACTGCCCTTGAGTATGCCTGGCTGAACTTTTCCCAGTGCAACTTGATTTGCCAGCTGTCCTGAGTCCTTACTCTGGCATCCTGCCCTGTTACCCTCATGGTCACTTTCACCTTAGAACCAGCCCTGCCCCTTGCTTTTTCGAATAACCTCGGGGCCCTGCTTGAGGCGTTCCCTTCAAATTCTTGCAAGGGGTTGTGACTGTTGGGGCTGGTTGGGCCCTTTTTTGTGGTAAGCACAGGATATTGGTGGTGTATGGCCAGTAGCCCCCAGCCTTGAACCGTACTAAAGGTTGCCCCTTGGAAATTTGCCTTTTGGGTGGTTTTTTACCGCATTGACAGAGGTGAAAAAAAAATGGCGACTTGACTGAAGAGAGGTGTCGTTTTCCTTCTTCCCTTCTTTGTAGACTGGTTTGAAGCACTTCTGGTACCGCCGCAATTTTTTTCCGGGGCCCCCAACCCTGTTTGCATTTAAAAGCACTTGATTTGGAATCCGGTTGTCGGGTTTGCTTTCCACTTTTTGGCTTAAGCTGCGATGGGTGGTGTTTCTCCACTTCAGCTTAAAGCTGCCCCGATTCGTTGGAAAAACCAGAATGACCGTGGTCCCCCTGAATTTTCCTTGGTCCCTCACCAGACCAGGGGACGTGCTGGTCCCACTTGCCCTTAGGACGGTTCTTCCATGCTTTGGGTTCTCCGATAGGCATTTTTACCTGCCCCCTTATCCTGACTACCAGTGCAAAATTTGCTATGTCGCCCTGTATGTAACTTTCGGGCAGGTCTCGAAGGCTAAAAACAGAAGCAGGTGCCCCCGGTCTGCCCAGCCTCATAGGACCCCCCGGGGGGTTCGGTGGTTTGCTGGAATTTGAGCTTGGCTTTTCAGTCATCTCTTGGGCCCAAAGGTGTTTCCCAACTTTCTTCATCTGGTGATTGGCACTGACTGCCTTTGGGGCAATGGTGAAAAAGTCTTGGGCTTTTCCCCCCCGACACCATCCCGGGTAATCCGACTTCCATTTTGACCGTTGGGGGCTTTTTTATAGCTGTAAAAACCTGTATTGAAGACAGAGTTTGTGTTCCCGTCATACTGAAAATTTTTTGGTAATTTTCCCGGGGGGTCCCCTCTCGGTCCAGAATGGGGGACCTACAGGACTGTTTTCTTTTGCTGCTTCTGAGGGGTCAGAATACAATTCCGACTCACTCTCAGTGCGCGTGGGTCATCCAGTAAAACCGTTCTGGGGACCTAACCTTTTTGGTGCCTGCTCCAAGTTACTCTGAGGGCAGGGGCAGCTCGACGGGGCCGGGTTCGTCATGCCCCCTGCCCTTTTAAGGCGCCCCTCCCCCCCTCTAGCTCTTGGTCATGATCCCAGCAAAATCTGACGCCTGGGTCGTCGGTGCTGGCGACCTGGACCTACTTTGGATGGGGTTTTAAAAGGCCTGGAATCTTCAGGTTAAAAGTCCCCCCTGGGGTCTGTGCTGTGTCCCTGTGTCTTTTTTAGGATTCGACTGCCCCAGACTTTGGGGTTGTGTTTTCCCCCCGGGTGTGCTGTCTGGCTGGTTTGTAGTCAGGAGTGGCTTTGAGGGGATCCCTATCGGCGAGGGGTGACGGGGTGCATGCTCAATCCAGGGCTGTGTTCATTCAGCCCTTGGGGCTAATAAAAAATCTTTCCCCCCTTTTTTTTAAGGGAGCAGTGGAAAAATTAGTGGGAGTTTCAAAATTGTACCTGGTTGTGAAACACAACCAACACCAAAAGCATTAGCAGCTTGTTTGCTAACTTTAAATTGGGGGTTTTATAATAAAGTGCTAAAGCATATCCCCCCTTCTGAAACCCAAAGAAATGTTTTCCCTACATCAAAAGAAGTTTGTTTTATACCTAGCACTTTTGCCTCGCACCAGCACTTACCTTCCCCCGGTCAGTCCGAATTGGTTTTGGGGGCTTGTCAGGGTTTTTCCCAAGCCCTCACGGCTGAAATGCCAAGAGGTCGGTCCCCCACGTCTGCGACGCACTCTTCCAAGCTTCCAAATGAGCTTGCAGCTTTCCTCAGAGGGTCAAGCAGCTAGTACGTCTTTTTGTCAGTGTCCACCTCCGGGCCCAGCGTGGTGCTGCAGACCGTCCTGCCGTTGTGTCCTCTACGGCTGTACTGTCGCAGGGTAGGGCAAAACTGTTCCCGGGAAGGGGGGCCAAGCATGGTCTGCACTAGTGTACTTAGTGAGGCTCCCTAGTAATACGTTAGCTAGTCCCCTCTCCTTAAGGCCCCAGGTCGAGCTCCCTGCTAACTACAAGTTAGCTAGTCCCCTTCCTCAAAGGGCCCGAGTGTCGCTAACCTAAAAAAAAGTCAGTTTAAAATGCACTCTTCAAGTCCCGTGTCGTACTCCCAAGTTCGGGCTTGTTTCACGGTGTCGTGAACACTTCTCACGCGAGGTGCACTTCCGCTGAGCCCCTACGTGCGCAGAAAAAACCCTGGTCACTAATATGTTCATTATGGGTCCGAATATGCCCCTGTTTTTTGTTTACCCTTATAAAACCCTTACTAAAGGCTGTAACGGCCTGTAAAGGTTTTTCTTCTTTTTTGGATATTCGAAAATACTTTGCCGACCCCTTTTGAAAATTGCAGGTATGTTCATTTTGGGTCACGGATGATCTGATGTTTTGTTTGCCCCTTTATAGCCGTTTTAAAGGCTGTAACGGCCTGTAACGGTTTTTTTTTTTAAAAATTTCGAAAAAACTTGGCCAATTTATAAGCGGTTTGGATGATCTTGTGACAAATTGGATTTCCCTGTCCAAATTAAATGAGTAAGCTGAAATGGTTTAAAAACCCTTTAAAAAAACCGTATTCGCCGTTATTTCTTTTTATTAGGTGGATTTTTAAGAAAAATTTGGGTTTTGAAAAAGGGTTTTCAACAAAATGGCATTGAGAAAAAACTCGTGGGAAAAAGGGGTGGAGCAGAGAGTCCTCAGAAAAGAAGCCCCTTAAGCAGTGTTTCGGCCCTTTCTCCTGACCTCTAGGGGGGTTGGGGCCCCCCCGGTTTTTTTATGCTCCGGTTGTCCCTCTGCTGCCCCTTTTTTTTTCCCATCTTGGGGAGAGCCATGGCTGGGATTCGAACCATGACCCCCCCGGCTGTCATTTTTACTTATGACTCGCGCTTTAAACCCCTGGCCACAGGGAACCGATATTTGTGGGAATTAAGCCTTATGAAGTCACTTTTGTTCCTCCTGACCAGATCCAGCTTGAACACCTCTTGCCCCTTCGCCATTGCTTTGGGCTCTGGTTTTTTCCTTCCCGCAATGGAGCTGTTTCTTGGGGGCTGTTGCAGACGTTCCTACAAATCCCCTTGCTCCAATTTCTGCTTGAGGACTTTGACCCGATGCCTCTTCCTCAGGCTGTTTGCCGATCAGCATATTTTCAGCTTGTAGATTTGGCGCCTCCCTTCTGTTCATATGGCACGTGGGGTCGATCAGACAGCGCTTGGTTTATTAGAGTGGACTCTTTGTTGGTCTCTGCCACCTTTTTCTGATGATCTCTGGGGGACTCTTCCCCTTCTGGGAGGCTCAGGCACCCGTATCTGCCCCATCCGCAGACTCTGCCGCTGTTTCGGTGGCACTGTTGTTCTTGGCCATGATTTTTCGCCTCCCCGCCGTGAAGAATGTTGCGGGGCTTTTTTGGAGTCCGATTCCCCTTTTGTGGTGTTTTGGGATAGCCCCGATACTTGTACAATTTTTTGAGCAATTGGTTGTGCCCCTTGTACCTTCCCTTTAGCCCCGGGTCTTTACAGGCTTAGAACTGCTCCCCTGTTTTTTTTCATGGGGAGGGGGCTGCAGGACGTCTGTTTTCCCCCACTTCCCAGGTTTGCATTTGAGGGCAGAAGGGTTTTGCGATCTTTAGAATGAAGCTGATCCTGAGGGGGCCATGTGCCAAAAGTCATTCCAAGTTAGACTTCTTTGGAGTGCATTCTCCCACGTTGTCCTTGCCATGCTGGCTCTGCTGGACTGCTTTTTGGAGTCTTTTTTGGTCTTCTTCTTTTCTCATCTCCTGAATCAGCATGTCTCTTTTGGCTTTTCCTTTGGCCTTTGACCACCATTCAGTTTTGGTCACCCCAGTCTTGTCTGTTGGTCTGTGTGTGTCCTGTTATTTCTCTGATCTTGAGACTTCTTTTGCAGAATCCATCGCCTCTTGAACTTTCCATTTTCTGCCTGTCTTCAGCTGGGGCTTGATTGCTTCTACCACCTTGTCTCCTGAGTCTCCAGCATGCTTTGAAGTCTGATCTTCCCTGCTTTGTATTCCTCCAGGATGGATTTCAGTGGTAGTTTGAGCTTTGCTTGGCGACAGTACAGCGCGATGTCAGTCAGACAGGGTGGGACACCAAGCCATTTCCTTGTGAACTTGTTGATTTTGGCTTCCATTGCCTCCACTGTGCTGGTGCAGATGTCGTATATCATCGAGGCCATTAGGAGCTTTGGTATCAGCATGAACTGCAGACACCAGACCTTTGTATTTGCCAGGGAGCCCACACTGGTCAATGGTCTCCAGCCTTCTTCCGCCATCTGCTTGGTTTCTTTTGCTCTTTGTGTGTCTTTCAGCGTATCATCATACCATCTTCCAAGGCTCTTGACTGGTTCTTCTGTGACTGTTGGAATGGCCTGGTTGGCAACAACTGAAGACCACAGATTCGGCCACTTTTCCTTTCCTCAGTGAGAGACTCCGTGATTTCTTTGGCTTGAACTTCATTCTGGATGAGGCAACTATGTCGTCCAGCCTCTCCAGCACATGACGTGTCTCGTCTTTCTCTGGATGAAATCACTGTAGTGTCATCCATGAAGGCCTTGAGAGGAGGCATCTTGTATCCATCGCCAAGGTCTGTTTGTCTCGCGTTGTTTGTTGCTGCTCTCAAGTTGAGTTCCATTGCCAGCACGAACAGTATCGGGGAAATTGCACAGCCCATTGCAATGCCCACTCCAAGTTGATCCAATCAGTTGTATACTCCTTGGTAGAGAACCGCATTGAGAAGCCATTGAAGTACTTCTTGAGCATGTCGCGGATGTTCTTTGGCACATGGTACATCTCAAGAGCCAACTGTATCATCTCATGGGGCACAGATCCATATGCGTTTGCCAGATCAAGCCACACTACGTCCAGGTCTCTCTTTTCTGTTTTTGCTTTTTGGATTGCGTCCCAGATCATTGTGGCGTGTTCTACACAGCCAGCAACGCCTGGGATGCCACCTTCTGGACTGACACATCCAAGTACTTGTTTTCCATCAGGTACTTGGTCAGCCTTGCTGCCATGACAGAGAAGAAGATTTTCCCTTCGACGTTCAGTAGTGATATTGGCCTGAACTGGCTGATGTCACTTGAGTTTTGCTCTTTGGGGATGTACACACCATCTGCCGTCATCCACTGGCCGCTGATCTTCTGGTTTCTCAAGCCGATCGCAGCAGCCTGTGGAGCACTCCAGCACCTTGGGACATTCTTGTAAAGCTGGTAAGGTATTCGTTTGGCCCTGGTGATGATTTGGCCTGGCTTTGTCGACCACCTTCTTGATTTCCGCCAACGTTGGGGTTGCCATTGAACTGTTCTCAGGGTTGGTTGGCCATACCAGACCTTGAATGTCGAGTGGTGCTTTGCTCTGTGAGTCAGAGTATGTTTTCCTCAGATGCTGCTCAAGAACTCCTTTGTCCCACTTAGGGTCCCAGATTTTGGCTGCTCAACAGTGTTCTGGCAAACTGGAAGGGGTCTCTGAAGAAGCGCTCTTGTGTCTTCTTCTTTTTGCTTTCTCTTCCTCGCGATTCGCTTTGCTGAGGGCGCTGTGTTTTTCTTTCAGGTCTTCCACAGTTTTTCCAAGCTTGTTTTTCAGCTGGCAGTGCGGTCTTCATTTGCTTCTACGTATTCGGTTAAAAAAAACTCGGTTCAAGAAAACTCGGTTTTGGAAAGCAAAAAAAATTTTCCCTGCCGAGCGTGTTCTATTTTCTTATTGGAAACTCGGATACAGGAAAAAACTCGCTTCAAGAAAATGCCTATTAGAAAACACGTTTTGCTCTCCCCAAGGGGGTTTTTTTCCCGGGATACAAGAATTTTTGGACGGGGGGAGGGGGGAAAAAAAAAGGATTGGGGGGGGGGGGGGGGGGGGGGGGGGAGGGGGAAGGGGGGCGGCCGGCGTATGCGGGATGTGAAAAAACCCAATTGTAAATGACAGAGGCACAAACACAATTGTATTTTCATGATTAACGTGACATATGCAAAAAGCGTTAAAATTAATTGTCTTTATGGATGTCTAGAGCATGTGAGCTCCCCCAGTACTTTTTTTTAAAATTTGTCCCTTGGTGACGCAAAAATTAATTATTAAAAACGGCCAAAAAAAAAAAAGGTCATAACGAAAGAAAAAGTAGCTACGGCAAATTTTTAAAAAAATAGAAAAAACTTACACAATTTTCCTGTCCCTTCTTGATACAAAGCCAATAAAAACAGTTTAAAAATTTATTTTTACAGAGTCCCGTGGATTTCTTGAAGGAGGGGAAGATGGGGAGAAAAAAAAAAGCCACGAGGCAAGCACTTTCCTTAATGGCCCTGTATTATTTTCTTGATCTTTCTTCCCAACACTTCAGGCCCTCTTTTGTGTCGATTAAAAAATGGGTTTTTTATTTCCCCTCAGCAAAACAACAACAATAAGAAAAGATTTAATTACGACATTCATGAATTAATACATTTTTTTGGTTTAAGGGGTGAGTATCTCTTTCTGCGGGGTTTTTTCTCACTGTGGTATTCTTTTAAATGAGGGGGGCGACAGAGCAGCAAAGCGGGGAGCAAAAAATACAAGCAGGTCGAATGTGTCAGTTTTTCCATTGTTGTCCTGGGGGTACAGCTATTGAAATGGTGTGGAAACTTTTTGAAAAAAACTAAAAATTTTGGAAGGTTTTAGTCTCACTCACCCCAGCTAAAAAACATTGACACACTTAATTCATCTCTAAATTGCTTCCCTTATTCACGGTTATAATTTCTTTGTTTATAAGATCAAATTGAAGCTTTTAAGACAAAGTTTTGTGAAATAAATCCTTTGTGGCGGAAAAATTACAAATAATCAACCTTTTTAAATGTGGCATTTAAAACCTTACCTACCACCCCACCAATGTTCTCTAAATCAAGTTGTATCCGATTTATCACGATGTGTAAAATTGCAGTTTCTACATCAAAGTCCTTTTTATTCGTTTTTAAATGGACCCGATGTGGTGTTTTGATCTTTTGTTCTTTTTTAGCTCTGTTTTTTTTTATTTTGTTTTGCTGTTTTTTTTCAAGCCTTTGAATATATTACTTTTTACCTCTCCCTCCCCCTTTCCCCTCTAATTTTGTCTAATATCACTTAACGTGGATAAAACGTTAAATTGAAAAACACACAAATGCATGCACGCCCCCACCCCTCACACCCCATCCACCTCGTTCCCTTCGGTCCACGTGCTGACGGATGTCCCATGCATAAACACACACACAACCCAACACCACCACACACACATCACCCACCCCCACACACACCAATTCACACAACACACACACAAACACAAACGCACACACAACACGCACGCACAGACACGACACAGACAACACACCATCACACACACACACAACACACACACACACACACACACCCCAACACACACACATTCAACACAACACCACACACAACACAAACACGCACGCAGACCAGCACACCACATACACCACAAACACCACAACACCAAACGCACAACAACCGCACGCACAGACCAGAACAAACATACCCCACAGCGCGATCACACACATACACACACCTACACGAAAACACCTCACAAATACCACGCGCTCACACAATAACCAACCCCCAACACACCACGCGCGGCGAAATACACACGCGCGCCACAACGACATAGATACACACCCGGGTCCCCAAAACACACACACACACACACACCACCCACACACAACACACACACACACCACACTAACACAGCGCGCGCGCAGCACCCGCACGCACATATCACACACATACACACGCGACACACGCCCCCACACACGCACGCCGCACGTCACACCCCAACACACACACACACACCACACACCCCAAAAACCACACACACCACGGGGCCACTAGCATGACAGAGAGAGAGAGAGGAGAGAGAGGTGGGGGAGGGGAGAGAGAGAGAGAGAGAAAGAAGGGGATCATTCACAACATGGTAGTGATTTTGTTAAATCGACGTGATCAAAGAAAAGAAAAAGAAAAGCTTTTCATTCAGTGACTTATTAAAACCATCCATCCGCTGAAAAAAGAAGTGCAGGCACAAAGAAACGCAATTCAGTGTGAACGAAATGCCCAAGATTGAGCAGGTTTCAGAAAACTCGTGAGGGGTTTTTTAAAAGAAAAAAAGACGTCTTTTAAAGGCGGACACGAAATCTGTGTCGTCGTCTGTCGGGTGTGTTTGTCTGTGTGTTGCTTCTGGTGTCTGTTGTCTGTTCTCTTCTCTCTCTCTCTCTCTTTCTCTCTCTCTCTTCTCTCTCTCTCTCTCTCTCTCTTTGTTAAAAAGGGAAATTGTTTTAACCCTCTTTCCTTTTCCCATTCTGCCCCCCAAAACCCCCCCCCCACCCCCTGTCTGTTGTCTGTCTTTTTCTGCCTCCGGGGGCCTGTATGGCCCAGTACTATTGTAATACGTGAGGGGGCATGAAAACTTGAACCCCTCTGTAATACACGGATATCAGATTTAAAGGGCCTTTCATGTTTTTTATTAAAGGGAATTATGAAACATTTTTTATCAACGAAATAGATAAAGGGGTGGTTATGTATTAATACAGACAAATTTTATACAGAAATCGACCCAGAGGGTGCTGTATAGGCCGAAACATTAAAAGGGGAAAGTCACTGTACAGAAGAAAAACCCGCTTCATGAGGCCAATTTAAATTTCAGTTATAGAAAAATATTCAAAGAACTTTTTAAACCGGGCCCTGGGGTTTATAAGGAAAATATTTAAAAAGAATTTTTTATACCAGGCCCCTGGGTTTTTAAAAGAAAGATATTCAAGGGAAATTTTTCTTATAACCGAGGACTCGGATCGAAAAAAATCGGCTTAAAAAACAAAAAAAAAATTTCCCCCTGCACTTTCTTAAAAACCGGATTCTCCTGTATATATGTTCCAAAATTTTTGACCGTTTAAAAAACGTTTTTCTTAAAATTTTGTCCAATTTAGATGAAATTGTTTTGTACACGGCTTTCCCCAGTGGGGACTAAAATACCGGTTTCAAAAGTGATTCGGTTATTAACCTTTTTTAAACCTTTATTTTGCGTTTTTTTTTATATATTGGTGGGTTTTAATGAAATTTTGGATATAGAAAGGTTATCCACACAAATGGCACTTCCCATGCATGTTTCAAATTGACGTTAAAAACCGTTATTCTTGACATTTGTCCGTTTGGATGAAGTTTGGTATGTCACGGCTTTAGCCCAGTGGGGGCTAAAATACGGTTTCAAAAGTGTAACGGTTAAATAACCGTTTTTAAAAACCCTTTTTTTGGGCCTTTATTTCTTATCTATAGAGCACTTGGCCGATTTATAAGCGGTTTGGGAAAATGGGGGGTCGTTTATATGCTTCGCATCTTGTTCTTTCTCTTTCTTTTCGCTTTCTTTCTCCCCCCCCTCTCCCCAGATCCCTGGAGTGTGTGTGTTCTCAAAACACCTACCTACCCCGGTTGATGACGGCAAGGGGTACTTTGGCGGTTGAAGTTTGGGGGCGGAAAAAAAACTACCCCCACCACTCGCTGCACCCCCCCCCCGACTGACTAGTTGTCGAGAAAGAAAAAAGAATAGGTCTTAGTTTGCTCCTCGTTCACCCCGATTTTCACTTACTCCTACCTAGCCCAACGCCTGAATGCTCTTGGGTGCCCCCGGGTGCCCCTGAGCGCATCCCTGCCTGTGCCCAAGCATTCGGTGAAGAATCCTGTTTTTTGGCCCCAAAGGAAGTATTGAATTTAAGATTGGAAAGGGAAAAAAAAAAGAATGACAATTATAATAAAGGAATTTAAACCATCTTTCAGATTTAAAAATGGGGGCGTATAATACTAGTGTATTTTTAAAAAACTGAAAATGTAACAGCATCCAAAAAGATGCTTTGTTCCCATGAGGAAATGGATATAACTTGTTCCTGTGGGTTTTGTTACAAAATAAAAATCAGCGAATCGAACACCCGGGAAGGGGTTTGTTTTTTTTTCTTTTTTTTTTTTTTTTGAAAAATTCGTTTTTTGGTTTAAGAACGTCCTCAAAAAGGTTTCCCGGGCCGCCGGGACCAAAAACACACACAAAACACAACCCACACCCCCACACCCCACACAAACAACACACAACACACACATACCACCACACATTTTCCCCACACACACTACGCAGCACACACACACCCCTACGCCCCCGCACAACACAACCCCACGCCGCAAGCACGCCACAACACAAAGATTTAAAAAATTTTAATCCGGACCCCCTTTTTGGGGGATGGGGACTTTAAATAAAACAAAAAAATAGAAAGAAAAAATCAAACTCAAAAATTTTCCCCATAAAAACTTTTGAATGTAATGTTACACAACTTTACAAGTTTCAAAAACTTCGCTAAGTTTTTCAAAATTTTTACTACCACAAAGCAAAAAGACAATAGTTAAATAGGATTTGTTGGTAAATTTTCCCGGTTTTTAAACAGATTTCTAAGTCGTTTATTTGCACTTTCATTACAAAAGAAATTCAAAACCAAGGTATTCTGGTCCAGTCCCGCGAATCGTTCATCGTGGTATCCCCAAATGTCTGCCAAAATTTCTTCATGGTTTATGTTGCCACAAAAGAAACCGAAAAAAGGGGGGAATTAAACATAGGAACATTTTTTTTTATTTTTCACGGCAAACTCTGTTTTAAAATTTTTGTAAAATAAACACTTATTTTCTAGATTTTAAAACTATTCTGTGCACGTTTGTAAAAGTCTTTAATGAATTACGAACATTGTTACAGGACTGGAACAGACGAAAAATTTTGTGGGGCCCCAAAGAGTCGAAACCCGTTTTATTAGGGCATCCGTATTCCTCAACCCCCTGGGGTGAAAACCTGATTTCTGTATAAAACTATAATACGTACAATCTGATGAATATTTGTTTGTTTGTGGAGAAAGTAAGTGTAATGTTTTTACATAGGGCGGAAACTTTGGGAGATTTATGTTCGTACCCCGGGCATGTACAGTCGTGTGTTTATGACAATGTTATCTACAGGATGACAGTGGGTGTTTATGACAATGTTATCATACAGGGTAGACAGGCTAGCGTCGGGTGTTATGCAATGTTTTCAGAAAGACAGGCATAGACGTGGGTGTTCGACAAAGTTATCTACAGACATAGACGTCGGGGGTTTTTGACAATTATTAGACAGGCATAGAAGGATAGACGTCGTGAGTGTTTTAGTTAGTGTTTTTGCACAGCAGGCAGAGTAGCGTGTTCTATGCCAGCGTTTTTTTAAAACTGGGAAGAGGATTGGAGGTTTTTTTGTAGGTGTTATCGCCACAGGGATAGAGAACCCCGGGTTTAGGTTAGTGTTTCGCCACGGCCTAGGAACCCCCGTTTTAGGTTAGGTTATCGCCACAGGCTAGAGAAACCCCGTTTTAGGTTGTGTTATCGCCACGGGGTGAGAACCCACAGTTTTGGTTAGTGTTATCGCCCCAGGCAAAGAGAACGACAGTTTTAGGTTAGTGTTATCGCCCAGGCCCTAGAGAACCGTCGTTTAATGTCAGTGTTTTGCCACAGGATAGAGAACCGTCTTTTAGGTTAGTTTATTGACACAAGATAGAGTCGACAGTTTTATATCGTGTTATTGGCACAGGATGGAGTCGACGTTTAATGTCGTGTTATCGCCAAGGTAGAGAACCCAAGTTTTTAAAGTCGTGTTATCGCCCCAGGGATAGGAACCGCAGTTTTAGGTTTGTGTTATTGCACAAGCATAGATCGCATTTTATTCAGTGTTTTTGGCACGGTAGAGAGTCGACAGTTTAATGTCAGTGTTTTGGACCGCATAGAGATCGACAGTTTTAAAGTCGTGTTATTGCCAAACATAGAGAAACCGACAGTTTAGTGTCAGTGTTTTTGGCAGCTAGAGAGTCGACAGTTTAATGTCAGTGTTTTTGGTACGCATAGGAGTGACAGTTTAATGTAGTGTTCTTTTTGCGATAGGAGTCAGCAGTTTTTTATTTCCAGTATTTAGGGGACGTTACAGCCAGTGTTTTTTTTTCGGTGTTCTTAGCCAGAGTCGACGTTTTATATGGTGTTATCGTCACAGGTAGAGAGTCGACGGTTTTTTCAGTGTTTGGTCGGCTAGAGGTCGGTGTTTTTTTGTGTTATTGGGAAGACTAGAGAGTCATAGTGTTTTGTCGGTTTTTGGGACGGGATAGAGAGTTGGGGTTTACAGGGGTCTTTTTTTTTTTTTCACGTTTCATCAAAAGCTAAAAAGTCGGAGGTTTAGTTTTGAGTGTTTCCCGCCAACTAAAAAAGTCAGAAGCTTTCAGTTGGAGCGTTCCCCCACAAGCATAAAAAGTCAGAAGCTTTCGTCAGAGTGTTACCAGCACAAACATAAAGAGTCAGAAACTTTTAGTTGGAGTGTTACCAGCACAAGCATAAAGAGTCAGAAGCTTTCGTGGAGTGTTACCAGCACAAGCATAAAGAGTCAGAAGCTTTCGTTGGAGTGTTACCAGCACAAGCATAAAGAGTCAGAAGCTTTCAGTTGGAGTGTTACCAGCACAAGCATAAAGAGTCAGAAGCTTTCAGTCAGAGTGTTACCAGCACAAGCATAAAGAGTCAGAAGCTTTCAGTGGAGTGTTACCAGCACAAGCATAAAGAGTCAGAAGCTTTCAGTGGAGTGTTACCAGCACAAGCATAAAGAGTCGGAGGCTTTCAGTTAGTGTTACCAGCACAAGCGTGGAATCGGAGATCCATGTCCGCGTTGTGTGCAGAAGCATAATATAGAGTTTGGAGGTCTAAGTCGATGTTATCAGGACAAGGTATACAGTCTGAACTTTTTATGTAAACGTTATTGGCAAAAACACAGAGAATCAACAAAAATTATGTGTGTCTTATCAATACAAGTTGGTGTGTTGGGAGTTGTTGTCCATGTTATTGGCACAGGCATAGAGAGTCGGGAGTTTTTTGTTGTGTGTTTGTTGTTGTTGTTGTTGTTGTTTTTTGTGCTGTCCCAACCTCTGCGCCACCTCAGAGGCAGTGCACCCACGCCGCTCATTCCGACACCCTGTCCACAGCCACAGCCCGGTCGGCCCCGCCGCAGCCCCGGCACCGGCAATCCACCGGGAGCAGTCAATGTCAAGTCGTCAAGAGGTAACCCACCGAGGAGACACTGCACTGCTGCCGAGTCACTTCGGTGGTGTTCAGTGGGCCTGTTCTGATCTAACATACGCAGGACACCATGCACTACTAAGCCCCCTACTGACGACAATAATTGCTTAGTCGCGGAGCCGGCGTGAGTGAGCTCTCCCCGGAGGGCGCCACCACGTCCGTCCAATGACAGGCCCCATGGACCCACCAATACCAGTGACCCCGACGGAACCAGACCAAGGCCACAGACATGGAGAGGACATCGAAATTGAGGTCACCATGAGAGCAGGGCATGAAGGGCCACAGAGTTTGAGACTTTATTTTTAATGCTGATCGATGAGAATGAGGATGATTAAGATGATGCTACGGATTTCCATTTCGGTCTGAGACTACATGACAGGGCTGTACCTACGCTTCCTTTCATAATATATCCGGCGTCAACCAGGCCCGAGAGATACAGACACCTGCAGTGTTGGTCAGGATATTTGAGCAACACTCTCAGAGACGCATCCATTTAGTGGAATGAAACTCGACTGTGTGGTCCAGTCTTCCCAGCTGAGTCCGCAGCAAACTCAACTCTGGGTAGGAGCCGGTCGGGGCAGAAAAACCTACATGACTCTGATGGGATTCGAACCCACGACCTCCAGCCGGGAGTCCGCGACGCTAACCACTTCGCCACGGCGGCTGGTCGAGTCGGGAGTTTTATGTCCATGTTATTGGCAGAGCATAGAGAGTCGGGAGTTTTATGTCCATGTTATTGGCACAGCATAGAGAGTCGAGGGTTTATGTCCATGTTATTGGCACAGGCATAGAGAGTCGGAGTTTTATGTCCATGTTATTGGCACAGGCCTAAAGAGTAAGGAGTTCTTATGTCCATGTTATTGGCACAGGCATAGAGAGTCGGGAGTTTATGTTCATGTTATTGGCACAGGCATAGAGAGTCGGGGTTCTATGTCCATGTTATTGGCACAGGCATAGAGAGTCGGGAGTTTTATGTCCATGTTATTGGCACAGCATAAGAGCCAGGGGTTTTATGTCCATGTTATTGGCACAGCATAAAGAGTCGGGAGTTCTATGTCCATGTTTTGCACAGGATAGAACAGTCGGGAGTTCTATGTCCATGTTTTGGTACAGGCATAGAGTCGGGAGTTTTATGTCCATGTTGTTGGCACAGGATAAAGAATCAGGAGTTTTATGTCCATGTTATTGGCACATGCATAGAGAGCAGGAGTTTTATGTCCATGTTATTGGCACAGACATAAGAGTCGGGAGTTTATGTCCATGTTATTGGCACAGGTATGAAGAGTCGGGAGTTTTATGTCCATGTTAAATTTGGGACAGGCATAGATGTCGGGAGTTTTATGTCCATGTTATGGCACAGGTATAGAGAGTCGGGAGTTTATGTCCATGTTATTGGCACAACATAGAGAGTCGGGAGTTTATGTCCATGTTATTGGCACAGGTCATAGAGAGTCGGGAGTTTGATGTCCATGTTATTGGACAGGCATAAGAGTCGGAGTTTATGTCATGTTTTTGGCACAGGCATAGAGAGTCAGGAGTTCTATGTCCATGTTTTTGGTACAGGCATAGAGAGTCAGGAGTTTTATGTCCATGTTATAGGCACAGGCATAGAGAGTCGGGAGTTGTATGTCCATGTTATTGGCACAGGCATAGAGAGTCGGAGTTTTATGTCCATGTTATTGGCACAGACATAAAGAGTCGGGAGTTTTATGTCCATGTTATTGGACAGGCATAGAGGGGTGGGAGTTCTATGTCCATGTTATTGGCACAGACATAGAGATTCGGGAGTTCTATGTCCATGTTATTGGCACAGGCATAGAGAGTCAGGAGCTTTAGTCGATGTTATTGGCACAGGCATAGAGAGTCGGGAGTTTTATGTCCATGTTATTGGCACAGGCATAAAGAGTCAGGAGTTTTATGTCCATGTTATTGGCCAGGCATAAGAGTCGGAGTTTTGTGTCCATGTTATTGGCACAGGCATAAAGAGTCGGGAGTTTTAGTTCCATACTATCGGCTCAGGATCAGAGAGTCTCGAGTTTATGTCACTGTTATCAGCAAAGGTGTAGTGTGTAGGGAGTTCTATGTTATTAATGTGATCAGCAAAGGTATTCAGCGTCGGGCGTTTCATATTAGTGTTATCAGCACAGGCGCAATGTGCGGGAGTTTTACGTCAAAGTTATTGGCATAGGCATAGAAATTCGGGAATTTTGTGTTAGTGTTATTAGCACAAACATATTGAGTCGATAGTTTCATGTCATATAATCAGCATAGACATGTAGAGTCAGGAGTTTAATGTTAATGTTTCAGCACAGACATATAGAGTCGGGAGGTTTTTTTTGTCAATGGTATCAACACAAAACATATAGATCTTGAGGTTTTGTCATGGTTCGCAAGACATATAGAGTCACAGTTTCTTGTCAATGGTGTCAGACAGACATATAGAGTCCAGAGTTTTTTGTCAAGGTGTCAGCAGACATATAGAGTCCAGAGTTTTTTGTCATGGTGTCAGCACAGACATATAGAGTCGGGGTTTTATGTCAATGGTGTCAGCACTAGACATATAGAGTCGGGGGTTTTTTGTCAATGGTGTCAGCATAGACATATAGAGTCGGGAGTTTTTGTCAATGGTGTCAGCACAGACAATATGATCGGGAGTTTTATGTCAATGGTGTCAGGACAGAACATATAGAGTCTGAAGTTTTTTGTCAATGGGTCAGGACAGACATATAGAGTCGGGAGTTTTATGTCAATGGTGTCAGCAAAGACATATAGAGTCGGGATCGTGTTTTTGGTCAATGTTACCACCACAGACATATAGAGTCGGGAGTTTTTCGTCAGTGGTATGAGCAAAGATATATAGAGTCCAGAGTTTTTTTGTTTGTTTTTCTTTTGTCTAATGGTGTCAGCACAGACATATAGAGTCGGGAGTTAAGTGCAGGTTTTCTCCAATGTGGCGCCGATTCCTTATTTGACGCGCAGGTGTATGGTCACGTGCCGCACGACAGGTGTGTGTGTGTGCGTGTGTGCGTGCGTGTGAGTGTGTGTGTGTGTGAGTGTGTGTGTGCGTGTGTGTGTGTGTGTGTGTGTGTGGTGTGTGTGTTTTGTGTGTGTACCGCTCACGCGACGTGCGGATGTGAACTGACTGAACTTTCTAGAAGTCTTTGTCTGCTGTGCAAGCGCGACTTTTTTTGTGCGTTAACTTGCGAAGGTGCGGACGGGGATATGACAGTCAACCCACGTTATATGGGATTGCCATTTTTTTTAGTGTTGTGCGTGAACTGCTCGTTATTTCCGCCTTGACAGGCGGGATGGGTGCTTTGCGCTGTGTCAGTGGTATTACAGGCTGCACACACAAGAAATGAACGGGCCAAGGAGTTGAGTGCTCACAGACTGGCGCAGCAGTTAGATTGTTTTGAGAATGTGTGATTGTGTCGAAAGTTGATTCTCCTCATTGTCTTTCATATGGCCATCAAGGTACAGGTGGCGGTCCAACAGACTGATAAAAATCAGAGGAATGGGACTATTTGAGAGCTTCCAGCTGGCGCAAAGATAGGGTCACAGCTGAGTGCAAAGGCTTGAAATGTGACGTCAACTTAAGGGGGGGAGGCATGTATTTGAAGATTGAAGACTGTATGTGATTTCACCGGTGAAAATCCCCCCCCCCCCCCCCCCCGCAACATGGGAAATCATTGGTGGGGAGTTGCTCTTTTGATCAATTATCAGTTTAAGATTAAATGCAGACTCAAATTATGGCAGGCCTCATGCAAATCGCCGGCCGGTGTGACGAAGAATAGTGTCTGCGCAGAAAACGGACTTCCTCATCCATTTTTTTGTTTGTTTGTTGTTGTTTTTTTGTCACCCCGAGAAAAAATGTACCGTGTTAGATTTCTACAGATTTTGATTCCATTTTCTACGGGGAATATTGACTCTTTTCGTAGAATATTGACTCCTGTGGTCACGGAGTATACTGACTTCGTGGAAAAATGACTCCCCTTTGATTTTTCAATTGTTCATATACATAAATATCATATTCTACTTCCTCACTGTGACGGATTGTCTTTGTGAATTTGACTTTATGTACAATTAAGGCGCAACGAGTAAAGGCTGAGTTTACCTCCCCACCCCTACCCCCACCCCCCTTCCATCACACTCATCCCCTTTTCTTAGGGCTTATATTCAATTTCAGCCGTTTGGGTCTGAATTGACGACATCCTCTGACAGACTCCTGATTCTAATCGAACCCTTACCTTAAGACCCGTGGGGAAATTGGGGAGCCACATTCAACCTTTGGCAATAGACATGTACGTTGGGCGAAGTAATGGCCTCTCTCTCTCCTTCTCTCTCTCTCTTACACACACACACACGCACGCAAGTGTACACGCATGCACGACATGCACGCATCCACCCACACACTCGTGCGAGCGCACAGAGAGAGAGACCCCCCCCCCCCCCCCCCCACACACACACACACATACACGCGCGCGTGGCGCGCGTTGAAAGCAGACTACAAAAATGTAACTGATTTACCACCAAACAAATTGATTCATGCAGTGAGAATAGGGAATGATGTAATGCATTATGATTGTAAAGGTAGTAGGCATCCTTCAGTCTCGAAAGACTATGGAGTTGCGCTCTAGGTGTCTATTCTGGTACAGCGACGGGTGTGGCTGGCCAGTCCGACGCGGGAGTGACAGTCCCTGTGGCAGAGGGCACAGATGAAGTCTGACGCTGGTCTGTTGCCTGGGCTGCAGCCTTTCTTCTCATTCTCTTTTCCCCGTGCTGCTGAGCGAGTGTCTCTTCGAACTTGGAGAGACTTTTCTGCACAGTCTGTCTCCAAGCTGACGATTGTAAAGGAGTTAAAAGAAAAGCAAAAGCAAACAAATAATATCACACGAAAACTGCGTGACGATAACGTTTAGAAACGCATGTGAAACTCACAATCACATTAAGGAAGGAGATAAAAGTACCACCTCGAACATTTTCCTTGTTTCCAAATAAAAATAAAAAAAAAAAAAAAAAAAAAAGAAAAAAAAAAGTAACGCGTGATGATAGTCAGATAGCAGTTGAGACTTAGATAAAAACGTGAATTTTTGAGGAAAAAAGATTACAGGGAAAGGTAAAACAACGCATCTTCTGGCAAAGGCTGAGCTCCACTCCCCAATTCCAGCTGGTTTGCTTTGGGCTTTGATTAATGTTAGCGTCGGGTCACATTAGAGTTCTGTCAGCAGATGCACAGGAGGACAATTGATTGGTTCCAGACTCCATTGACAATGATTGGTTCGCGTTCAGACTCCGATTGACATATTGATTGGTTCCAGAATCATGATTGACATATTGATTGGTTCAGACTCCGATTGAATATTGTGTCCAGACTCCGATTGACATATTGATTAGTTCCAGACTCCGATTGACATATTGATTGGTTCCAGACTCCGATTGACTATTGATTGGTTCCAACTCCGATGACATATTGATTGGTTCCAGACTCCATTGACATATTGATTGGTTCCAGACTCTGATTGAACGATTCTGAAATTCGTACGATTAACACACTGTGTAGAATGTGCGAGGTGGTGGAGTTAAAACATGTGGCCATGACTTAAACAGATCTCATCACAGCTGAACTCGGTTCTAAAACAAATGCCATTATAAAGGCAGCAATATAATTTGTGCACACAAGCATTTATGCTTGATAAAGGTTTTACATATGAACCAAAATTTGCAATATGCTTATTGAGTGTGTGGTTTTTACTGTTCAATGAAACATAATAAGAGTTCATTTTTTTCCGGGGTAAAAATTCACGCTTCCACGACGTTATAATTCTTGAAAAGGAGTCAGTATTCTTCGTAGAAAACTGAATCCACTCCTGTAAAAGTCTGAAAACGGTTCTTATTCTTTCTTTTTTTCCACTGGAGCCAATGTTCTCCTTTACCCCGGCATTCTCGTGCAGCCGTGTGCACCTGCCTGGTTGACACACATACAGGGTGCTCGCGCTGGCAGGCAACGCGTTCGTGTTACACACCTGCTCCCTCCCTCTGATCTAGCGCTTGCTATTGGTCAGTGTCCTGGAATACAAATTACCTCCTAAGCTTTATCCTTTTCTTCAGTTGAAACTGCGTGTGCCGGCTATGAAAAGATCATCCCTTATTAAATAAAAATAAAATAAAATAAAATCCGCTCCACAACTACAGCCAAGGAGGCAAAGTACAATGACCTCCCTTTTCTCTGTCGTCTGCCAAGTTCGCCACGTGTGTTGCGGCCATGTTTTCACACGTGCATAACAAGCCTGTCTGCGTGGCCGAGAACAAAGGATAGCAGATGTGTGCTCATTACTCCCAAGGGGGAAGGGAAAACGATTTGAGTGGTCGGTCCAGTGTGAGACTGAAGTCCACGGTTCATACTCGCTGTCGTGGGGAAAATAACGTCTGATCATCTGTGAAACTTGACAGGATGATATGCAGTGTGCCACGTGTGTAGGTCCAAGGCCCGTGTTGTGTGTGTAGTTGGTTCAAAGCTCATAGGCCTACAGCTTCACACAGTCCCTTAGCTGAGACGTTGGGTGTTTGACCAACACTGCCAGATCACTGTTTATGACCCAGGGTTTTTGAGCCAGTCACCGGTGAGTACCAGTCCCTGATGTTTTATATCCTTTTCGAGTCGCCACAGTTAGTACGTGTATTCATCCAACATTGCCAGACATTTGTGAAAGAGGTAAAGTGTGGACGATATACCAGGGACCGTTTGCTGTACGGTCCCTGGATATACAAAGAATCAGAGCAAAGGAGGAGGAAAAGGTTGTTTTTAAAATGACAAATACTTTATGGGAAGCACCGAATTGATCAGTGAAACCAAACACAAAACCTGTGCACAAGGGCAAAGAGAGTGTATACTCTATGGATTTCCATATTTAGAATGAAACATTTCAACGCGCCACACGGTTCATTTGTTTCGAACTGATTTGATTTCTCAGTTGTTGTTTTTTAATCGTATGCATTTACTCATCAGAGTAAGGCGCATGTCATTAAAAAATAAGTTTTACATTTTCATTACAGAAATAATGTTAATGAAAATAGTAACTACGACCTTCTACTACTACTACTGCTGCTGCTGCTGCCACTACTACTACTACTGCTACAATATACTATTATTATTATCATTATTATTATTTTTATTATTATCATTATTATTATTTGTTGTTGTTATCATCATCCTAATTATATTTTAGTCATTATCACCACCACCACCACCACCACCACCACATCATCATCATCATCATCATCATCATCATCATCATCATCATCATCATCATCTTCATTCCATGCATGTACGTGTAAAAGTGAACCAGTGACAGACAACTGAACCGAGCAATATTGTGAAGGTATGTCCACCTGCTGTTGTAGGTCTGTGTCCATCTACTGTTGCAGGCCTATGTCCACCTACTATTGTAGGCCTATGTCCACCTATTGTAGGCCTATGTCCATCTACTGTTGCAGGCCTATGTCCATCTACTATTGTAGGCCTATGTCCATCTACTGTTGTAGGCCTATGTCCACCTACTATTGTAGGCCTATGTCCACCTACTATTGTAGGCCTATGTCCATCTACTGTTGTAGGCTTATGTCCATCTACTGTTGTAGGCCTATGTCCATCTACTGTTGTAGGCCTATGTCCATCTACTGTTGTAGGCGTATGTCCATCTACTGTTGTAGGCCTATGTCCATCTACTGTTGTAGGCCTATGTCCATCTACTGATGTAGGCCTGTGTCAATCTACTGATGTAGGCCTATGTACATCTATTGTTGTATGGCCTATGTCCATCTACTGATGTAGGCCTATGCCCATCAACTGTTGTAGCTTATGTCCATCTACTGTTGTAGGCCTATGCCCATCAACTGTTGTAGGCTTATGTCCATTTGCTGTTGTAGGCCTGTGTCCATCCACTGTTGTAGGCCTATGTCCATCCACTGTTGTAGGCCTATGTCCATCTACCGTTGTAGGCCTATGTCCATCTACTGTTGTAGGCCTATGTCCATCTACTGATGTAGGCCTATGTTCATCTGCTATTGTAGGCCTATGTCCATCTACTATTGTAGGCCTATGTTCAAAAGGATGTTCGTCACCTAATATATTTGTCAAGAAAAATGTGGTCAGGTAGGCCCTGACGTCTTCATCATCATAATCTTTTCTGTCGGCGGCCGCCGCTTGGCCCTGTGGTCAGGATCATCAGTGGAACTGGAGTTCAAACCTTTCCTGTGACAGATGGAAAAAAACAGTATAGAATGTCTTAGAGAACTGCTTCTCTTCTGAGTCTGACGGATGATAGAACAGTACAGAATGTCCTAGAGAACTGTTCATCGTTTGGGGTATGCAGAATCTATAGTAGGACTGTTGGATTTTCAGATCAGATACACTTAAATACCGTGAGTAGTTTGTATGTTTCTCTTGCTTTGTGGGGGGCGGGGTGGGGGTGGGGGTGGGGGTGAGAGAAAGTCGAAGCTTTATTGTTGATAAATATATTGATCCTTAAAACAAGGGTGAACATATCCACGGGGTAAAGAACATTAAGATAAAACAAATGAAATAAAATGCAAATTGTTAACATATGGCGACACTGATCTGCCCTAACATTCTTCTTTCAGAGAGAGAGAGAGAGAGAGGGTGGGGGGGGGGGGGGGTGCTTTGTTGGATCGTGGCACTTGAGTGTGGAGACTATATAGGAGATTACGTAGGGCAGCATGCTAGCTTCGTAAACTGAGAGCTGTTTTCTCAGGAAAACAGTTATTATTCTGACTCCTAGAATTAACCCATCTCAAAGCTTAAATGTCGAAAAGGCCGAAAGAGGTCAACCCACTACCACCCCTACTACCAGCACCACCATCCAAAAGGTTGTTTTCCTTCCGCTGCAAGAGTTCAAGGTCGCACTGTCAGCCACACTGCGCATGCGGCGCATGATCTTAAGAAGAAAAAAAAAAGAAAAAAAAAAGAAGCTGACATTGTTGTCGCTTTGTCTATTTCAGTCTCGTTTATAGTAGTCATGAAATCGTAAGTGTGGAAGACATTTCTGAGTTTTTCAGTGCAGATTTACACAGGCCTATTGAGGGAACAGACACCATACTATCTTCCAGAGGAGGCTTCCGGTGCACCTCGAAAGTTGTACGCCACCTCACCTACAGCTCAAGCCCCCCCCCCTCCCCCCCCCCTCTCCCCACTACTCCCTCTTCCCCTCTTCCACCGGTCGCACCACTTCACCCTGTTCCCTAACAGGGCCCCACCACGGCATTAGCAGCAGCCCCTGGACTGGGCCTCAGGAAAAACCCAGCCCCCTCCCTCCATTGCACTTAAACTGCCCTTACCCTTTACCCCTCTCCCCCTACCTAATTCTCTCTCTACCCTCTCTCTACCTCTCTCTCTCTCTCTCTCTCTCTCTCTCCTCTCTCTCTCTCTCTCTCTCTCCTCGTTTTCTGATTCGGTGCTTTCCCTTCCCCCCGCCCTCCCGGCCGCACACCAAAACTTGATGCACCAAGGCCTTGCTTAAGGGGCCGAGTACACTGGCGCAAGTGAATTGTTTAGAGAATCGTTATTGTGTCTGAAAGTTCATTCTCCTCGTTTTGTTTCACATGGCCATCAAGGCACAAGCCAGGTGGTTCCAAGCAGACAGATCAATGTGAAAGGAATGGGACTATTTGGAGGGCTTCCACCTGGCGGAAAGATAGGGTCACGGGTGAGTGCAAAGGCCTGAAGTGTGTGTCAACTAACAGGAACGTCAAGCATTTGAAGATTGTGATTTCATCGGTGAACCGAACCCCCCCCCCCCCCCCCCCCCAACACACACACACACACACACACACACACACACACACACACACACAATTATTATTATATATTATTATTATATAATTATTATTATTATATATTATTATTATTATTATAATTATTATTATTATTATATATTATTATATTATATACATCTTTATCATGACAACAAAAAAGAAACCAACTATTAAGCTTCTCCAATGGAATTGTCGCTCCATAACAAAAAAATATATCATACTTGAATCAATATTTTGGAATAAATCAGTTTCATGTATTATAATTTATTACAATCACTAAATGTCAACAGCGATAATCTAGCACATTTATCTGGATTCTATCACCCCCCAGTTTATGAACAATGTGCGGACCGAATACAAACAGCTATATATGTGCGTGAAGGCCTGGATTTTTGCGAATGAACTCCACCAGTATCCAGTAACATCCCTTCTGCTTCATGCTGTGCAGCAATGGTCAAATTTACTTCTTCTTTGATATTGAACATTGCCTCAGTTTACCTTCCAAAAGAACCTGATGATGCGAATACAGAATGGCTAAAAGGGTTCCAAGAACAAAGAGACAAATGGGTTATTGGAGGAGATTTTAACGCACATGCTCCTTTTTGGGACCATGGCTGCTCTTATGTTACAAGTAATAGATTATTAGATAACATAGCTGATTCTAATCTGTATTTGCTAAACAATTGAAATATTACTCGCATTCCAGATATAGCCACACATAACCCCTCAGCTATTGATTTAACCTTTACATCTCCATCACTTGTAGTAAACTCAATGTGGGAAACAGGAGATAATCCACTGGGATCAGATCACATTCCAATAATAATATCGTTGAATGACATATTAGAACAGGAAATCTCAGAAGATATTATTCCAAAATATATTTACAAAAATGCAGATTGGTCTTTTTTCCAAACCAATCTTAACAACATAGACATAGTGTTTTCAGCTAATGAAAACGTTGATGACCAATACACTGCATTTTATAAATATATTTTAGCAGCAGCTGACAAGTCGATCCCAAAGATAAAAAACACAAAGTAAAAAAAAAAAACATAATGGAAATATGGCAGGCGAAGACAGTGCTTCTCTGGGTCCTCCCCAGCACCTTCGGGTGTTTCTTTTTCTTCTTTGCCTTAACTAGGCTGACCCTGGAGAAAGGTCCAGTGACGGTGAGGAAAGACCCACTGACCACAGGGAAAGTCCTGTTGACAGTGGGAAAGACTACAACTTTGGATTCTCTCTTGAGGGCACATAAGACCGTATGGCGAAAGCTTGGCTGTGTCTGGAGTGGCACTGTCTTCATCTGTCCGTGGGCAGGGGTGGTTGGGTCTGTGGGGTGTGCTCGGCAGCTGGAGGGTGGTGTTTCTTTTTCTTTTTCTATGGTAGAACACAAAATGTGAAACTGCCAATAAAAAGAAAAAAGAAAGATTCAAGATATTTTATTGTAAAAAGAGATCAGCAAGTAGTCATAAAGAAATGAAAAGGGCAGATAAAGAAAGTAAAGATGTCATAGATGACGCAAAGCTGCAGCATTGGAATGAATTTTGTAACTCTGAAGTTAAAAATCATAAAGATATTGGTAAAGTGTGCGAGGAACTGAAAGCTATGAAAAATGGATTAACATCGACACAGTACCCAATAACAATAGATACCAACAGTCTTCCTAGTGCTGATGAGAAAGCAGAAGCCTTTGTAAACATGTTTGCTAAGGTAAGCCGCTCTGAAGGTCTAACAAGTACTGACCAAATATACAGAGAGAAAGAAGAAGGTAGTAAAGCACAGGATAAATCTACAGCAGACAATAATAATAATATCAATGCTCCTATAACTATCCAAGAAGTAAAAGAAGCCATTAGATCCATACCATTAAGAAAATCATCTATTGGTTTAGATGCAATATCTAATCAAATGTTAAGAAATTTGCCTGAACGTTTTGTAGAGTTTCTTCATAAATTATTTAGTACGTGTTGGGGCGATGGTGTTATGCCAAAAATATGGAAACAGTCGATTGTTGTTCCAATTCATAAGCAAGGAAAATCTACAAAGGATCCTAAGAATTATAGACCCATTGCATTAACTTCACATGTATGTAAACTTTCAGAAAGAATTGTTTTGAACAGACTTGTACATTACTGCGAAAAATATAACATCATACCAATCAATCAAGCTGGTTTCCAGAAAGGTCGATCCACTACAGAAGTTTTAGTGAAAGTATCAACAAATATAAAGAAACAGTTTGCTAGACGAAAATGTGTTCTTGCTACCTTTTTCGATATAAATAAGGCTTACGATCAAGTGTGGCATTTACAGCTATTGAACAAACTTAAAAACATTGATCTAGTTGCAAAGCGAGACGACTGCAGGCGGAAATCTAAACAAATCTTAAATAAATGTTAGCGAACCGCCCAGAGAACGTGGACAAACGAGTCACAAGACAAAACACAACGCGTTTCGACCTCTGCGCGATCTGATGCGATCAAAGCTAAGTGAATTCTCGTTGTTTTATTCGTTTATACATCACCTGACGAAGACCTAAGAGGTCGAAACGCGTTGTGTTTTGTCTTGTGACTCGTTTGTCCACGTTCTCTGGGCGGTTCGCTAACATTTATTTAAGATTTGTTAAAAACATTGGCTTGACAGGAAATATATACAACTATGTCAGATGTTTTCTAAAGGATAGGGTAATAAGAACAAGAGTAGGAAAAACATATTCCACAAGTAGAACACTTTCAATGGGTCAGTATTAGCGCCACTTCTCTTCTCGTTATTAATGCATGATCTGCCAAACAAATTATCAAAAAAAGTTGTTCTTGTCCAATATGCAGATGATATATGCATGTGGATGGATGTAACGTTAAAAAAGAAAACTTCGCAGCGAGATATAAAATTCGTCAAAAAGATCTATCAAGGAGAACTAAACAAGATGGTGGATTATATGAAGCTAAATGGATTAAGTCTGTCAACCGAAAAAAAAACAAATATGATTCTTTTTAACAGTGGATCTAACCCAGAAAGTATGCCTGTTTTCACATTGGATGATACTCCTCTTAAGTACGTTACAGAGATCAAATTTCTAGGAGTTTATTTTACATCTACATTATCATGGAACTTTCATATCGAATATTTATTAACAAAGGCGAGAAAAACATTAAACTTTCTGAAAATTATTTCTAAAGAAAAGTGGGGGCAAGATCCAGCTACACTGGTTACTCTATGTAAATCTTTAATGAGATCAAATATAACTTACGCCCAAGAAATATTCTTTAACGCGCCTAAGTATCTATTACAAAAACTGCAAAGTATTGAATGTAAGGCATTAAAATTACCCCTTGGACTTCCTGTGCACGCATCATCGTCACGTACTTATTATGAAGCTCAGGTACTTCCTCTAGATGATTATAGAGATTTAACGTGTTGTAAATTTGTCATTAAAAGTACACCTAGAAAAGCACACATTAAATCAGAAATCAAAATAAGATCAGATTTCGACTTTCCAAAAAGAGCAAAGTCTATAACTTCTCAAATAACTATAGCAACTTATACATCAAAAATAATTTCAGATTCTGGGGTTTCTTTAGAAAAAGAAACTTTCTCTCCCAGACCATCTTTTTGTCCTATTCCGCCCTGGGGACTTAAAAAAAAGCCCAATTTGATATTGATCACACCAACATAGAACAAGATGAAAATATCAATATGCTAGCAAGTTATACTAAGTGTCATATTGACGAGAAATACACTAACCAATTAAAAATATACACAGATGGTTCATGTATTGGTAAGCAAACAGGTTGTGCATTCTTAATCCCTGACTTGAGGGTGGAGAAATCTTTTTACATTGGATGTAACATATCCATATTTACAGCTGAATTAACAGCAATACTCATGGCTTTGAATTACCTTTTAAATTTCCCGAAAACAATATTTCAGGCTCTGTTTTATGTAGATTCAAAATCAGTCCTTCAGGCGATAAAGATTTTCATTTGCATACTAGGCCTGAAATGATTATTGAAATAAGCTGTTTGATCCACATGCTTATTGAAGGAGGCACCCAGTTATCCTTTTGTTGGATTCCTTCACACTGTTCCTTTTATTACAACGATAAAGTAGATAGGGCAGCTAAGCGTGGAGCAAAACATGTCTGTGGTTCTGAAGATCTTAAACTACCCTTATCGGCACATGAGCAGTGCAATTTAGTTAAAACATATATTTCGAAAACTTTCAAAGGTAGAATGATAGAACATGACAATCAAAATCAGTTTGATATTTTTTATATTAAAATCATTCAACATAATTTTAGTTTAAACAAAAATATACTTTCATTGATGTATAGGTGGAAACTTGATGCTTTTAAAACAAAATATGTTAAAAACATAGTGTGTTTATGTAAAAAGAAAATAACACGTGATCATATTGTTACATGTCAAGACATGAAAAAAATAATTGCAGTGTTGAGGCAAAATAGTGCACAGGCCATCTTTGAGTCACCAGCTCTAGCATGAGTTTTTTGTATGCTTAGGGCGCACTCCATTGGGGAAGTATTTATAGTTCGTTTTTGTGTGTGGGGTGGGGATGAGGGATATGTGTGGGGAGGGAAGATGGAATAATGTACAAAGCTCAAAAGTGATAAGGATTGAGAAAGGTTAAGTTTCTGTGCCTTGATGGTTGTTAATTAGTTTTGTTAAAATTTTAGCTGTTTTTACCTTTTAAATTTATTTGAAAAATTTAAGTGTTTTGTAATTACCATTATTATTCATATAAGCACACACATATGCACACAAATATACTCAAACACACTCGCATACACACACACGAGCACACACACATGCGCACATACGTGTGCGTGCACAAGCATAAGTACATACGCTCTTTCTTTCCCAATCTCTCTCTTTCGGCACGATTTTTTTTTTCCGTCTAATATCACGATTAGTGGAAAGACGTACAATGAATCACACACACACACACACACACACACACACACACACACACACACACTGTATTAAATTTTTAGGAGTTTTCTTTACAGCAAAACTATCTTGTTGTTGAATATTCATTTTGAATATATATTAACAAAGGCTAGGAAAAGTGTGAATTTATCTTGTTGAATATTCATTTTCAATATATATTAACAAAGGTTAGGAAAATTTTGAATTTATCAAAGATTATAAGCAGACTACCCTGGGGAAATGGATTCAAAATCTTTACTTCATCTCCCTATAGCTCTTGTTAGATCAAAACTTACTTATGGTCAAGAAGTATACTTTAGTGCTCCAAAAGGTCTTCTGAAAAAGTTACAAAGTTTGAATTGCAAAGCCATTAAACTTGCTCTTGGTATCCCTGTTCATGCCTCAAATGCAAAAACATATAGAGAAGCTGGAATTTTGCCCCTTGATGATTATCGTGAACTAGCAGCATCAAAATTTGTCATAAAATCAAGTGTTAATGATAAATGCATTCAAGAAGACTTAAAACGTAGATCGAACACAATGACTTTCAAAAAAGGGCAATTATGATTACATCGCAAGAAACAATAGGTACATATACTTCTGATTTGATTGAATGTTCAAAAATTGATATCAAAGATGTGGCTAAAAAACCATCTTCTTCATTTATTCCATCATGGGAGATACCAAAACCTTTTCTTGATGTTGGTAACATTGACATCAAAAAGGGGAAAAATATTAATATCATCACAATTTTAGCAAAATCACATGTATACGAAAAATTTCAAAATCATCTTCAAGTGTTTACTGATGGTTCTGTTTTAGATGATGGAAATGTTGGTGCAGCATTTGTTATTCCTTCGCTTAAAACTCAAAGATCGCTCTTTCTGGGTAGTTATTTATCTGTATTCACAGCTGAATCAGTAGCTCTTATGCTAGCAATGGAATTTCTACCAGATCTTTCCAGTAATATTGTTCAGATAGGTTTTTTTTTGTAGATTCAAACTCAGTCTTACTTGCCCTTGATTCATCAAATATATCGACCCGACCCGACCTTGTGTCTTTTATACTGGCTGGCGTTTAAAGGCACTATTATAGAATTTCGCTGGATTCCTTCGCATACTGGTATACTTGGGAATGAACTGGCTGATAAGGCTGCAAAGAAGGTGCTAAAAAAGCAGGGTCATCTTCCGAGCTGAAAATAAAACCATCAGTCGTAGAATGTATTCGTATCCTTGAATCAGCTGCACGGAAGAGAGCTTAAATAAATGTTGATATTTCATCCAAACAGTGGAAAGCTTTTCCAATAGACCTTGTACTAAGAAAAATGTCTGATCATCCAGTTTATTATTCCAGACAAATATATTCCCTTATAATTCGATTAAAGCTAAATGCTTTAAAAACAAAGTTGAGTAAAAATGCTAATTGTATTTGTGGTAAAGAAATAACATTGAGCCATATTTTATTTAACTGTCGCAAGTTAACTACTTTCTTACCAGCATCATTAAGATCTAATAATTTTTCCGAAAAAGACTTGCAAGATATACTTTCGGACCACTTTCTGCTGATCGAAATTGCTGAACACTTATTTCATAGTCCGATTGGGGTTTTTCTTTAGATTGTTTTGTGTTAGTTCATAGTGCGTTATATAA
>CM031628.1:41026241-41033741 GCA_018398815.1 Conus ventricosus
CTGATACTCTGCGGACACCCCTGTATAGAAAAGCAAGGATTAATCCATCTACCCCACAAAGGAAGTGGAGTTTTGTGTGTATGGCCGTTTTTTTCCATCCCATTTAGGCAGCCATACTCCAGCTTCGGGGAACCTTGGCTTACCATTGGTCATCATGGAGTGTGTCCAGCTGACATACTAACAAGCCGTCACGCGTCAGTAACGTCGGTCGGGTCGCTGCACATGGGCAGTGCTGAGCCTCGTTTTTAGCAGTTACGCTTTGCTGGCATGAAAAGAGTGAAAACGAGCAGTTTCCAAATGCGAACACGCCGGCTCCTCTTTCGACGCCCCGGGATACCATATGTCGTCAAAACTTCCCAAAGGTCATTTGCGATGCAAGCTGTTCCTAGTACGGAACGAGGTGACTGTCTACAACTTCTTTAGACTGTGAATTTTGAACTTTTGTGGTGGGCAGATCGCAAATCACAGGACAGTCTTTGTGTTGTGAATACGTGGAGCGAAGTGAAGCGGTTTGCATGTCAACAGAGTGGTGTGTGGGTGCAAGGACGGGCGTTGCCGAGCTGTTGTTTATCTGCTGAAGCCGAGGCCGCAGCAAAACCCGATTTCCCACCCAGCGAGCTGTGGTTGGTGACGGTAAGGTCGAAATGAGAGCTCTCTCTCTCTCCCCGTTTTTGCATTTGGGCCGTTCTGTAGCGAGCTAAAGGCAAGCGCTTGCAGTGGGCTGACGTGCAGTAACATGAATGCAATAAAATGAATGCGTACAGCGTGCACACGGCAGCACGCCCCAAACCGTTTTGTTCGCGAATACGTTATATGAGCACTGACACACGCCCCCTTTAACTCCGTGTGTGTTGTGTGTTGGTGTGTGCGCGGGGCGGGGCACGCGTGGGTGTGGTGTGTGTCTTTGCGCGTGCGTGCACGTATGCATGCGCGCGTGTTAGTGTGTTGAAGGGGATGAGGTGGGAGTGTATGCGTGGGTTTTCATGCGTGCGTGCGCGCGGGGCATGTGTTTGTTTTGTGAGCGGGGCGAGCCAGTGTCAGTGCGCCTGCGTGCGCGCTTGACAGTGTGTGTGCGTGGAAGGGATGAAGTGGGAGGTGTGTGCGTGCGTGCGCGCACGCGTTTGTGTGCCTGCGCGAGTGTGTGCGTTGTGTTTGCTCTGTGTGCCTGTGCATATGTGCGTTGGGTGGGTGTCTGTGCAGCGTGAGACTAAAGCTGTCAGTCCGCGAATGCGCGCTATCAACTGCAATGTTCAACCCACCCCGACTCCCTGACAAGACTTCTGCTTAGGTAGGCCTCTGAAATCAGGATCTGAAATTTAGCTGCGCGATTTTTCTTCGGCAGAGTTTTCGATTTTGGTCACTCACCCACACGAAGTTCAAGGACGTGACATACTTTCCATACCTGACTCGCACAGTGCGGAGCGCGTACAGTAGGTCCGTTTCGATAGCTTCAAAGCAAGCCCAAACGCCACACATTCTCTCTCACACTCACGAGTTGCACCAGTCTTTTGTCAGAAGATTAGCAGCCATTACCAAACCATATTCATCGCACAGTTCAACCCTTAAAACCGAAACTGCCTGATTCGGAGAGAGGTAGATCCAGTGTCTGCTTCTTTTACATTACAGCACGATCCATATGCCCCATTCATTTTTTTTGTCGTCTGCTAGACTTCTCACTTCCAAATCCTCATGCTCAACCAAAGGCGAAGAAACGCAGAAGTCCACAAGTCATGCATAATTCTGCCATTTTTTGCTGACATGTGGCATTGAACTCTTTTCACTGATTCTAGGATGAAAATCGTCTTTTTCACATTAAAAACATATCTTTTTCACAGAGCCAGGGCGATTTTTATCTATTCAACTGCGTCGCTACTATTTGACCTTTGTGGTAACCCGAACTCTGACCTCTTTCTGGAACGAGCAGTACATCAGCTTTGACTTGCGTTTTTATTATTATTTTTTTTTAACCAACGCTGATTTTGCAGCCTAGGTGTGTGTGTGTGTGTGTGTGTGTGTGTGTGTGTGCGTGTGCGTGCGTGCGTGCGTGCCGTGCGTGCGTGCGTGAGAGAGAGAGAGAGGAGAGAGAGGAGAGAAGAGGAGAGAGAGAGAGAGAGAGGAGAGAGTGTGTGTGTGTGTGTGTGTGTGTGTGTGTGTGTGTACTAAGCGAAAATTCTTGTGTACCTGCACTCAACTGGACAAACACAACATTCCTTCTTTACGATGAGAAGAGGTGCAGATGAAAGACAGCTAAGCAGAGACAGACTGAATTTCATTGAAGTGGATGAATAATTTGTATCTGGTTAAACTTGTATACAAAACTAACGTTGTAGGCCTATGTGTGAGCTTGCTCTTTGCTTGTGTCAGTCTATTCATTGCTCGTACATTATTTCATGTTTGAACTATTTCTAACTCTTGTCACTCTGAGAACAAGCTATTTCAAATTCAAGAGCACAAAGCCTAAGGAAAATTTATACTTGAGCCATTTGGGAGAATGTTTAAGTATTCGTTTTTTTTTTTTTTTTTAGTATTCTTGAATTTTTGAGTATTTTTCCCGACAAAATAAAATATGTTTCTTTCGATGACGAGTTTAAGAAAGTTGCTCCTTCAGCCGCTAGTAAGAGAGAGGGTGGAGTTGATATGCAAACTACTCTGTCATTTCCACAGAGAAAACACGCCCAGTCCTTCCTCTAAACCCCTATTGGACCTCATCTGCCACCTCTACACATCGCATGGTGCAGTCCCATGAATCCCCCCCCCCCCCCTCCCCCCCAGCACGTCGCGAAAATTTTCCCACCGTTCCTTTTTTCTGGAAAAACGGCCTGAAGAAGGCTGTGACTTCATGCAACAGAATGTGTGTGTGTGTGTGTGTGTGTGTGTGTGTGTGTGTGTGTGTGTGTGTGTGTGTGTACGCGTGTGCATGTGAGTAGCGTGTCAGTGCAAAGAGTCATCACGCAGCAGATCTTCCCCGCTACCCCACCCCCCCCCCCCCCCCACCACACACACACACACACACGCACACACCCCCCCCCCCCCCCTCGCCGCCCCCTCCCTTCATCGACCTTTACCCTCCCCCTTTCTACACCCCTCACCACTTCCTCCCTTCACTGCCCTGACCCGACTGCGCGCTGGTGACCTACTCGTTTTTGAGTGAACCAGTATTTTAGGAAGAAGAAGAAGAAGGGCTATTATGAGTAGACCTGAGTAGAACAGAGAACATTAGCGTCAAGCGATGAAGGAGTGTGTGGTATGGCATCGCCCGATTCCCGCGCGATGAGAAACTATCCAACTGCCGCTCCGTGTTAGGCTACTCCTGCAACTCAGACCAGTTATCCTGCGCGCAGGCCAGACTCCCTCTGCATCTGACACACTGCTAATTGGATGGGAGGGCTAGGGGAGGGGGACACAGGGTAGGGTGGTGGGAGGGGGGGGGGAGGTGTCAGGAGAGATGGATGTGCCATCTGTTTAAAGTTCGAGCTGATTCATGGTCACGTGTAGCCTGATATAATGAGTCTTCCTCACGTGTTCCAAACTTGATCAACTCTGGGACGAGCTGGAGCAAGCTTGTTAATTCTTTCTTCTTTTATCACTTGCAGACGAGCCGTGTTGAAGGAACGGAGTACAAAGTAAAAGAGCCCTGGACCAACATCAGTTTATCCCCCTTCCTTCCTCCTCCTCCTCCTTTGCATCCAATCTTCCAAACCAGTGGAGAGATTGTGAGGACCGTTTTGGTTATATTCATACAATTACTGGCATTTCCCCATCTTCGCCTCTTGACATCGCTACTGGGTGTGTCTTGCAGGTAAGGCAATGTTGAAACCTGGAATGTGTGTGTGTGTGTGTGTGTTGTGTGTGTGTGTGTGTGTGTGTGTGTGTGTGTTTTGCGCGCGCCCACGCGCGCGTGCATGCGTGAATGTGTGTGTGTGTGTGTGTGTGTGTGTGTGTGTGTTTGGTGTGTGCCTGCGCGAGCGCACGCGAATGTGTGTGTGTGTGTGTGTGTGTGTGTGTGTGTGTGTGTGTGCGCGCGCGTGCGTGCGTGCGTGTGTGTGTGTGTTGTGCGCGCGGGGAGGTACCTATAGGTCTATTCCCGGTTGATTACTCATTGATGTCACCGCAAAATGAAAATCCTCTTAAGTCTATTCCCTGTTAGTCAACGTGTTTTTAAAAAAAAAAAAAAGTTTATTCCTTCCAAGTCTATCGGTAGACATCACAGTACCGCCTATAGAGGACTTTTAGATCTACTCACGTACTGTTCAGTGTATTCCTTAAACTGCAATAGACCCTGTAAAAAAAGATAAACACCACATTTTCCTTGATGGAACTTTCGTTTTTAAACCAATTTTAAACACCAGTTTTACGAGAAACATTAATAAAGATTATAATGTGTAAATATTACACATTGTGCTCTTATGCTATTATAGGAAGTTAGATGTGAAACAGTTTGACCTCGGAGGAAAAGAAAAGGTGTTCCTAGTAGATCTCGCAGCACTAACGAACCAATGGACATAAAGTAGACCAAACGGGAATAGACCTGGAAGGAATAGACTTAAAGGGAATAGACCTTGAAGGAATAGACCTAAAGGAATAGGCCTAAAGGGCCGCCCCGTGCGCGCTATATTTTTCATATGATACATAATCTACGCTCATAGACATGAACACATATATAATATATCTTATCAAGAGCCTCTGTACATATCACACACACACACACACACACACACACACACACACACACACACACACATTAGAATGAGGGGGTGGGGTGGTATAGAGACTAATTAATTTTTAAAGTGGGCGGAGAGGGAGGAGGGGAGGTCAAAAAAAAGTAATACTTGTGTGGTGCAATCAATAGAATTCGCGTTTGCATACCATTACAGTGTGTGTGTGTGTGTGTGTGTGTGTGTGTGTGTGTGTGTGTGTTGTGTGTGTGCGCGCGCGCGCGCGCGTAAGTGTGAGTGTGTATGTGTGTGTGTGTGTGTGTGTGTGTGTAAGTGTGTGTGTGTGTAATGTTTGTTTCTTTTTTGGTTTAGTGACCAGTCTGATGTACACGGAGAGCAAAGAATTTGTTACATGACAGCTGTCCGACTCTCACGTGTACTAGGTCGCGTTATTCCATTTACGAAACTTTTGCATAGGTTGTGCGCGGGCTAGAGAGAGAGAGAGAGAGAGAGAGAGAGAGGAGAGAGAGAGAGAGAGAGAGAGGAGAGGGGGAGAACTTGGTTTTGTTTATATGTGTGTGCATGTTGTGCGTACGTCTATACGTCCATTGTGTGGATATGTTTTGAGTGAGTGTAGGGGAGGGGGCGTGTGTGTGTGTGTGTGTGTGTGTGTGTGTGTGTGTGTGTGTGTGTGTGTGTGATTGGATGGTGTTTTGTGTGCATGTGTTGGGGGGGGGGGGGGGTCTTTCTTTTTTTCAAATAAATTTTTTAAATCAAAATTTTTTTATGGTGTTCTGAGAGAGAGAGAGAGAGAGAGAGAGAGAGAGAGAGAGAGAGAGAGAGAGAGAAAGAGAGTTGATTTTCAGTACAGTTAAGATGTAATTTGCTTTATTGTTACAATTTCTGATTTTTTTTATGTTACTTACAAATGTTAAATGTTTCCCTGTTAATTTTCCTTTATGATTTTTATATTATTCAAATGTTATTTGTATTAATTTCGTTTTCTCATTAATTTACTTAGGTTTTTCTTTTTAAAATGTCAGTACAACACTATGTTAATCTGACAGTAAATGGTTTCAGTCAGTCAGTCATAGTGAGTGTGTGTGTGTGTGTGTGTGTGTGTGTGTGTGTGTGTGTGTGTGTGTCGCACGCGCGCGCGTGTGGTATGTGTTTGTAGAACTGCATAAAGAAACCGCCAGATTCCATGACAGACAGTTGTAAGTTAACACGCAGATACTGCACCGGTGTCCGACAGGTCTTTGTGACTCAGGGGGGCCACTCCCATACAACATTCCACGCTGGTCTGACACAGAACATGGCGCTTCCACACAAACTGTTCGGCACAAACCAACCGTTGGTCAGTCAGGAGATCATTGTAAGCCAGATTCCTCACTTACTTTACTTCCCGCTGGAGCACACACCGGGCATGTCATCCAATGGAGGGAGCATATAATTACAATCATACCAGAAGACGCCCTCGTCTGTCGCCTGCACACACGATCGTCAACAGTCGAATGATAGGCCTGTCCTGTCGGCTCATCCAGCCAGCCAGTGATCCACAGAGTGAGCTACGCTTGCTATATACAGCCGCGCCCGCGCAGCCGCCAGCACGCGTATTTTTGTTTTCGTGCCTCAGCGGAGATTCTCGCTATGACCCCGACGACACTTTCCTAATTTTAGCGTTTACGTAATGTGTGCAAAAAAAAAAAACAAACAACAACAACAAAAAAAACGAGGTTACTGCGTTGCGCTGTTAGCGACACAAGCGCTCCTCTTCCGATCTCTTCACACTGTTATTTTGCGCTACATGGAATAAACAAACAAACAACATCGGTGGGATTGATCGTGCCGTTGGACAGAACAGTAGGGTTAGCTGCAAGCAAAACTCCCACCAGTCAAGCAGCTGGGATTTGGTGGCGCGCTGTTGTTTCTCGGTGAAGAGGCAAAAAAAAAAAAAAAAGGAAAAAAAAAGGAAAACGATGCTTAAGGGTGTACAAATGGCAGATATGCAGCCTTCAGTTTTTTGTTATTCAACACATACCAACACACTGATGCAGAAAAATGTGGAAATATCGAGGTTTTCCTATGTTTGCAACGTGTTTTTAGACTTTACCTAGAAGAGATGGTCTAGGATCAGTCTGATGGGAGTTTGATTTTTTTTTTTTTGACTTTTTTTTTTTTTGGAAACTGACTTTTGAAATGACTAAGAGCTAAATCCAACGTTCTGGTCAGAAATAGCAGGTTTGTTCAGAGGGCAAGTGGATGGTTCTGTAAGCGCTTATCACTGGACTCTCGGCTGAGACAGCTGGGTCAACTTAGTTCCGTCGCAGAGAGAGAGAGTGTGAGAAGGTGAGCAGCATCATGACCAACACACACACACACACACACACACACACACACACACACACACACACACACACGTTAAACTGAAGAACAACAACAACACACACACACACACACACACACACACACACACACACACACACACACACCACACACACACACGTTAAACTGAAGAACAACAACAACAACACACACACACACACATTCATACGCAGGCGTAGCACCTAATGCTTGCATATACTGTAAAGAAAGGGCAGGAGATGGACAGCGGATAGGAAATAGAGAATGTGGGCGGGAAGGAAGGGGATGGAGAATTTCATAGGAAAGAAGTACTGCCATCGTGACAGACAGACAGAGAGACAGACCAATAAATATCAACGTCGGACAGAGAACACAGTCCTGCAGTTGTTGTTGTTGTTTTTTTGTTTTTTTTAAATCAACTAAGTTAAGCACGTGACGAGAACTTACAAAATGCTTTGATTCTGATTAGTTTTGTGCAAAT
>CM031628.1:41036241-41038741 GCA_018398815.1 Conus ventricosus
GTTGCACAAAACACAAACGCCTTGATGACATAACTGACGTTGGCAAGGTAACAACGCAGATACAGTACCGTGTCTTGCTTCATGCAGCAGAAAGCCACTCTTCCACACATTCCATGCCGCCGCCCACTGTCAGCCGATTCCAGAACAGAGACGTGTTGATGTCGATTGCATCACGCGCACGCAGAACCACGTTGCGACACCAAACATGGCCAACACTCATAGCGCCGTGTGTCAGCCGTCTCTCTAGCACCGGGGTGCCTTCCAACACCTGTCCTCTGGCGCTGTGCCATGTCTGCAACAGTGTTGGCTTACTCCCAGCAGCAATGCAGGCTGACATCGAACACACCCAACACAAACTGTAGTCCCAACTCCACGAAGCCGTCCTCATTAGCTGCTCAACGCACACACACAACGTGGAGAGTATTCCTTGTTCTCTGTACCCAGCCACAGTGTGTTGAGTGGTTCCTTTTTACGTCGCAGGCACAATGTGTGTGAATGTCCGTGTAGTGGTCGCAGGCATTGATTTGCCGTCGCGCTTAGTCACATGATAGTGCTGTATTTCCGTCCTAGCGGAGTTTCCCGATTTCCTTATTTGGAGTTCACGTGACGGTTGCAGCATTGCCTCGAGTTGTGCGCCTACACTGTCCTTGACCTTGCTCGTTCGTCTGCACGGAACAAAACAGGGACAGATCGCTGCGCGGCCAGCCAGTGCGGCCACATGCCACTTGGTTTTGCACCAAGTCACCGTTTATAAATCCCTGAAAGCATTTTGAGGCCTAGCATAAATTTGAACCAGCATTTCAAATCAAAGTGATAATTGACCAAAAGAGGCCCCCCCCCCCCCCCCCCCCCCCCCGTCATTTCACTTGTTTTGGGGGATATTTATCGATGAAATCACAGTTTTCAAAATACGTGACCTTCCCCTTGGCTGACGTCACATTTCAGGCCTTTGCAAGCACCCGTGATCCTGTCTTTGCGCCAGGTGGAAGCTTCCAAATAGTCCCATTCCTTTGATGTTAATCTGCCATTTGGAACCACCTGGCATGTACCTTGACGGTCATATGGGAGAAAACGAGGAGACTCAACTGTCAGACACAATAAAAATTCTCAAAACAATCTGGTTTCGCAAGTCTATACATACCCACCCCCTCTACGCAAGGCCTTGACGCATTAGTTTTTGGTATGCAGCCTGTACAGTCAGCCACTGCAATTTCAGTGGTCGCCTTGGGAGTATGGACTGGGAAGGGAAGGGGAGAGGGGGAGACTTGTAGCAATGGCATTAATGGCTATACAAATGGCGGATAAGTCGACACCAACTGCATTTTGTCATTGTGCACCAGAGAGCGGCACCCAGAGAGGAGAAGTGCGTGTGTTTTTCTTCGTCTGTAACGTGTTTTGGAACTTCACTTAGAAGACGCTTTTTACGGCACAAACTGGCGTTTGAATACTGTCAGAGAATGTTTAGAGTCCGATCGATCTTTGGCGTGGTCAGAATGAGGATGGTTCAGACGGAGTGGAGCGAGTATTTGATGCCCTGTGACCTCATGAAGTGGGACCGTCCGCTGAGAGAGCTAGTCGGCTTGATCCACTGGAAGATGCGGCCTTCAATGTGCGAAGGTAAGCAGCCGCACGGCACCCACGCGTTTCGACCTATTGAATCTTGTTCAGGCGAAACGGAGACCACCGAAGGTCCTGTAAACGAAGGACGACCAGTCACGTGCTCTACGATCTGGGGTGAAATGTTGGGTCTGAGAACAGACCACTTTGATTCTGGGATGGACTCTGTGGTCAGCTGGGTTAGGAATGGCGTGACTGGACTTAGGTCATGCATGACCTGAGATCTGTCCTTGTTCACCTGATTTGGCTTCGCTCACGACGTGAGGTTTGCCATTGTTCACAAGACTTCACTTTGGTCATGGCCTTAAGTCTGTCATTGTTATTGTGACTTGACTTTGGTCATGACTTGAGGTCTGTCATTGTTATTGTGACTTGACTTTGGTCATGACCTGAGTCTGTCATTGTTATTGTGACTTGACTTTGGTCATGACTTGAGGTCTGTCATTGTCATTGTGACTTGACTTTGGTCTTGACACGAGGTCTGTCATTGTTATTGTGACTTGACTTTGGTCTTGACCACGAGTCTGTCATTGTTATTGTGACTTGACTTTGGTCATGACATGAGGTCTGTCGTTGTCATTGCGACTTGACTTTGGTCATGGCATGAGGTTTGTCATTGTCATTGCGACATGACTTTGGTCATGTCATGAGGTCTGTCATTGTCATTGTGACTTGACTTCGTCATGGCATGAAGTGTGTCATTGTTATTGTGACTTGACTTTGGTCATGACTTGAGGTCTGTCATTGTCATTGTGACTTGACTTCGGTCATGGCATGAGGTCTGTCATTGTTATTGTGACTTGACTTTCGTCATGACTTGAGGTCTGTCATTGTCATTGTGACTTGACTTCAGTCATGGCATGAGGTCTGTCACTGTCATTGT
>CM031628.1:41041241-41047392 GCA_018398815.1 Conus ventricosus
AAGAATAAAATCAGTAGTAGTTAAATAACAATGAACACAGCGCAGGCTTCGAAGGGATTTGCAGGATTATTTTGGGCTGGTCATTTCGGCAGTTGAGGGCAATACTTCGCTTGATCCCTTTTGCAGCTTTGGGTGTTCTTTGGCTTGTCTGCCTTTTGACTGACTTTGGGGAAGGGCCCCGTGACGATGAGGAAAGGCCCACTGACCACTATGAACGTTCTGTTGACAACGCAAAATACTGTGATCCTGGATCCTCTGCAGAGGGCACGTAAGACCTTGTGGCGAAAGCTTGGCTGTGTCTGGAGTTGGACTGGTTGCACCTGTCAGTGGAACAGCAACGAGATGGGCACTGCAGGATTCGCGCAGTAGTTTGCGTGGTGTCATCTTTTTCCAATGGGTTTTGCAGTCATGAAGTACAGGCAGGAATACCCATGGGGATGCATCCGTGGAGATTCTGTTATGTTGCGTCTAGTGCTCTTCGCACAATGGCATCTGCCAGGGAGCAGTTAGATCCCTGGACGTCTTAATCGAATGCCCTGTGTAGACCTGCACCCTATGTGAACACAGCACTGGCTTCCAAGGGTGTAACAGGATTGCTCCCAGCTGGGTGGTTCAGCAGTTAAGGACAGTACATCTCTGGGTCTCCATGGCAACTTTGGATGTATCTCTTTTCCCTACTCTTATAGATGGAATGCTTTCTTTGCAGCATGACAAACAAAGAGCAAAAGCAAGAGGTAGTGCCAGTAAAACAAATCAATTCATTAGAATTAGTTGTTAGTACAAAAAGGTTAAGGATGATATTTACATGGAAATTACATTTCAACAACAATGAAAATGCTAATGCTTTAAGATACGACGATAGTAAATGAATCTTAAAACATAATCTGAAACGATGATAACTACAAAAAAGCCAACAACCGTATGTTGTAATTGGTAAATTTCGGATGACTTTTTGTCAAAACTGTGAGGCTTGCTAGTATGAAAATGGCAAAAATCGACATGTAGGCCTTCCAATGAACATCTCCAGCACATTCGCATTTCTGTCTCAAACAAAAAATGGAATAACATGTCAAAACTCCAGTCACACAGACCAAAAGCTTCTATTTCAGTTCTTTTTTGTTGTTGTTAACAAACTTTTAATTTCTGTTCTTTCCATGCATCATTTGAGAGTGTCCACTATCAGTCTTAATGACGTGCAGTTTAGATATCTGTAACTTTATTTCTCTCTAATGATTACTTTGTTTTTTCTTCACTTATTAAACTCTTTTCTTTCTAGCAACTAGTTGTGTGAGCGTGGTTTTTTTTTTAAAATTCTGTTTGTTTGGTTGTTGTTGTTTTTTTTTTATATCTGTCCACTGGCTGTCTTTGTTGTGTTTTCACTGTTACTTTGTTCTTTTCTCCTGCCTTTTGTTTATTGTTTGTTTAATTTCTTTTTTTTTGTTTGTGTTGTTGTTGTTTTTTTTATATCTGTCCACTGGCTGTCTTTGTTGTTGTTTTCACTGTTACTTTGTTCTCTTCTCCTACCTTTTGTTTATTGTTTGTTTGTTTAATTTCTTTTTTTTCCCTTCTTATTTTTTTGTTCATTCTTCCATTTTCTTTCTCTCGTTTGTTCTGCACTTCCTTTTGTTCTTTCTTATCTTTTTACATTTTTCCCCTTCCCTTTCTTCTATTCATTCTTTTCTTCACCTTATTTCGACCTGCTCGCGCACATGTTCTCTAAAACCCGTCATTTCATGTCCTGCTTTCGGGTGACCCGTGTAATGTGTGCAGTACTGTGACCAGTGAACTGTGTTCTGTGGTATGACCAGTGTACTGTGTACATAGTATACCAGTGTACTGTAGTATGACTGTGTACTGTAGTATGACCAGTGTCCTGTGTACTGTAGTATGACCAGTGTACTGTAGTATGACAGTGTACTGTAGTATGACCAGTGTACTGTGTACTGAAGTATGACCATATACTGTAGTATGACCATGTACTGTAGTATGACCATGTACTGTAGTATGACCAGTGTACTGTAGTATGACTGTGTACTGTAGTATGACCAGTGTCCTGTGTACTGTAGTATACCAGTGTACTGTAGTATGACCATGTACTGTAGTATGACCAGTGTACTGTGTACTGAAGTATGACCAGTATACTGTAGTATGACCAGTGTACTGTAGTATGACCAGTGTACTGTAGTATGACCAGTGTACTGTTACTGAAGTATGACCATGTACTGTAGTATGACCATTACTGTAGTATGACCACTGTACTGTACTGAATATGACCAGTGTACTGTAGTATGACCAGTGTACTGTAGTATGACCAGTGTACTGTGTACTGTAGTAGAGCAGTGTACTGTGTACTGTAGTATGACCTGTGTACTGCGTACTGTAGTATGACATGTGTACTGTAGTATGACCAGTGTACTGTACTATGACCAGTGTATTGTGTACTGTATATGACAGTGTACTGTGTACTGAAGTATGACCAGTGTAGTGTGTACTGTAGTATGACCATGTACTGCAGTATGACCAGTGTACTGACTGTGTACTGTAGTATGACCAGTGTACTGTAGTATGACCAGTGTACTGTATAATGACCAATGTACTGTGTACTGTAGTAAGCATGTACTGTGAACTGTAGTATGACCTGTGTACTGCGTACTGTAGTATGACCAGTGTACTGTGTACTGTAGTATGAGCAGTGTACTGTAGTATGACCAGTGTACTGTAGTATGACCAGTGTACTGTAGTATGACCATGTACTGTGTACTGTACTATGACCAGTGTACTGTAGACTGTAGTATGACCAGTGTACTGTAGTATGACCAGTGTATTGTGTACTGTAGTATGACCAGTGTAATGTGTACTGTAGTATGACGAGTGCACTGTGTACTGAAACATGACCAGTGTACTGTAGACTGTAGTATGACCAGTGTACTGTGTACTGTAGTATGACTAGTGTACTGTGTCCTGTGGTATGACCAGTGTACTGTGGTATGACAAGTGTACTGTGTACTGTAGTATGAGCAGTGTACTGTGTACTGTAGTATGACCTGTGTACTGTAGTATGACCAGTGTACTGTAGTATGACCTGTTACTGTAGTATGACCAGTGTACTGTAGTATGACCAGTGTACTGTAGTATGACCAGTGTAATGTGTACTGTAGTATGACCAGTGTACTGTAGTATGACCAGTGTACTGTAGTATGAGCGTGTACTGTAGTATGACCTGTGTACTGTAGTATGACAGTTTACTGTAGTATGACCAGTGTACTGTAGTATGACCAGTATACTGTAGTATGACCTGTGTACTGTAGTATGAGCAGTGTACTGTAGTATGACCTGTGTACTGTAGTATGAGCAGTGTACTGTAGTATGACCTGTGTACTGTAGTATGACCTGTGTACTGTAGTATGAGCAGTGTACTGTGTACTGCAGTATGACCAGTGTACTGTAGTATGAGCAGTGTACTGCAGCATGACCAGTGTGCTGTAGTATGAGCAGTGTACTGTAGTATGACCTGTGTACTGTAGTATGAGCATTGTACTGTGTACTGCAGTATGACCTGTATACTGTATTATGAGCAGTGTACTGTGCACTGTAGTATGACCAGTGTACTGTGTACTGCAGTATGACCTGTATACTGTAGTATGACAGTGTACTGTGCACTGTAGTATGACCAGTGTACTGTAATATGACCAGTGTACTGTGTACTGTAGTATGACCAGTGTACTGTGTACTGTAGTATGACCAGTGTACTGCGTGCTGTACCATGACCAGTGTACTGTAGTATGACCAGTGTACTGTAGACTGTAGTATTACCAGTGTACTGTGTACTGTAGTATGACCATTTGTACTATGTACTGTAGTATGACTAGTGTACTGTGTACTGTAGTATGACCAGTGTACCGTGTACTGTAGTATGACCAGTGTACTGTGTACTGTAGTATGACCAGTGTACTCTGTACTGTAGTATGACCAGTGTACTGTAGTATGACCAGTGTATTGTGCACTGTAGTATGACCAGTGTACTGTAGTATGGCCAGTGTACTGCAGCATGACCAGTGTACTGTGTACTGTAGTATGACCAGTGTACTGTATACTGTAGTATGACCAGTGTACTGTATGTGACCAGTGTATTGTGCACTGTAGTATGACCAGTGTAGTGCAGTATGACCAGTGTACTGTGTACTGTAGTATGACCAGTGTACTGTGTTCTGTAGTATGACCAGTGTACTGTGTACTGTAGTATGACCAATATACTGTAGTATGACGAGTGTACTGTAGTATGAGCAGTGTACTGTGTACTGTAGTATGACCAATTTTACTGTAGTATGAACAGTGTACTGTAGTATGACCAGTGTACTGTGTTCTGTAGTATGACCATGTACTGTGTACTGTAGTATGACCAATATACTGTAGTATGACCAGTGTACTGTAGTATGAGCAGTGTACTGTGTACTGTAGTATGACCATGTGCTGTAGTATGACCAGTGTACTGTGTACTGTAGTATGACCAGTGTACTGTGTACTGTAGTATGACCAGTGTACTGTGTGCTGTAGTATGACCAGTGTACTGTATACTGTAGTATGACCAGTGTACTGTAGTATGAGCAGTGTACTGTGTACTGTGTTGAGCAGGTGATCGGATGACGCCACTGTGAAGATGGCCCGACCAGAATTCAGGGATGGACAAGCGGAAGTCGTCGGTGACGCGCCAGCCGATTGTTGGCTCCATTCAATGCGGGTAGAACAGAAGAACCAGAAAGACAGAGACCAGGCTGAAGAAATCAGCAAACTGGTGAACGTGAAGAAGATTCGTTTGGAACAATTTGCAGAACCGGAGCAAGTTAGTTTGTTGATCTTTCTCTCTCTCTCTCTCTCTTCCTACTCACCTCTCTCTCTCTCTCTCTCTCTCTCTCTCTCTCTCTCTCTCTCTCTCTCCTGTGTGTGTGTGTTGTGTGTGTGTGTGTGTGTGTGTGTGTGTGTGTGTGTGTGTGTCGCTGTCTGTATTCCATGAATCTCTCTCTCTCTCTCTCTCTCTCTCTCTCTCTCTCTCTCTCTCTCCTCTCTCTCTCTCTCTCTCTTTCTCTGTGTATGTGTGAGTGTATGAGAGAGAGAGAGAGAGAGAGAGAGAGAGAGAGAGAGAGAGAGAGAGAGAGAGGATAGGGTGGGTGGATTAGAGCCTAAGAGGGTTATTCATTTTAGATTTCTGAAGGACTGTCTTAGACAGCCATGTTTGTTGTTCATTTCAGATTTCTGAAGGACTGTCTTAGATAGCCATGTTTGTTTTTCATTTCAGATTTCTGAAGGACTGTCTTAGATAGCCATGTGTGTTGTTCATTTCAGATTTCTGAAGGACTGTCTTAGATAGCCATGTTTGTTGTTCATTTCAGATTTCTGAAGGACTGTCTTAGACAGCCATGTTTGTTGTTCATTTCAGATTTCTGAAGGACTGTCTTAGATAGCCATGTTTTAGATAGCCATGTTTGTTGTTCATTTCAGATTTCTGAAGGACTGTCTTAGACAGCCATGTTTGTTGTTCATTTCAGATTTCTGAAAGGCAAAAATCAGCAGGATGTTTGGAGATCTTCCATTCTCCATCGATATCCAGATCTTCACCGAAAGACGTACTTTGTACCACCCGTCCAATTCAATGGGGTGCGGTACTCGAAACGTCAGGTCGGAAATGATGTCATCCAAGTTCCCCAGCCTGACGGTCAGTTAAGTGACGTCAGAGATGGCGAATCACGGCAACGTATTCACAACGCTATGACGTCAATGTTTGAAGGTAAAGATGAAGTTATGGTCGTCTGCTATGCCATGGACTTTGACAACTACCTGAACCAGGGGGAAAGACAAACAGGAAAGTTCGTCAAAAACGAAAACGTAGCAGCCATAACCGAGGACATGAGAACGAGGTAGTGTGGACAGAACGTCCCTCAAGGACTCTTTTAAATGGTGGTTCTGCAACGCAGAACGGTGACCATGTCAGCAGCATCCTCCCCGGTGCCAGCAACACCCTGAACCAGGTCATCTCCCCCCCTCCCTCCTCCGACCTGTCCATATTCCCCAGACCCCGGGACCTCCCCCCGTCCTTCCGGCGAGGGGAGTTTGACGTCCTGGTCATCCACCGGGACTTTGGCATCATGGTGGCTGA